>NQII01004554.1:48018-109840 GCA_002778355.1 Clitarchus hookeri
AATTCATCCACCTACTATATCGCTAGTGCAGACGAGGGGTGGATACCGAGAAGGACCGAATCGGGCCACTAATTAGGAGGTATCACTCACCAACAACATTATCAATAGAAATACTTTGTTGAAGAGAGCAGTTGTTATTCGCCGTATGTAAAAAATGTGGCACAAGCATGTAACACACAAATTACACCTTTACTAATGTAAACTAATACCAATCTCAAGTTTTTACACACAAGTTAAATTGTAAGCAATGACTGTAAGCGACTGGATGTTTCTGTATATCTAGTTTTGTTAATTGATCAATTTTCTTAAGATTCAGTTCAAAGAATTAGCAAATCCAAAAAAAAAGTGCGATTATATTTACATATTTCTGTGCGGAAGGTGGCGTGCAAAAGTTCCAATACTGCAGTAACACATGTTACAGATGCAACATGTAAATCACATTTGAAGGTCTTTGTAGATCAAGTGGCAAGATGCATTCTTATCAAGATGAAAGTGGCCGAATCAAATTGTCTCTCCTCCAAAAGTTTTTTGGAGAGTAATTAAATATGTTTGTGGAAGTAGCAGTCTTCTGTGCGGAAGCATGAGACCGAAGAATATAGCCGTCAACGAGGGAATGGAGATAATTTCTGATTGGTGGTATAGCCAACCTTTAAATAGCAAATTTGTTATTACGATGTTGCCTGCTCCTTGTAAGTGGCACGTTGGTTAACATGGTGGTGCCCACCCTTGGTGTACCTAACTTACTCTATGGTGCAGCATATAGAGCTACTGCGACAAGAAGAGGAGCAAACAGAAGGCGACGAGGACGGAGAATAACGTGAGCACACTGATGTACCTGTGAGTGCACCCTTTGCTTGCCCTCTGCCTTGATAGTTTGATATATGCTGTTCTAGGCAAAGTGAGCACTTTTAAGGTCCTAGTTACTTTTTTCCTATCGGCCTATTTGTATCCTTCCACCACTTTTTAAAATAAATGTTGCCATGCAAGTAGTAAACACAGTGTATATATTTCACCGGACTTGAAAGTTAACGTCTAATACTACAAAAAATACATTTATTGACTATTATTCCAAACGAGAGGACTTTCAGAAGTGCTCACTTTACCGTGAACACCCTATAGCAGGATGGAGGACAGTGATTTGGCAGCTGAAAGTCAGGACCCCCACCAGGGGGTCACTCAAGCCCACGCCCGCATCTACAGGATGCTAGAAGAGCTGGGCACCCTGTATAAAGGGATCACACAGTTGATGCTCGCATGCGACTACGAGAGTGGTGTGTGAAATAGTGTTATGTATGTAACGTTAATTACTAATATGACCTGATACAAGTTTGTGTATGCTCTACATGTGTGTGATAGGTTTTTTCATTTTTACCACAGTATCTATGTATGCATTTCTCTTGTCATTGTCCTGCTAGTTATGTCTTTTGTGTGGGGTAGACATGCTTAAGAAATTTTCCAAAATATATTTAATTGTTTTTCATGGGTAAGCCTCCAAGTATGTTAAAGCTGGTGACGATATAGCAGGAAATATAATGTAGTAAAAGGTTTATAACAGTTAATAATTTTCCAAGTTCAAGTAAGATAGTTACTGGCTCTCTGGCTCCAACCATTGCGTGACGTGATCGATTTATCAATATTTGACCCAACAGTGTTGATGTTATTGTGATATGTCTAAGTGCAAATATATGTCTAAGAATTTCGCGTGCTTGGAGGAATTTTAATAAAACTTAAATGTAAGAATTTTTTGACGGCAGCTGTGATGTCTTATTCCCCTCTTCGAGAAGAGGGTAGGGGCATGTCACAAGCATACCTACACTTAATAAACGGTCTATGATTAAAATTAAATTTAATGAGAAATTAAGCAAAAATGTTTTTAATGTATATTGTATGAACCGAAGTTAACATTACACAAAAGTAATCCTCTGTGTAGCCGAGTTGTCGAAGGCATCGCTCCTCTCTTTTGCCATGCTAAGGTTGGTAACAGTGCGCATCTTCAGGACTTCTTTGAATTAAAACAATTAAAAAGGTGTCGATAGAGGCGGTGGTCCTGTTTAAAGTAAATGGTACATCGTGTTTATGTGTGTGGTGCATACTATCATCGCACCTAGCAGCCAACTATGGAAATATAAGAAGGCAGCCAGCGATGTTAGCACTCCTAGTGGACGAGGTAGAAAACAAATGACAAAAATGGCAGCCAATCAATCGATAGACGACAGCGCTTCTAGCAGATAACTAGGAAACAAACAATAAAAAAAAAACAGAACTGCAGTAGGGTGATAGTTGTACTTCCAGTGACCAACGACGAAAAATGGCAGACGAAAACAAAATGGGAGTCGAGCGAATGCAGGAAACTAGCACTGTATATTAGGAAACTATTGGCGCAAAATGAGTGCTGGAAACAAAATGGAAGCTGTTAAAGATCATGTCAAGTTCGTGTGACGTCATCCAAGAAAGCAGTGGTGACATCCAAATAGGTGGTGACTCATTTCCTGTTTGTTGCGCACTAATTATACAAAGCCGAGCGCTCTCAGGCATCACTTCCGGACTTCCGGGTAGCACATAAGGAAATTTGCCTCTCTTATGGCATAAGAGAAGGACCTTTTAAAAAGCCCGTTAGGACGTAAGAAAAAAATAAATCAACCTAACATTTTGTTCGCCAAAATCACAATTTTTTTGGAATGAGATATATTTCTACATTAAAAAAAACACAAATCTACATAAGTACTGCATAATGTACACTTTTCAGAAACAAACAAATTTTAATCTACTGTAATTTATTGTAAATTTGTATCTAATATATAAAATATTTATTCCAAATAAAAATGTTATCGTGAAGCAATGAACCGGTCCATATTTAAAAAAAGTCCACCACATGTTGCTAAGTTCGATAAGACCTCGTTCGAAACAGGCTATGAAGTATGTGAATATGCTGTTATTTGCACTTGCAAAGTGCGTGATGCAATTCTGGCGGGAAGATCCTCTTCGATCTAGAGGATTCTGGAAGGAACAACGAAGCAGAACAAGTTCTTCTGGTTGGGGGTTTTCAGAGCCCATACCACATCCACCTTGATCTGCAAAGAAAAGAGAATGTGTTCATTTCAGTCGCAATTCTATACAATACAAAATACTTTGATTTACTACCACCTTATTATCATGGCAATACTTTCTGAAGGCAATTTGTGACCAAGTCAATAAACGACAATAAAAAAAAATTTGCTGGATGGACTAAAATAATTACTGCATGCTCTTGGATGTCCATCAATAGGATATATACAATTCGCTCATACACGTGCTTCTATTATATAGCCCCATTTAAGGCACCGCTATAAGACTATATTTCAGCAGAAGATTGAATTTACTACACTCCTATTTCAAAAATATTTCTCTCTCTTTACTTACGATTCTTCCAACGAGTCGTTACATATTTCTGTAATTTAAGATTTGCCGTGTGTTATTTTGCAATTTTAAAAAGGCGAACACAGTTGACATAAATAGAGGTTGAAGTGTCGACGGGCCGATAGCTATTGGCAAACCAAACCCATCAACAAGGTCAGGACGTTAAAGTGACGAAAACGTATACCTAGGCTCTGGGGAAGTTTCACATTTTTTCAACAGCAACTAAGTTAGAACTCCGAACATGGTGCAACATGTGCCACATGATTTTAACGTAATTGTAAAGGTTTTTAATACAAATATTGCTGGAAACCAATTTCTACAAATAATGAAACATAATTGATTGACTTTGCTAAGATAATTGTTGGGATATTTAAGAATGTCGCAAAGCTATTTCCTTGAAGTACGGTACTTAGTTCGCCTACGATTGGGTCACATATTTCAGCTTTTTTTTATTTCATGCTAGTAGAATGAAAGTGACTGCGAGGCTAGTGGAGTATATAAGTGTATTGTGGGTTATGACGTCACAGAATTCGGCGGCCATCTTTGATGATTTTACGACCGTAAATAGTATCAATTTTTACCCCATAATCACCACATAAATCGATGAATTTACCTAGAAATCGCCTTTCTTTTTACAAAATTTTCAAATAAGGTAAAATGTATAAAATCAAATTTGTTTACTTTTCTTTCCGCACAAGTCCTTAAATAAGTAATGTGGATTCAAGGCTTTTTTTTCGGTGTGAAAGCAAAAAAGTCCTCAAAGCAGCAAGGCGGACTCAAGAATCTGAATCATTCCCAGCGGACTAAGAGTAACCGTCGCCATGTTTGTTTACACTATGAAGCTTGACCGCCAAATTTTTTTACATTGTGAAACCAACAGTCATGTTTGTTTACATTGATGATCATGAGCAGTATGTTGGATTTCCATGGCCTTCAACCTTAAAAATAGAAATCACCAAAAAAAATCATAAAAACATAGTAAACATCAAGGGAAAAATACATTATTAACGATAATCTGCACTGTGGATTTACATTTCCCTAACACTAAAATTTTTTTTAAAAAATCGTAAAAAAAGGAACGGTTCTAAAATCTATTAATTTTTTTAATATAAAATGCTAGAATTAACTATAAATATAAAAAATTAAGAATATTATAAAATTAAAAAAAACTAACTAAAAGTCATTTTTGAAGACTTGTAGGTAGGAGGTACAAGGTTCGATATATGTAAAGATCGTGCAGCACACTCACTCCCGGTACAGCGATCAGCAGACGACTGACCTCCATCATTATATTTCACTTAACATTTACACAGCGCTGAAACTACTCCCTTCAGACTAATCGTTGACTTGACGTCATATCCGAAGCACTTGCCCTCACCAACCCCTCTCCTACAATCCACACACTATGGCTCGACTCCTCACTACCACTGCGCTAGTGGTGTAATGAAGACGCCACATTGCTCGCTCGTAATTGGCTGTAGACCACGCGACGGCTCGACCTCTGCATTCTATGTGGAGAGTTACTTTTCATGTCCAACTCTTCCATCACATTTCGCTGGTTATTATCGGTCCTGCTCGTACATTGCACCAACAAAGTAAACAACCATCTCAAACTCCAAGTACCTGTTCGGGCCAGCGAGCTATTGGAGTAAAGATATAAAGAAGAAGCGTTCGCTGAATTACCTACGTCATCAATGATGCCATTCGCAAACCATTACAGTTGGGCCCTTGAAACTTGGAATGAACAAGGCCAACACAACCTGAATCATCTCTATATAGCAAACTAAGTTTTAGGCCTAATTATAGTAGTAATTGGATACCATTTTCGAATCACTGGTGGCATAGCCATAAACCTCCGATCACTGGTATCACTTCAGACACCGATACGCCGCATTAGGCGAGAAGTGCTTCTATAAGGATAGTTAAATAGATACGCTGTCAGTCATTGTAAACTATTTCAGGTAAAATTAACTTACATGTAAGGGAAGAAATTACCCTTACATTAAAGGTAAAATTACCTCTTAAATGTAGAGTAAATTTACATAGCAAGTAAACTACTATTCCCTAATCGTACGGAAAAGTACCTGACAAAAGCATGGTATAATCCCCAACCCTTAAGGGAATATTAACTATACTGTACAATAAAATCATATTTTTAAAAACTCGGTAGTATCAGTACTGTTTATTTTGTTGTTGCCTATATCCTAAGACGAAAATTAACCGAAACCACGATCCTTGACATTTGCCAGTAGATGGGCGCGAACCACAATCCTCTGTCTCTGAAGAACGGTGCACTATTCATTACACCACGGCGATAACATAGCTATGGTAGTGATTATTCGCGTACTAATGGGATTCTCCACGAAAAATAAAGTACTAAGTTAAGTTACCTGCAAAATTTTGAATTGAAATAACAATACGAGTTTTTCTAAAATATTTCTTATTTGCTTGAACATCCCGTCTATTCTAAGAGCAATTTGACAAAATAATTAGTTATTCCTGGAACTTGTTATAATAATGATTTTGTGTAACAGATTGCTCAGTTACTTTTGTGCAGTACAAAGCAAAGTTAAATTGTGTAGGATTCCTTTAGTGGCTTTATTAGTACTTTGAAGTCAATACCTTTCCAAGTCTTTTAATAATTCCCTTGACACAAAAATTACGCGGGTAAATACAAAGGTATATATTGAAATTTGAACACGGAAACAAAAAGCTATCCGTTTTCCACAGTCTTTCACGAATTTTCTTATTTACCTTTTTTCCCCACAAACTTTCCATTTGTAACTCTTTGATAATTGTATTTTAATTATTTTCTACCTTTATATATATTGCTTAGTGTTACGCCTGCGCTAAGGAATATCAGTCCTACAAGATGTCCAACACAGCGCCTCGTTTTGTTTATTCTTCCCGTCTTCACATCGAGATATTGAGACAATGCTGACGAGATACACACGTCATAAGGTAATTTTCCCATCCATGTACGAGACTTTCCACTGCCATGTAAGTGAATTTTACTCCAGAGAGCGATAATTGTATCTTTCGTGAAAAGAAAAATATGTTTCCCAAACAATTTTGCGAATATTGCCTTACAGTTATCAGGTAATTTTCCTAATATTTTTACAGTGTATTCATTGATAAATACAAGAAACATAGTATTTACTTGCCCTTTTTAAGTCATTAAAAATGTTTGAACATATGTTATACTAACTGAAGCCAGTATAGCCAATATAAAATCACAAACATGCAAACATCAACATATAATCCGGTTACCGACAACCAAGGTCAAGCGTCCACGCGAACCTATATCAAGACCACCACAAGACAATCCAATCCAACCACACACTGAACATAACATACCAAGCTGCAATACCAAAACCAGTCGACAAGACCGAACAGTTGGCAAGACAAATGGACATGACCAACCGATAAAGCTGACCAGACCAAACACCCATACCCCCCGACCATACTAACTGTACATACTAACAGACAGACCTAAAAAATCAGACCTCGAATGTCGTATCTCAAAAATCAGACATAAAAAGCAGACCTCGAAAGTATCTCAGACATCAAACAGACCTTAAACAGAACTCAGTACACTTTAAACAACCCTAGAAAATGTTAATAATTCGGATTAAATCATTACCTTTCTCCTGCACTTGTTCACACATATTTTTACTTAAAACAAACTGTTACAGTCGATTATATACAGTACTGAATTCATAAAAGAAAAACCTGCTCTCAAGACCTCGATGTTAAATCCGCCCAAATCTCTTAACTCGCTCACTCATAAAAGACAGAGTAAAGACTCGAGAAATTGAACACACGCTTCATAAATGTAATGTGCTACTTACTCATTTCATACACTCGACCTTTGCATGTCTCAGATTCTTGCACATCATAGATCGCACCTGATGGCCTGATATGATATGACGCGTATCCTTCAGTTCACTGACTGAAGATAACTTCTTGATGTGCGAGAAATTCCCACTTTATTGCAAAACGATAAACAGTCCGAGTTTATCAACAAGTTAATTTGGTTCTACGGGAAATACGTATCTAGTGACCTTGTCGCCTTCTGCCTTCTTCTCACCTCCTGTTGTAGCAAACCCGGTGGGGTGAGGTGTCAGAGCATCGAGAAAATCACCATCGTTCTCAGCGCCAACACTGTATTTAACTATAGTCTTCATCGCCAACACTGTATTTAACTATAGTCTTCATCGCCAACACTGTATTTAACTATAGTCTTCATCGCCAACACTGTATTTAACTATAGTCTTCATCGCCAACACTGTATTTAACTATAGTCTTCATCGCCAACACTGTATTTAACTATAGTCTTCATCGCCAACACTGTATTTAACTATAGTCTTCATCGCCAACACTGTATTTAACTATAGTCTTCATCGCCAACACTGTATTTAACTATAGTCTTCATCGCCAACACTGTATTTAACTATAGTCTTCATCGCCAACACTGTATTTAACTATAGTCTTCATCGCCAACACTGTATTTAACTATAGTCTTCATCGCCAACACTGTATTTAACTATAGTCTTCATCGCCAACACTGTATTTAACTATAGTCTTCATCGCCAACACTGTATTTAACTATAGTCTTCATCGCCAACACTGTATTTAACTATAGTCTTCATCGCCAACACTGTATTTAACTATAGTCTTCATCGCCAACACTGTATTTAACTATAGTCTTCATCGCCTTTCTGTTTTCAGCACTGAGTCTCATTTTCATAGCAGTTTGTTTTAGGTAAATATTTCGGCGAGATAGTACACAAGGACGGTTAAGATTCAATCCGACGTGTTATATCTCTCTAGGGTCGTTTAAAATCGACTGAGTTCTGTTTGACGTTGGTTTAATGTCTGAAAATCGTTTTAGGTCTGATAATTTACATATGATTTTTGAGGTCTGATGTTTGGGGTCTAGGTCTGATATTTGAGTTCTAATTTTTAGGACTGCCAGTACAGTCTGTCCATATGGGCAGTTAGTACGGTCGGCTGTTAGGATCTGGTCAGCTGTATGGTGGGTCGGTCTGGTCCTCTGGCCTTGTTGGTCAGTTGACCTCGTTGGATGGTATACGAGTTTGGTCTGGTTGGCCATCTCGGTTGGTTTCGTCTATTGGTCTTGCCAGTTGAGATGTCTTGTCAGCTGTTTTTGATGATTGGTCGACCTTGTCGGTTGGTATGACTGGTATGGTCACTGGTATTGCAGTTTGGTGTGTTAAGTCTATGTGGTTGTTTGGTCTTGTGGGTGGTCTGTTTGATATTGATGTCGGTTTGTGTGGACGATCGGACTTCATTGTTGGTAACCTATGTATACATATATTAGTATTTTTGCTTGTTTGTGGTAACTGTAATATTGGCCATGATGATTATTGTTGATATAAATATTTTTAACATTTCCTTTCAAATAAATAAGTATTGATGTGCAGGATTGACTTATACATAACCATAAATATATTAAAAGTTTATTAATATTACTATCCTTATAAAGACACTTCCCTCCTAACGTGGCGTATCAGTGTCTGAAGTGTTACATACGATCTGTGGTTAATGGTTCCATCTCCAATGGTTTCAAAATGATATCCAATTATTATAAAAGGGCCTGGACCATAATTTGCTACTTTGAGATGATTCAGCTTGTGCTGGCCATGTTCATTCCAAGTTTCAAGGGCCTGACGTTAAAGGTTTGCGAATGGCATCATTGATTATTTAGACAATCCAGTTGGAGTCAGCGATGGTACCACCAAATACGAAGTCGGAATGCTGGTCGCAGCTACACCGGTAAACAATCCAAATTGACCTTTATAACTACTCTTCAATAGCTTGCTGGTCCGAATAGCTACATCAAATTTGAGATTATTTTCTTCGGTGGGGAAATATACAGGATGATTCTAAAATCATGGGACAAACATCGAGGGGTGGTAGAGCTCACTAAAACAAACAATTATTGTATAGGAATATATGGGCGGGAGTGACGCGTTGAGGCACAAACACAAAAATAACACATGAAATGCAACACAGTGTTTATTTACAACGTCGCCGCTAAATGCCTTTTTACAGCAATGTTTATAATAATTGCTCAAAATTGCTACCACCGACAGTAATGCAAGCTTGGTAGCGTCGGTGGAGTGATGCTGATGCTGATGCAGCAGGTCACTGGCGCACCGTTTGACTGCCCTCAACTATCGCCACCATTGTCAGCCAATCACACCATATGTAGAGGTCGCCAAGCATGCGTGAATGTTGGTGGATGCATTTCCAGCAACTGTTTTAACATTTTCTGTACGGAATCACTCGTTACATATGCTTCTAATGAACATTTTGTGTTTCCGTTAATGTGATATGTTTTTGTGTTTGTGCCCCAACGCGTCACTCCCGCCCATATATTCCTATACAATAATTGTTTGTATTAGTGAGCTCTACCACCCCTCAATGTTTGTCTCATGATTTTAGAATCACCCTGTATGCGTAATTACGAGCATTACTGATAATAACCAGCAGAATGTGACGGTAGAGTGGAACATAAAAAATAACTTACCGGATTGAACGCTGAAATATCACGAAAGAGAAAGAGTACATTTTCACCCCTCATACCAGACGAAGAACTGTGATGTGGCGCGACTTTGACACCATTATAAATCTGCAGAGTTCTAGATCTCATAACCTACAGTCAATCACAAGCAAACAATGTGGCATCAGCATTATGTCACTAGCGCAGTCCAGTGTTACAGGCGGAGGGTGAGCCATAGCAGGCAAAATGTTGGATGGTGGTGAGGGGACGGCTATCGCGTGTAATGTAAGCCAATGATTTGTTGGAGGGGATTCGTTGGAGAGCTGTCCAAATAGCCAATGAAATATAGTGGTGGAGGTCAGTAACCTGCTCTGGTCGCTGTACTGGAGTGAGTGTGCTCAACAATCTTTACGTGAATTGATACCTCTATATCCTTGTATTGAAGAAAAACTTTGATTTTCCCCTAATTTTTTTCGAATTCTTTTGAATTTTACATTTGTTTATAAATATTTGAATTTTATTTAAAAAATTTAGAGTTTTTAAATTCTTGCCGATTTTTTTTTTTAGCTTTTTTACTATTATTCTATATTTTACTGAGTTAAGACAATATAAATCCAAAATGGCAGTCCTGGTCAATAAAGCAATCTGTTTTTTTCATTTTTTATTATATTTGTATGCCTTTTTGTACTTTTCCTCGATTTGTTGGGGTTAAGGTCACTGTCATGGAAATTCAACATGGCGGTCGGGGTCATTGATGAAAACAAACATGTTGGTCGTGTGCATAATGTAAACAAATATGGCGGTCGGTGTCCATACTGTAAACAAACATGGCCAATGTTCCTTCTGGTCTGCTGGTATTGACTCAGAACGGTGTAGGTGGTGTGGAGATGGAGAGAGAGCCGATCAGGGTGAAGTGAGGTGAGCGTGGAGCAGCGCCGGAATGGAAGGGGGCGGAAACGGGAGATTCCTGAGAAAATCCACCGACCAGCGGCCTCGCCTAGCACGATTCCCACGTGTGAAAATGAAGGAAAGACGGCGGCGCTGGAAATGGAGCCCGGTTCTTGGCCTTGATGTGCATAACCGACCAGAGGCGAGGCACGACGCGAAGAAGACAGCGGGAGGGGCAGCTAGAGGCAGGTGTACTCACCCTGGGGTATATCTCGAGAACCTTGAAGAAGCCCTTGTAGATGTACTTGCTGCCCTTCTTGAGCGGGCACTCCGCCTTGCTGCCGTCCTCGTGGTAGATCTGCGAGCACGCCTCCATGCCGTCCACGCCGATGAAGGGAAAGGGGATGCCGAGGATCTTGGCGTACACGCTGTTCTTCACCGACTCCACGTCCTCCTCTGGAAACAAGCACATTCGCGCCTTGCTCAGCCAACTACTAACATTGGGAATTAAGTTAGGGTCTGTAATAAACGCCAGTCATGATACGATGTGGATACAAGAGCCGGCACCTCTAAAACAAAATGACTCGTGAGCAGTAGCGTGCCCAAGGGAGGATGGGGCCTAACCCCCGCCCCCCGCCCCTTGGTTGTCTATTTGAAAAGATTATTTCTGCAATTCTTAGGAAACAAATTTTTGTCCCTCCGATTGCTGCATAGCTTATAAGTCTATTGCTTTTCTGCTGTTTCTGCTTGCAACATCGCACATTACTCCTCCATTTCCCCACATAATCACTCCACATTAGCTGCAGCTGCCATTCTGGTTTTTTAAAACGTGTATCTAATATCAGATGATGTGGGGTGATTCAGCGATATAGCAAAGTTTAGCTATCTGGTTCTGGTACTATGTTGTCACGAATCACGAAAGCATCAGTTCTTAACTCCATGCTTTTGTTTTCTATCATATAATTTATATTATAATCTAAATCGTGATGTGTAATTCTAACTCAAGTCATCAAATGCCAAGCGCGAATGCTGTTCACGCTCTATTGTTTTACCATAAATGATACATTTCACATGTCTTATTTTATTATTCGTTGCAATAATCTTGTCAATCCCAAAAAAATAAGAAGGTGGGACAGCACGAAGAAAAGATGTCTATGCCATGCCCTGCTGCAAAAAAAATACACAAGCAGAATTTTTCTGCACAGACTCCTGAAGCGTACTACCCAAATTCTGTTTTCATTCCATGGATCGACAATTTCTTAATGCATTTTACTGAAAAATGTCTTAAACATAAGAATTTCCTACGAAGTTTTGCATCTCTCTTGCGTAATGGAAGGCTACCAACAGAGGGAGAAAATAAAAAAAATCTCAATTACCTAAATGTGATGTTTATTATAGAACCTAAATAAGTGTATTCACAAAAAACTGAACTTCATCTGTGGTACATGAACGTCGCTGAACTGAACAAAAATATTAATAGTCCAATTATTTAAATATTTAATTTTTGTGACAAAAGTACTTTTCCGACTATTTTACAATTTGTAAAATTGTATGCAACCCTCCCAGTGTCAACAAGTAGTGCTGAGAGATCATTCTCTACACTCAGACTTAATAAGGAACAGCATGAGTGAAACTAGACTTAATGAACTTGCGACACTGAACATTCATTCCGAAGTTGAAAAACATCCGGACCAGAACTAGATTATTTAACTGAAAATACAGTTACGTGGCTGGGTTTTGTTTTATAATATGTAGGTTTACTTTATATGTTAAAATCATGTTACATGTAATGGCCTGAGAACAGCTAAGAAATGTTTTTAACCAGATCATAGGTCTATAGAATGATGCAATTGACATGTATGTACAAATTTCCTCATTTGTTTGGTAATTTATGTGTTACAGTGTTATATATTGTATTTCTTAGCCAAATACATGCTGGTATCTCACAATTATACAACACCGATTTAAAGGAAAAATTTAAATACCGTTTAAAGATTGGAACAACGAAATTAGGCCAAGATTCCTACCCCGCTTAAAATATTTCATAGAAAGACATGTTTTAAAAGTATGTACAAGACGGTGATTCAAGCTTGGAGCAACCCATGGCCGAGGTCGACGAAGTTCTTCGAGGTCGCGATGTTCCGCATTTACTTGAACCTCGGCCAAGCCACGGTTGAGAGTGTGTCGTCTTTAAATGAAAGTTGACTAAACTTGGAACACTGAGAATTCAGCCGAACCAGTGAAAACAGCGAAAATTGTGCAACTGATAATCAGTGCCAGGTAAATAATTTATATAGTGGCTGAATTTCACTGATTTATTTGTGATTCCCACTGAATGTCAAGAATTGCACATCTATATATCACTTGTTTCCAGTTCATTTGCTTGTTTCGCTGGCCACTGAATGTTATTTCACTGACTGTTATCACTTATTCGGATTTATAGTATAGGTTATTGCAGTATAATAGCTAGTCTCGTGACATAATGCAAGGGAGTAAAAAAGCAATAATAAAAACACATTATGTGCATTAGGATGTTGCTTAGGAATACGATCATAGGAGTCACTTGCAAACTCCAGGGTGTGACTTAATGTATAAACCGTAGAGCATGCTTCAAAGAAAGATAAATATCGATAAGGGCGGTAAGAAGTAACCGAAACGTATAATGCAAGGAAATACCAAGGAAGAACTTTTCCAGCCAATGGGAACAGGCTACATCCCTGCCATGTTTACTTTTGTTCCTAACCTAACTTCGTATATCACAATCGTATTTAAGCGGATCATACTTTAAAGGTCGGCATTTTCTATCAAAGCAGCTTATTTTTACGAACAAATGCAATCGTAAACATGAGCACATACACGCATTTTTAATATTTCTAATTCTTACATTACCGCAAATAATAGTTTCCCGTCAACAGCACCGACTGCTCTGTTCTCATTGGTCGTCGCCTCATAGGTTTCACTTAAGATATAAAATATAATATTTCTTTTAACGCTTAAGTAAATCCCAACAACGCACACGACCGGCTAAGTACCGTTGGAAACCACAATACATATGGTAACACACATTCGTTTCTCATGCACGCGTCTTAACACATAGTTTAACGCTTAATTTTTGTATTGTAAAACCCAGCTTCACGATTGCCTCGCCACAAGTAGCTGCAGCGCCAGCAAAAATGATGCCAGTGGCTGTCACCAACACATATTTACTGGCCAGCGAGCACCACTCGGTGTAGCATATGCCAGACAGATGCGTTACCAGTCGAAGGACAACTGTGCCTGGTTGGCACTGTGCGGCCGCGCCCAACTACCAATGCCTAGAGGTCATGACCTCGCCCACGACCCGACTGAGGGTGTCAGACCGGATATGTGTAGGCGAGAAGTATATACAGGATCAGGACGATGGGACAGGGAACAGTCAGCGACGGACACGACGACCAGCCACCAAGTGTCTACAGCTCGACTGCTTTATACTACTCCTCTCTACCGTCCATTTCTTAGGAACGAGTCATGTAGCTAAGAAGAATTATTGTAACCTATAATTACATTACTTGGTTATTATCGCTTGCACAAAATTACGGTAGTATAACAGAAGTATATAGGCCGTTTACGGTAAACTCAGCACTTTTGAAAGCCCTGCTTAAGATCTACTTGTGTGCATGTTGTGTATTCTTCCGCCTTATATAAAATTTACCTTGCCATGTGCCTCATCACTTTGTTCAGGCGTCGGCGAAGTGAAACTATGACATTATTAGAAAAGTAAATGTTTTATAATTATTGCTCATTTTTACACTTAGATGCATTAAAAAAAACAGAAAGCGAAAAAAATAATTTAAGTTATCACAAACGGTTACCTAACAATTTTTATTCGACGCAACGTTAAGACATTCATCGTTACTAACTTTACTCGGCGCCCGTTAAAATATATGCAGGTAGGAGCAGTGACTTTTTTTTTTCTGAGATTGATTTCAAAAAGTGCTTACTTTATCGTGAACAGCCTTTAAACATGTTTTCTACTTCGTGGCACTCCCCCCCCCCCCNTTTTGCCACGTGAACATTGGCTCGTTTACTTACACATTAATTATTCCGTCAAGGTGTAGCAAAATACAAGATTTTGGGTCTGGAACGTACTTGCGGATTTCTTGTAATAACTTACACTATGGGGCGTACAAAGAGAGTTTCTATTGGCTTATCGTACTTGCGAGCAACCAATAACAAAATTTTCGTGTATCAGCAGCAGCCAATGGCATAACCCGGGGAAAAGGCGCTGTCTTTAGTGACGCTAATTTCTCACTTTGTACGGCACTAGCCGTGATTTTACTTATTTTGCAACACGTATGTGAACGAGTATTTTCGGAGTTAATAGTTAAAGCGGTTAACGTTGCCAATATAAGAAAATCTTAGTATATGTGCATCGACCAAGTGAAGTTTGGAATAATAAAAGTGAAGAAATATATGTTTCTACCAAGTCGGTCATTGCTTTAACCTTCATAAAATTAAAAGAAACCTACAACAGTGGTTATAAATTTCTAACACTATACTTTAAGTAATGGAAAACATTGATCTGGGTTAACTTATTCGCCGCCAATATTGTTGTAAGTGCCACATTCACTATTTACATTAAAATTAAATGTCATAAGCAGAGATTTATCAAAAAGCATTTTTTTCCCCCACAGTTACCCAATGCGTTATGAACAGTTTACACTAGTCGAACCCGTAGCTGCACCGTAGTTGGGGAGATCTATTCTGGATGGGCAGGGTCGGCATGCTGTCACAGAACGTGATAGGGAAGGGGGGGTAGAGGGGAGGGGCTGCAGAAAGGCAACCACAGGAAGCTTCTCACAGGAAGGACACGAGGTCATCACGCGTAACTGGACATCGCCTTGTTCAAGCTATCGTCATACTGGACAACAGCGATGAAGAAGGGAGAGAGATGCATTGATACATAGAGAGAGATAGTGTGTGTGTGTGTGTGAAGGCCGAGTCTCAGTTGGCCCAGAGAGCGCTCTCTCGTGCTTTCGCTCTCGCGAGCCACGTCACTGTGACGTCAGAGAGAACGCTCTCTGGTCGTCTCAACTCATCGGAGAGCGTTCGCAAGTGCGAGTGCACAGAGAGAGAGAGAGAGAGAGAGAGAGAGAGAGAGAGAGAGAGAGAGAGAGAGAGAGAGCACGTAGTTGTGTACTCGCTGGCGCTCTCTCGCACTCTCTGACCACGCGCCATATTTGTTCACATTGTTACAGTGCTTGAATGAGGTTATAGTAGCTCTTTGGGCAAAAACCAAGTCGCGTTTTAACTGTAAGTGAATAATTTCACCAATTTTAGTCAACGAAATAGCTTATGTAACACGTATATATAAAAATATAAACAAGGATTTCTGACAAAGTGTCATAATATTCGTCTCTTTGTTCCAACATGACGGTAACGTATAAAACAAAAAAGACTAGTATTTTATGCACTTACAATTATTCCGGCATTGGTATAATTATTTGCGAATTTTTCTGAACACACATTAATTACTTCCAATAGCTATGATCATGATTTTTGCTTAACACGATTTCGCACATTTTAGGCATCAGCTGTCTGCATGAGGTCTGAGGGAAACGAGAGAGTGGTTGTCTCATATTTGACACAGCGAGAGCGTGAGAGAGCGCGAAGCAGTGCTCTCGCCAGGTTGTGCGGAAAGAACGCTCTCTCGAAAGTGCATTATTTAAATTGAGACACGGACTTAACAAGGGAGCTTCCTCATCGACGCGGAGTCGTTAGTCGGTGCAACTGAAGTGTTGTGTTCATGTGGAGGAGAGAGTAGAGTGAAGCAGGAGACCCCCCACCACCCTCCTATGTTCCTTCCAGCTATCTCTCACCCGCATGCTCACCCCCTCGTGTTCCTTCCCTTCTCTCTCCTGCGCAACTGATGGAGCAATTCGTTGCTAGGCGCGCAGGCTCTTCACGCAGCAAGTGTACCCGTGTCGTTTGCTATTCTGCTAGTTTAGCGCTGTTTCTGCTGTTTTCCTGCTAGTTGGTGGTCGCGTTACCGCAAACACATTAATACTGTTCGGATGGCGGTAGCAGTTGCTATTTCTGCTATAGAAATCAGCTATTTCTGCTCTTGGTCGCCGAGGTACAGCATAATAGCACAACGAACATGACGGAAAAAAAAAATTAACCGCCAAATTAAAATTGCATACGTCGAAGAGTCTTGAGAGAGGTGATCGCGGGAAGCAATTTTTCTTTTACGCATATTGGTGACGAGATGGTCGAGTATTCAGTAAGAAGTGTACAGGGATACGCACTTATAGGCTGTTCGCGGTAACTTCAGAATTTTCTGAAGCCCTGCTGAAGTTCTACTTCCAGGCTATTCCTACACCTCGTGCAAACAAAGTTGTGCCAAGTGTAGAAAATTACACTAAAGGGACACCGCACCGAATTCGTGCGCAATCAGTGTAATATTATTTCTTAAAGAACTATTTCTTACTAGACTTTATCATCACGTCATTTTTCTTCCTGTATTTATTAATTTAAATTATCAATAAAAATAACATTTTTTTGTATAGTAGAGCATAAGTAAAATTCCGATTTAACTGAAAAAAGGGTACTTTTACGTTGGCAATTATAAATTGCTTGTGATATATTTAGGAAACTACCAAACACGTCGCATATAGGGGGATTTATCAAAGGTTTGTTTCAAAAAGTGTGAAGAAACCGCGAATAGACTACAGTAATGAAATTAATGAACACACATTTATCCTTGGAAGTAAGTTACCCTGAGTAGCCTAAATTTTAAAAAACTGAAATTACACAGGGGCAATAACGATTATCGACATTTTCCTAATAACATGTTGTGTATTTATTTGCGATGCTAGTGGTGTGCTGTTCGTCGTTCCTGTCTCGCCGCCGCGAGGAACTGTTACTTCGCCGCTCGCAAGAAATATCACTTGCTCTCTGATAGCAGAAGTAGCATGCCAAGCGAACTAACCTAGACTAAGTGCACAGTGCTCTAATATAGTCTAAGTGCAGAGTGCTCTGACATAGTCTAAGTTCAGAGTGCTCTAACATAGCCTAGTCGCTGTTTAATTCTCAAATTTTCCATGTATCACAAGCGCTCTATACATTTTTTAATGCAAGAGTACTTCATTTTTTGTTAAATTGAACTTTCTTTTGCTTATACTCTATCTATAAATGACGTAACATTTAATTTATAATTAATATGCATAAAAACAGAGAGAGAAAAACTTGTGACGGTAACGCATAGTTAGAAATAATTCTCATGCAAAATATCCTTACACTGAGTGCGTAAGAATGCGGTGCGTTGTCCCTTTGGGGTAATTTTCTAGACTCGGTTAAGCTTTGTTGCATGAGGTGGACAAATATTCTGGAAGTAGAACTTTAGCAGGGCTGCAGAAAAGTTGGAAGTAGCCGAGAATGGACTATAACAGGAAGAAAGCGTGGCAGTAAAAAGGAAATCTGTTTGGTGCGGAGGAGGCATTAGTGTGCGTGCAACATGCATCTTGGTAATAAGACGCAACACACTTTGTTCACTAGTGCTGTGTTATGCCCGAGTGTCACACCGACACATGTAGAGTTACGAACAAAAACATGTCCTGCCGCAGCGTTTAAAACCTATACATTAATCTGTGAACGATAAGGTTAATGTAGATGTCCTAATACAAGTCTGTTAAACTGTGAGCATTATTCACTTCCGCAAAACAAATAGTGTAGTTCATTTTTACTACTTCAATCATCTCAATTCATGTACGCGTTGGCTTGAGTTGAGAGATTTGGGCGGCTCTTATCAACGAGGTGTTGAGAGCCGATGAGGGCGAAGCGAGGGAGTATGGAGCACCGCGTTGTCTAATAATGAGGCGAGTGTAACTCAACAACCTGAAGTATATTAAGTGTGTTGCAGTGTCGAAATCTCTTTTCCACGGACGTTTAGTTTATGGTTGCCTCGCCACGTATCTTCTAAACCTCCTTTCCATAAACGCGGACAGATAACAGTGACATAAGCAACACGCCTTATTTTTGAAACTATGCACTCTGAAATTGAATATATTTTTGTAAATTATTCTTTCAAGGTGTTTTAATAAAGAGTGCTTCGATCAGGCGGGGAAAACTATAGCCTACATTTCGTGACGATGTGTGAAAACAATCTTCCAATACTCAGTTACATAAGTAGCGTGACCTGGCACAGAACGGAGAAAACCACTGCACTTAAATAAATGCAAACACAGAATGGGATATATAGCATTAGTAATGTAAAATACTGCCAAGAATCGACTAAATAACATAAAATTATAATGGCAATGACCATTTCTTTTAATGGCCGTGGCTGATAAGAATCATGCAATGGCTGAGCTACTGATAACAGTTGAGTAACGCCGAGCCCAGTGCAGCCAACCAGCCGGGATATAGCCGACGACAGGAAGCACGCGGGCTGCATCACGGCGCTCGGTGATTCTACAAGGAGAGTACTCTCGTGCACGGGTACGTGAATACCGCCAGCCGATACCTCAGTTCCGGAAACATGACATTCGTAAACAAGGGTTCGCTCAAGTTTTTGTGCCACGATAATACTAGATTCTCGGAAACTTGTGTTCCCTTTGTATTTGCTGTTCAAACATATCAATAACATTTTTGTTTGTAAAAATTTTACACTAAAAGAGAATAACATTTGCAAGAAGAAATAACAACAAAATATTATTTCAAGTAGCAGTAATTCCTTTATAAGCTTCTTTGAAAAGTAATATGTGTAAACTTTTCTAAATGCAAAGCAACGGCCATAGTTTCTGTTATATGTAATTAAAATAACCGTATGATTTAAATATAATGCTCACAAAAATTTTACGTACTCGATGCTGCTCACAAAAATTCCAGCACATTCCCCGTTCGCCAGCTGATACGTAATATTCTTGTTACTAGTAGGAGTGGATGGTACCTACGTTGTGTGAATCATGTAAACATGGCGTCTTCCCTTCCAGCGACATGCGTATTGCACGTACACAAACACAGTAGGTTCGACCTCAGGCCTTACAAACAGCCGCAGTTGAGTAATGGCACAATTTGCCTCAGGAAATGCTCAATGACCTTGTTGTTGGCAAGCCTCGCCGGATACAAGCGTGCCTCAGGAATCGTGGAGGTCCCGCACGCTATTGAAGTTTGCCAATGCGTCTGAGAAGACCTTTTTGTTTGTTATTGAAACTGATGAGATTCCTTTGTTTAAGTTTTTATTCAGTTTATGCCTTTTGTTTGTTTCATACTGGGATGATGTAAACGAATATCGTGTTTTTTTTTCNAATTATAAAATCCTGGATTATGATATATGCTAAACTTTTTGTGTGCAGTTTAGTTCATATTTACGTTAGCCAAACTCCCCCGTGCTTTTTCTACTACAGCTGACCGAAGCAGTAATTTGCAAGCCAAATTCCAACTGGAAAATGCATTTTAATCGTTTACACGATGCACACAACCCAACTTTCGACGCGAAACAACGTAAGTTGGATCTAACAGCGAATGGACCGTATAGGTTCCTCACTGTTCACTGAGCACTTTCAGCAGCACCGCGGAATGATACACAATGAAAAGAAGAGTAGATCCTGATCTACTCTTCTTTTCATTGTGTATCATTCCGCGGCGTGCACGATGAACTTGCCGTAGACCGTCTCATTTTATCCATGCGCAATCCAAGTGAAAATCGTGGACATTTTAGTGAAGTAAATGTGTTGATAATATGCAAATTCGTGCTCTCGTGTGCATAAAACAGGGAAAAAACCGACTTAAGCAGCCACAAATTTTAAACATTATTTGCAACCTCAATACGTCAAGTCATAGAAATATTTTTCGTAATTCACTGGCAACTTAAGGTTGAACGAATTTTACACGTCTGAGGCCTAAAAGCGTGGGAGCGCTAGGGGTGACCGAGACATGCGCATCAACTCTCTCATCGCCTCTACGCGCAAAGCACTGAACTGGCGCGCAGTCTTGCCGTCGATAACGCGCCTCTGCGAGACTTTCACCGGAGATCCAACCATTTATGACGTAGTAATAAAAATTAAGATTTCATGCACGTCCCTATTACTTTTTTTTAATGTTTTGTATCGGAATGTTAATGCTTAAAAATGAGAGTGGAAAAAACCCGTTTGAGCCTTTTTCACTATCACAAGAACATGATTTGGAGAGAAATGGAGGAACTGAAAAACGTATACAGAGGCGTAAAGTTTCTTAGATGCTATTCGTAAGCAGACCTCACTCAGACACGTTGGACGATTTTTTTTAATATAACGTTTTCTTTTGGGAGATCTGCACACCGGGCGACCACCTTAACAGCCAACCAGTGTCCCAGTTTGTACTGTCTAGTTACGGGCAGTGATTTTTTTCCAAAGGTTACATTCCAAAGGGCAGCCTTTACTGCTAACCGTTATGTTCCTCTTCACGTGGCAGTATTGAGCACAGACGCCTAGCCCGCGCTAGATTGCGTGAAACGCGCGCTTGTCAGTGTTCGTCGCGTGATTTCTTTAAATGCGTACATCAAAGTGTCTCGTCGACAGCAGGTCATTAAAAACAGAACGAGTTGGTCGGACTTGAGGAGTTGGGAAAGTAACCGGCCATGACCTGTATTAGCGCCAGGCTTCGTCCAGCGCGACCTCCGTCGCGGGTCACACGTTAACGTGGAAAACAAGTTCTTTAACGACTTTCCTAAGTTTCTCTGATTTACGTTTCAGACGCAAACCATTTTCCCGAAGGACATAATTTTTTGTCAGGACAGTTAATATTATCTTTTTATGATTTCAAGGAAATGTCGCGATTTGAAATACTCACGCTGTATAGTCCATCCACTGTTACTTCGTACTTTTCTGAAACCCTGCTGAAGTTCTACTTCCAGGATATTCCTCCGCCTTATACAAACAAATACTTAATCGAGTCTAGAAAATTAAACCAAAATGACAATGCATCACATACGTGCGCACTCAGTATAATAATATTTTACATAAGAACTATTTCTTACTAGGCATTACCAACACGCCGATTTCCTCACTGTTAATGTTCATTATTATAAATTGAGTAATATAATTTAAAGATAAATAGCATAAGTAACAGTTCAATTTACTCAAAAATTAGGTACGTTTACGATACCATAAATATAAACACCTTGTGATACATGGCGTATTTAGAAAAATACCAAGCACTTCACATGGGGTGATTTTTCAAAGGTCTGATTTAAAAAAGTGTGAAGGAACGGCGAATAGACTGCATATATAAATTACTTAAAATCAGTTTTGTTACCTTTATCTGATCAACAGTATCCAGACGCCGTTCTGTACACGTAAACTCGCGCCTAGAGGTCGCTACTGCCGACACGTTTGCTGCTATGAAAGTAGACGGGGGGCTCGAAGTCGGTCAGTGGGTATCGCGAGGTGAACATCGTGCTCGTGGCTTCTCTCTCTCTCTCTCTCTCTCTCTCTCTCTCTCTCTCTCTCTCTCTATCTCTCTCTCGCTCCGGGATCTGCCCGCTCCTTGGGACCAGCGAAGGTGAGGCACTTCAGCGAGTGTGGTAGCTTGGGTGCGGCGACTACTCCTCAACTCGTCGCGTCCCCATCTGGCGGATAGAGGATCCCCAGGCTCTGGGGTGGCTTGGAATGTTCCAATACCAACCCGTGGATTAACTGGCCGGTGCGAAAGCGCCGTCGTCGTGGACGTCGGGAACTCGGGTGGCTCAGTACGAGATGGCGAAGTGCATCGTGCGGGAGGCAGCTCAATGATCAAGACGGGGAGGGGGGATATAGAGGTGCCACAAGGGCGAAGTGTAGCGAACCTCACTACTGGGGTCTGGCGTCAGCCTTCACTCCTGGACCAGCGGTTCCGCCTACATCGCTGGTAGGTCCGGATGCCCCGCCGAGCTATAGATCGCCCAAGACCGCTCCCCGCCTTCACCCACGGCGTGCAGACGCTGATGTCGGCGCAGAAGAGCGAAGATGGAGTAGGTGCCATGACTGATCTGCCCGGTTTTCCGACGCACTCGACGAGAAGCAGGGGGGCCCTGCATTCAATAGCAGCTGTCAATATTATTGTGCTGGTTCACCTGTACATAAATATTGACAGCAGCTTAACCTCAAGGCCGTTTGCACCCACAAGCCCCGCCCCCTCTCTTCTAGATTTTCAATTTAACATTAAAGAGTATGGAATCCACACCAACTGTCTCCTGTAGCATTTTCCGTAATGCATGTACAAGTTTGAACGTCTTTCCTGTCGGAAGGGGTTTTTATGGCGCCTATTACGGTTTTTCTCCTCCCCCTTTTTAACTACAGCCTCAGCTATAGGAACACTAAGGGATGCAGTTCATGGTCCCAATTGCGGCCATGGCTACCTTAATCCCTCTCTGCCGCGATGCACGCCTCCTTGCATGAAATTCCCTCTCCTGTAGGCGTATGGGGCCTAGCCCTGAGACGCACCTAAACTCCCGTCCCTACCTCGGATGTACACTTATATAGGGTAGGTAAGGAAAAAATTAGACTTCGAGCGTGGTGTAGTCATTGGTTGCTACCTAAGTAAGCAATACAACAGAGCCATCTACGCCCTCCTCAAGTTGCACAAGTCGACCGTCGTGGGAGGCGAGCAGGCTGACCGCTCAAACACCGCGGCCCCTTGACCGACAGAGACCGTCGAGCATTGAAGGTGGTTCGGGAACATCTCGTGTCTCGGTTAGCTGCTACAGTCGTGAGTTCCAGTGAGGCTGACTGCGCAGATGTCACCGTGACTGCACGTCGGGAGTTACGAGGCCTGGGGCTCGCAGCTCAAGCAGCTGCAGATAAACAGCACATTTCGCCTGTGAAAGCGTTTTGCCAGGTTCGCAGGTGTAAAGATTGGTTACCTTCATCACCCTTCGTAGTTACGCCAACGATATCTGATCGAAATCAACTTTTTTTTTTTTCCAGATATCGGAAGTAAAAATTTTTTAAATACTGTTTTAATTAACTCTGTTTTGAATACAAACAAAATAATAAAAAAATTACTATGTTTACGTTGGCAACATGCATCAAAAACAGGTGCCACATATTTTTGCAATGCTTCGAGTCCTCAATATTCCAAGCAATCGTAAAATTGTCAAATCCTTTAATACATAAAATATATTCCGATGTACCAAAAATCGATCATTTTCTTTCGATGCATAATTTTGAAAAACGTAATGCTATCTTTCGAGTGCAAAGAGAACTAACTAACGTTGAAACCCCATCTCGCTAGCTCAACTAGCAAGAAACATATTTAGTTTTCAAATTCGGTGATTTTATAGCAAATAGTGAATTCAATTAATAAAAATAAAAACTTTTTTACAAGTTTATTATTGTCCTCGTGTGGTTTTCTCTTTCAAATGTATTACAAAGGCAATTAAAAAAAATTATGCACTAAAACATTTGTAAAATAAATGTGTCTACATAACTTTATAAACAGAAATGTGTACTATAGTTCCAGATTTATGAAATCGTTTCAAAAGTCGTAACTTAAAAATTATTTGACCGATTTCAATATTTTAAGTATGCGAATATGTGTTTCGACGGTGAGGATGTTAGAAAATTGTGTAACATAGATTGCACCATAAGTTTTATACCAGGAAAGTATTTCAAAAATTTACTAAAGTTCTTAAACTTTTGACGGTTACTGTATAAGGTTAAGAAAAGAACACGGGAGAACAAGAGGCAGGAGTGGTTGGATCGCGTGCACAGAATGAGCGAGGGGGGGTTCCCGAACCAAACCTTAAGGCTCCCGTCTACCTAGAGCTTTCTCCGCGAAGCGCGGAAGCGATAAGGGCGACACTAACACGTGCGCCAAGTGCCCCGTCGTCGCTAAGCGCAAGGCTCTCAACTGACGTGTAGTGTTCTCGTCGCACTGCGTGTACATAAGGGACTTTCAGCGTGACATTATTATTTTAATGGCGGAAAGCTTTTAAGAAGGTTCAATGCAGGGCCCTCGAGTAGTTTTGTACGTATCTGACCTCTAATGCGCTTTGGAAACGCCGTTTTTAGCTATGTTGAGATCCTACGAGATGGTGTTTCCAATGTGCGTGACGTCTTAAAAGCACTTAACAGCCCTCGTCTAAAGTGTTTTCTTATCGTAGATTGGTAAATGGGATGTACGTTTGATAGTTTTGTGAAAAAACTTGTATTTCAAACACACTGCCACGCAGTTCAAGCAGCAAGTAGGCGGGGACCTTAAGAATTGCCCTAAAGAGCTTAGAGGTCTACGAAGACCCAAGAAAAGATGTTCTCACTTAACAACAGGTATGATTGCTTAATCCAGGAGAGAAAATTAAGACATTTCTACACACTTGTGTCGCTCGCACAACACAGTTTCCCCCGCCATCGCTGTCGCTGGCCAGTGCAGGCCCTGCTGACCTCAGACCAAGCTGCTACTGGAGAGTGAGGCGGGGCTTGAGTAACAAACGCCAGTTCTTGCGCACTGCAAATTTAAACTCATTACATCATTGCGTCTTCCGTCAAACTGACTCTCCACGAGTATCAACAATGACACCTTTAATTGTCCCGCTCTGAAGATTTGTGATAGGTTGAGTTGAGCGATTTGGGCGTTTCTTAACAACGAGGTCTTGAGAACCGGTGACGATGAAATGAGGTGAGACTGGAGCAGCGCCGGAATGCAAGGGCGGGGAAAACGGGAGATCCCCGAGAAAACCCTCTGACCAGCGGTATCGTCCAGCATGATTCCCATTTCTAAAAATCCAGGAGTGGCCCAACCGATGATTGAACCCGGTTCGCCTTGGTGAGAGGCGAGCAGTCTAACCACCCAACCACCGCGGCCCCTATTTGTGATGGTATTCTGTAATAATTTACCCTAATCGTAAGTGTAATTCAACCGTGCGAACAGTGGCGGATCTACTTGGGGGGATACTGAAGGGATGTACCACTGTACATTACGTTAAAATCCTTTGCTTTTACCAGAAAACTTTACGTTTTAACCCTACATATAATTGTCAGTAATTAGTTCACGGGCTATCTGAATATTGGTTTATTATCTATGTCACTCTACTATATATNTGATACGGTATTATCAAAAGTGTACTCGGGTTAATTTCATTCTATCCAGAGTAAAATCAAACTTCAATGTGGGTACTCAAGCCACATTAGATCCCCACCCCCCACCCGCGCAACCCTTTCCCTTTTGGATACGCTCTCGTGTGCGAACGTTCCCTTTTATTTTGTATATTATTCTTGTAGTTTTCAATCCACTGTTTTACATCGTTTCCTCTAGTACAACCCAATATTGAATAATCTGCAAAGGATAGGATCTGAATAGTTTGATTTATTTGCATCTACGATTTTGGGCAATCAAAGTTTATTCCCCAGTTTGTTAGCTTCCGTGGAATCTACACTGGTCGACAAAAAAAAGTTTTTTCTTTGACAAGGACTAACTCTAACTATCTTTACCATGCTGAGTTCAAATATGTTCTCAGATTTTTTCCAACAGGCAGAGATTTTTTGTGGCACGTGTTTAAAGTTTTAAAAGAATTAGTACTTACGAAACACTAAATAATAAATATACGGCTAATTTACGCTTACCTAAAAAATTTTATATGATGATTTTTGGCCATATTTTGCGTTCGGGATGTCTCTCTTCATGGTCCAGCAGTAGTCGGCCAGCATATTGGGACTCCATTTGCCTTGGTACCTCTTTTCCATAGTAGAAATCTGCTGATGAAAACGCGCATCATGTTCATCAGNGGGATGTCTCTCTTCATGGTCCGGCAGTAGTCGGCCAGCATATTGGGACTCCATTTGCCTTGGTACCTCTTTTCCACAGTAGAACTCTGCTGATGAAAACGCGCATCATGTTCATCAGAGATGGCCCCAAGGTTTTCAGGGAAGAAGTCTAGGTGAGAGTCCAAGAAGTGAATTTTCAAAGACATGTTGCAGTCCATTCCTTTGTACGACGTCAGAAGATCACTCACTATTTCACTATAGTTTTCTTCTTTATTATTGCCAAGAAATCTACAACAGATATTTTTGAATGATTTCCACGCTACTTTTTCCGGTGGATGTAACAGTTCCTCAAAATGTTCATCATCCGAGATTAGTGATCTTATTTGCGGCCCTACAAATATTCCTTCCTTCGATTTTGCATCACTTATTTAAGAAATTAAGATTTCAGATACATAAATGCAGCAGAACTTTTATCCATTGCTTTTACGAAATATTTTATAAGCCCCAGTTTTATATGCAAGGGATGCAAATACACCTTTTCGGGATCCACAAATGGGGTATTTGTTACATTTTTATGCCCAGGAATAAGAGATTCACGTTTAGGCCATTGTTTCTTTACGTAGTGAGACTTCCTATCCCTGCTGTCCCATTCACACAAAAAAACCGCAGAATTTCGTGTATCCAAGTTGCAAACCTAAGAATAAAGCTATGACCTTCAAATCACCACAGATATTCCAGTTATATTTAGTATAGTTAATTTTTTTCTAGCAACAATTTCATCTTTTCATATGTCTCATTCATATCACTGGCATGCGCGACAGGTATTGAGGGTAATTTATTCCCATTATACAGTAGTACAGCCTTCAAACTAACTTTCGATGAGTCTATGAACCAGCCACTCATCTGGCTGGTGTTGATGTCCAAGAACCTCCATTAATGAACAAACATTATTACAAAAACTACATGCCCTTCTTTAGAGAAGTATTCACTGAAATCACTATCGCGACTACGATAAATGAATATCCGTGTATATTTTTGGAGTAGATTCCATCTTTGAGCCTGGAACTTAAAAGCTCAGCCGACTGTTTATACAAATTTAAATCCCGTATAAGATCTATAAGATCTTCTTGAGTTAAAAGGTGAGGTTCTGATGAACTACTTGCTTCAAATGCAGGTTAACTTCTCTCCTTTCTTTCGTCTTCAGTATGAGCTGGGTCGGAGTCGGAGTTATCACTTAATGTCATGGAATCTGGACACTTTGCTACAGAATACTGTTCACTATGTGGCACAGGTCTCGTTTCAGAAGCCAAATTGGGATACTCAACTGTATATTTTGTTTTGGAATTCATTCCTATAATGTTGGTTAAGCAGAAATAACAGTCAGTTAAATGGTCCTTCTGTTCCATCCAAATCATAGGGACTGAAAACGGCATATGATGAGTAGCATTTTCCCATCCAGTGAGAAGTCTAACACATAATACACAGCATATATTTGGGGCCCAGTCGTTTATCGAAATCACCAGTTTTACACCCAAAATAAAGCTCATAACATTTTTTTCACAAGTGGTGTAAAATTTCGCCTCTGAGACTTGAAGGTCAGTTCACCACACACGTAGCAGACATTGTTTGGTTGATTTAAACACTTTCTTGGCATAAAGAAACGTTTATAAAACTCATAAAACTTACAAATGAAAACAGAATACCGCATAAAACCACTACACGTGTTGCCAGGCTCGCTGCAATTTTAATACTGGCTACTGGCCATCTGCTTACTAAAACAATGCAATATTTGACAGGCAGTCGAGACGCGTGGGAAAAGGCAGAAGGCGTCTAGCGGTGTCGCCAAGAACCTCCGAGTCGAGACGCGTGGGAAAGCTCCGAGTCAGATACAGCTAAGTGCCAGCGTTCGTCGCTCAAGGAGCCTTTTATTCCCCGACGCCTAACGTCCACGACGTTAAAATCCGTGAGCATTTTGGTATTTCATCCGCCCTTAAGGCTCCAAACTTGCTGGGTACAGATTCAGACAGTGTGTGTATATTTTTTGCCTAATATAGACTTCTTTATTAAAACACAGAGACCAAGTTATTGCTTCCCCCCGCCTCTCCCTGTTGCAGAGGATAACAATCATCTTGGTAAGAAAGAGTACAACCCGCCTCGAAACAAATTCGCCCCCGCCGAAGCTTTGCCCTTACGGCCACAAAAGGAAAGCGGACAAAACATTGCCCGAGGTTTCAACCCTCGACATCCAAGGCGCCCGTAGTCTGCGCCAGAGAGGGTAACTCGTACCCTGCGACCCGCCCTGTATCTCACAGGTAGAGAGTAGCGTCATGCAGAAGTATATTACGCGAAAATGACTGTCACAAGAAAACTATGCCTCATGGAAGAAATCTGATTACATACTTGGATTCAGCATAAAAAACTGGACTAGGGTCGCTATTCAGTTCCCTTGTGAAAAAAAATCATGTTTACCAGTGCTATCAGTGTCATATCCTCAAAGTCTTTATTCATTACGTCAAATTTGCCCGTAAAATTTAAAATTAGAAACAAAAATAGTTTTTGCGGGATAGGAGTGTTGAGTTTTGATTTTATCATGGTTGTGTTCAGAAATGCTTAATACGTCTGTATTCCGAGCTACTTGGTCACAGAACAGACACTCATAATATCATGATGGAGTCCGGGTGTGAACAATCACTACCCACCTTCCTTCCTGACTAGATGGCGGTGACAGCTGAGCGTTCATGGCTCTGGCAAAGACCAATGCATCAGTAGGGCGTTCAACCCGTCATAGCAAATATGTGGACGGGTGCGCTAAGAAATAGTTCCCGTGTAATCTGCTGCACGTAGAGGAATGTGCCGCACTTCCTCATTACTTTACTTGCATGATTCTTATTAAATGAGGGGCCGCGGTGGCGTTGTAGTCAGACTACTCACCTTCCACCAAGGCGAACCTGATTCGATCCCCGGCGGTGTCGTTCGAATTGTGTGGGAAATGTGGCAGTGGTTGGCGTGTACCAGCGGGTTTACTCGGGACACTCCCGTATCTCCTGCCCTTTCATTCCGCCACTGCTCTACCTTCATTTCATTTCGCCATCGCCAGCGCTCAACACCTCCACGTTCAGAGCGTTGGACCCCAAAATATCTATTATTTTATATTGGTACCAAACTTTGTTCAACTCGTACGCATCGTATGTATCTTCCTCGAAAAAAAAAATTGCACTTTATATTTTTCGAATGATTTGATGTCAAATACAAAATTCTCGTGCTTTGCTGCAGTCGTAAAAATAAATACAAAACAAGTTGTACAGATGAGAAAATGTGTGACTTGCACGGTGCTATGTTTCCCGAGACGAGATCGTCGATTATCGATTTGGTTTATTAGAAAGGCTTTAAAATACAATAATGCTTGAAAAAATGAGGATCGCCAATCTTCAATATTTAATTTTAGAAAGAATTTGAAGTCGACCCCCCAAAAATAATGTATACCAATTTACAACTGGATGAACAGTAGAAAAAAAAAAAGACAAATGAGGTTACCTAAACAATGTTTACATTGACGAAGATGGGTTCCTTAGATTGTCTCATCAAGGTAGCCAATATCTGAATTCATAGCTATTGATCGCGTTGCTGTTCTTTGACGAATGTTGGTATGTTGGCTACATAACTGCGACCTGTTTACATTTTGAAGGTCATAATAAGAGCTCGACGTAATACATGGAAGTATCGCCTCTCTACTTTACTTGCTCTGAGAGTATGAGTACAGAAAGTTCGAGACTAGCCACTTCCACCCGCCCCCTTCTCGACTACATCATACGGGGCCGCGGTGTTGTAGTGGTTAGACTACTCGTCTCCCACCAAGGCGAACCGGGTTCGATTCCCGACGGGGTCGCCCCCGGATTTTCACATGTGAGAATCGTGCCGGACGATGCCGCTGGTCGGCGGGTTTTCTCGGTAACCTTCCGTTTCCCCCCGTCCTTACATTCCGGTGCTGCTCCATCCTCAGCTCGCTTCACTCTCATCGGCTCTCAAGACGTCGATGTTAATATTCGCCCAAATATCTTGACTCACTCACTCGCTCGTCTACACCATGCTTCACCTTCTGGATACAATAAGTTTGCGCTTGTGGATGCGCCCACGACGTGGCACTGTGGAAATGTTACGAACATTAAATATGTTTACGCCACCACAATCCTTCCTCTTAAAATTCATACGATTTAAAGTAACAAATTTCTATGGCTGCCAGTTTTGAAATTCACATCTCCAATAGGGTAATGAGATGAAATACTTATTAACTTTATCGCTTAATGGCGATGTTTTTGTTAAGAATATATGAGATATTAAATGCACTCTGTCAATTTCCGAAATAAGCCGAAGAACAAAACAAAGTATCCAAGAAAAACGCATATCTCTGAAAATGAACGACAAGAAGCTAGGAACCACAGAAGAACCTAGTAGTCAACAGAGCATGATTTGACCAGCGAAAGGTAACAAACTAGACAAGAAAAAAATGGACAACAGCCACAATGAAGACAAATCAGCAAAGTATATGGAAACTGATTGAAAATAATTAAACACACGAACAATTACAGAGAAATGACACTGTAAAATTGACGCGTGCAAAAAAATCAGCAGACAGAGCAGGATAATAGAAAAAGGGAAAAACGACACAGATAATAGCAACAGTGAACGCAAAACAGCGAAATATTTCTTAATAACGTATAAGTAAAATAATAAAAATATATGTAAACGTGACAAAACAAAAACAAAGAAACATCAAATTGACAAACTAAAACGAACAAAATCCAGTCTCAGAAAACACGACACGACAACAAACACATACAATTCGAAATAGTGATACTTAACTTCACAGCCACAGTGAACACAAAAAAAAGGTTTATTTGCGGTTCGTTGGCAACATTACTGCGAACGAACACGCCAGACTGCGCACATAAAGCTACGGGAGGTGATACATTTTCAAGTTTGAGTTCGAAAGTTTTCAATTAACAGCGAAAAATGTACATGCGAACTTGAAGTGCTGCGACCACGACAGGTCTGGACACTAGTTTGCAAAGTTGACACCCTTGTTGACCAATTTAGTTGATGAACCCAACGACAGAGCGCTGCTGCCCGAGTAGTGCTGTTCCGACATGGCGTGCGTAGGGAGGGGAACCACCGTATTTCCTTAAACTGGGAAAATGACGTTCATACCTCTGCGGTGTTATCCCTACACAAGCAATGCTGACAGCACTAGTTTGGTACAGCGATCTTGCGGCCGCTTCATGAACTAAATGCGTCGCTAAGGGCGCCTGCTCGCACCTGGCAGCGGCTGCCGCTGTAGCAGCTCCCAACTTCCGGAAGGGCGTCCGCCGTTCCAAACACGACGTGACTGCCACGCCCTGGCCGACATCACCGTTCAGAAGCCGCGCCTTCTGTCCAGGCCGCCAGACGACGCAACAGCTGCAGACGTGTTCACTTCCAAACACTTATCGACATTATCGACTCCTCTCTGCTTCCAGGTGCGATTCGGAACAAGTTACGCGCGCGCATACAAGCGCAGCGGCATGTGGCGAAGTGTTGCGAGGTAAGCTGGTGCTTGCTCAGTGCTGCACACGCCCGGCACACACTGCAGGGGTCAGTAACCAGAGTGGGGCAGGGAGAAACTACACGTACAGCGCGGTCACTCACGAGAGAGCGGCGAGGCACCCGTTACACACGTGCTGTGACGTCAACTGCACCACTACATTTAAGTCGCCGATGTATTAACTGGCAAACGATTAGGTCGTATGGCACAGATCAATACACGGCTTACCTTGCAACATTTCACCACACGCCACTGTACAAGAGGCAGTTTATTCGTAGTTCTCTAAACGAGTTTTTTTTTTCCCCGAAAAATTAAACCACTAAAGCAGGTGATTTCACAATCATTTTAGTAGCATGGAAACCCCCATGCCGAATCTTTATTGTAGTTCATTTGTGGTTACCTCCAACTTTTCTGAAGCCCTGCTTAAGTTCTACTTCTAGGATATTCCTCCGCCTCATGCAAACAAAACCTAACCAAGTCTAGACAATTATACCAACTATGAACAACGCACCACATTCGTGCACACTCATTCTAATAATATTTTGCATAAGAACTATTTCTTACTAGGCATTACCAACACAACTATTTTCTCTGTTTTTTTTTCATATTAGTTATAAATTTAATATTATAAAGTATCTATTAAATTGAAGTAAAAGTTTAATTTAACCATAAATACGATCATTTTACGTTAACAGAAGTATAAAGACGTTTGTGACGCATGCGATATTTAGGAAACAAGGAAGCACGGCGCGCACGGGGAGATTTTTCAAACGTTTGATTCCAAAAATGTGAAGAAACAGCGAGTAGACTACATTTGAATTCAAGAGACATGCAGCTCGCATCCATCTTGATTGTCGCGTCGTGAAATGCAGTCACAGGTACAAGTCCCACAGAGCAGTGTTGCCAACTGCCTTGCGCGTGAAGGCATCGCCGCCTCTTGCTTGGGTCACCCTCGACGATCACAGTATTTCCAGCTAAGCGAAGACGTTAGGTCATGGTATATGTTACGACGTACATCTGTGTACGCTGTTGTCCACAAAAAAAAAAGGCAGAAATTATGTCAAAAGACAGACATGAAAACATTTGTGTATTGCTGTTAACGATAAACTGAGCACATTCGAAGGCCCTGCTTAACATCTACTTGTATGCGCATTGCGTATTCGTTTGCCGTATGTAACATTAGCATTGTCACTGCACTGGCATGACGTCGGTCAAGTGAAACTATGGAAATATAAGAAAAGTAGATATTTTACACATTTGCTGTTTCTTTTAATTGTGTGCATCGAAAAAACCAGAAAGCAAAATATCTTCAGTATTCAAAAATATTTACCTAACACTTATAATTCGACGTTTATACGTGGAACTGCTTTCCCTCCGCCGTTGCCGACTTAACTGAGCATATGTCAGTCAGCGTGTCAGTTAACACATACGCAGCTAGGGACACTTAATTGTGAACAGCCTATATGAGTCTACATTTGCTCAGCCACTTTCTTTAGAGATATGTTTTCCTGCAGCATAGCGAACTGCGCTTTCACGGCGTTAGAAATGAACGCGCAGTGAGTTCGCCCCACACGTCAAACTGTCACTTGCGAAGTTCTCAATGCATTGTTTGTGCACTGCTATTTCTTAATTTTTATTTCTCCGTGCTGGTTGATAAAATTGTCAATGACGCAGTCGACTCGCGCGGTCATTCACGCATCATGTACTCAGAGGTGTGTTTCAATATTGTCATTATAGAAATGTCCTTTACTTTATTATGTATTTCTCTGATCATCTAGAAGAGGATGTTTATTCCTTATCAATACTGGACAGGCAAAATAAAATGCCATGAGAAGACCAATTGAGGAAAGTATGAGAAAGTATGGGTCGGCAGTCGCCGTCCTCCCACGTCTCTGGGACGAGGATATCTACACGTGTGTTCTCGCGCCAGCAAATTTAGCACAGAATAGCCACCTTTACGGAAACGACACCGTGCGGCAGTGGCCTCGATACAAGCGATCTCGGTCGCTGATTTGGCTCCGGCCGCCGTGCGGTGCACAGTCACCTGTTGACCCGGCAGGCTCGTCCCTGGCCTCTGCATGTACGTCGTGGCGCAGAATACTTTACAATGCAGAAGTGAAGCAGACGCTCGTGCTGCCAACTCCGGCCGCACGCGCCGGCCAGTAGCACGGCGGAACGCCGTTCGCCAATCAGCGCCTGGGCACTTGATTGCCTGCCGGCAGCCGAGCCAATCAAGCCAGCCCTACACGGCACGTAACTCCTTCTATAGCTAGTGCCACCTAGCTTACGCGAAGGCTAGACTCCAGCGTGCTATGGCATACGTGCAGTTTTCCTTTGCTTATTGGCCACGTGCCTTTGTCGGGATACAGTTCCTTACCTGACTGTGTCAATCAGAATGAGTCAACTACAATAACGAGTGTCCGTGATTCGCGGACAGACATCTGCAATGCGTGACAGTCAACACCATCCAATCACGAAAGTGGATCTGAGCTCCAGTATTTTGGAGTACAAGTAGTCATGAAATCCTTTCGCGAAAAACAGGTGGCCCTAGCTATAGTCTATTCGCGTTTTCTTCACATTTTTTGGATCAAACCTTTGAAAAAATCACCCTATTTATGATTGTGTTTGGTTTTTCCCTGTATATGTCGTGTATCACAAGCATTTTATACTTGTGTTAACATAAAAGTACCTTATTTTCGGTTAAATCGAACTTTTACTTATATTTTATCCATAAATTATAGCACTTTATTTGTAATGAAAATTAATGTAAACAGGGAGAAAAAAGGTGTGTTAATAAATACGTAGAAAGAAATAGTTCTTATGGAAAATTGTATTACACTGAGAGCGCACGACTGCGGTGCGCTGTCCGTTTGGTGTAATTTGCTAGACTTGGTTAAGCTTTGTTTGCATAAGGCGGAGGAATATCCTGAAAGTAGAATATTCACAGGATTAATAAAAAAGTGTGAAGTAACCGTGAATGGCTTATGCCTTCTGTTATACCCATGGGCGGAACAGAGAGCATAAGAGTTTTTATAGCAGAAGTGAAGAAATAATGCTTCAGTTCATACCCACACGTTACCTAAAGTGCTTACAGAAAATTGTAAATAGCAGACAAAACAACTCGTAAATTGCAGACAGTTCGCAGTTTCTAATGCAATGCAATCTTATATGTAGGCCCTTTATGGTGAATCCAAAAATTACGATGATATATTTATTTTTTCCTGAAAACTGCATTTATTTAAGTTTCTGAATACAAGTAATATTAAAGTGTGGAAACTGATACTATTAACGGCATTGCTTATGTTTGGAAACAAGGTATTCACATATTCTGTATGGCAGACATTTACGCAACTGATAAAAAGATTAGCCAATTATTTTTATATTTTAATCTAAGAAGCGTAATAATCAATCTTGTGCTTTTGGTATTAATGCAAGTTTTTACGGTTAGAAGGCCAAAAGAAGACAAACATATCACAGTATTAAAAATAAGGCTTTTATGTGTGTCCGTTAAAATTACATATTATGTCATTAAAATAACAATATTATGCTACACCCCTTAAGTTGAAATACAGTTTAAATACCAATCCATTTCAATAGCAAACAATTACAACTAGTCGACTGTATTGTGCAGTTATTTGGGTATTTTTGCCTTTAGACGAACATATTCTAGAAATAAACGTTTTCTATCAAGCATACATGTTATAAGCGGCAATTATTTTTCCCATAAAACAACTAAAAAAATTCCGATGCACGACAGAGATTTCAACTCTAACACCTACAGTTAGTAGTTTAGCCCCACGCATCAACTCACTAAGTTACCAACACATCCTTCCAGTATGTTTTGTAATAATATAAACACGACGACCCAATCTCTCAACAACTCGTTGCATTAGTTAAATCGGGGTATTTTTTTTAATTAATCTAAATACAAGTAATTTCTTGTTATTACTCTCTCCGAGATTCGAACCCCGTATGTTTGCGAGCACTATAACTTATTCATTATGCAATCAATAATTACACATAATCACCCACAGCGAGATTCGAACCAACGACCAACCCACATTCCCTCCCCTCTCCAACTTCCTCATCCACGCCCAACACCTCATCCAACCATCAGGTTCCGCAAATGTCACTGATACGCTACATCGGCCAAAAGGGTGTCCAACAAGCAAAGGGCCAATCACAGCACATATCCTGAGGGGCACGGGAACCCGGCAGCCAACCACAACACACCTCCCACTGATGCCGAAGAAGGGGAAGAACAGTTTCCCAGGTTAAAAGATGCTGCCAAATTAGGGTCCACCCTCCCCTATCCCTTATGCGACTATTAACTCTCTAGCATCGCAGAAGATCCCCGCTTCCCCTACTAGGGTCCGAGAACTGATGTGGAGAGGGCATAACGTAGGGCCGGCTGAAAGCTCTACCTGCTCCATCTGTAATGACCTCGCTGGAATGTTTCCTTACTACAGGCCGGCCAACCTTTAAATATCAGCTCATGTACGACGTGTTTGGTTGTGTCCTAAATATCTCACGTATTACAAGTGTTTTTTTTATTGTAACATGAAAATAATTTATTTTAGATTAAATGTAACGTTCTATTACATTTATTCTATAAATTATAATACGTAATTTATATTTAATACGAATAAAAACGGAGAGAAAGTAGTTGTGTTGGTACTGCCTAGTAATATATAGTTCTCGTGCAAAATAGTATTAAACTGAATGTGCACGAATGCGGTGCGTCGTCCTTTTGGTGCAGTTTTCTATACTTGGCTAAGCTTTGTTTGCATGAGGCGGAGGAATAGCCTGAAAGTAGAACTTTAGCAGGGCTGCAGAAAACTTGGAAGTAACCATGAATGGACTACACCTGCCGACCTTACTCGGCACGCCCAGGAGGGCAAAGATCATATAATTAGCTAACTGTGCTAGAAAATAACTGGCTCCTCAGAGTAGCAGAGGTCAATGATCAAGTGACAGTGACTTAAGTACACACACCCACAGATCGTTCAGAAAGCGAATTATTCCCGTACGTATTCGTTACAGAACTTAAGTGTAGGGACAGTTAAGAGCAACTTGGACAATTCATCAAGTTACAGTAGTTGAAGAAGACTGCCGAGGGCCTCTCTGCGTCACGACGGAGGTGCATCTTCCATGCCACCTGTGTATCTGTCCAGAACAACATTTCAGTTGTTTTCTAGTCTCCTGAGCAAACCGAAAAAACAACACTGTTTGAATGAATTTTCAAACGAGCTGCAAAACTATGCGCTCGTAAGTGAGATTATTAATCGGTCGTCGACAAATTAACGGTAAATGCAGGCAAGTTACAAATTGAATGGCTATCAAAATATAGGATATTCACAGTAAAGTGAGCACTTTTTGAAGCCCATTCATTTGGAATAGAAGTCAATACATTTTTTTTATTTTAGCCTTAGACGTAAACTTCCGATTGCGATGGAATATATACACTGTGTTTATTTCTTACATGGAAATATTTATTTAAAAACGTGGTTAAAGTATAAGATATGACTGAAAGTTAAAAGTAACTAGGCCCTTAAAGTGCTCACTTTGCCGTGAAGAGCCTATAGAAAAGCCCGTACTTGCAGCAGTGCCTACGGTGGGTTCGCCGAAGCCAGCTAGCTGTCGGTTCAATCAATCCGAACGAAGCAGAAAAGCGGGGGAGAATTGTAATGTTACAGAAATGCGGCATGTCGATCGTGATACTGAAACACAACAGACACAGTGGTACAATGGCTGTTGATGGTTTTCTTTCAACTGAGTACTTTCAAAAGCTGTGCTTATGATTCTCCTTTCAGCCCACTGCGCATCCTTGCGCACACGCGATAAAAAAAAACAATGTTGCCATGGAAACAATTACTAGAATGCATGCAGAACTACTTTACGTAACTCGCTGGCGACATTAATGTGAGTTCTCAAGGCACTCTTTGCGTAATAAAACGTGCGACTACAAACAAGAAGTTTCTTCCAAGGTCAATTTCAAAAATACCCGAAAAAGTGAATAAAACAATTGCTGAAAGCAGTTGCTGTAGTCTGTACCATGTAAGTTGACCAGATTCTAACAGGTCTGCGAAAGTAGCGCCACTGTTTACACCTGACTACGTATCCTTCCGCCATTAGCCGATCGGTTACATGGCAACGATGTTGTTTATTTTCATGCTGTCATTATCAGCCGATCCCCTTGTCAATGTACAGTTCGTGGGACGTTTTAAGCAAACCTGCTACTCAGAAATACGTAGCTGCGATTGTATATTAGTAATAGTAATGTGTACATAAATCATTAAATCATTATGTTAAAGGGTAAAATAATAAATAATTAATTTAACATTTATTAACTATAAAACAATGTAATGCTAAACAAATTTTTAAATATTTTAGACTGACTTCTGTCTAAAAATAATTAGTTGCTTATAAAATTAAAAATACACAACCTTGCAAAAAACCAAATATTTGCTAACTCTTTTTAATTTGTCCGAGACAATGAATTTGGGTTAACATTTGCGAGACGATAGTTTTAGCTATTATCACACTTTGAACGTTATAGCTAATATATTCAAGTTGGAAATATGTGACGTGGAATAGCGTTAGAATTTTTTAGAAACTATTCACGCGTGTCCCACTTTGTTCGGAAACAAGGAAATATGGTACAATAACAATATGGAGTATAATTTACGAAGACGAACGATTACCTACCGAATATAAATTACAAGTACTCAAAATCGCTGTACACGAAATATATGTTACTTTAAAAATTATGTAGAGCTCGCGAATAATAAAACTATTGGTAGCTGTTCGTAAATGTATTATATAAATCAAACGAATGCTATTATCTTCTGGCTTGTAATGCTTCGAAAAGAATCCCACAGATGGCGCGCACAACATTTCAGCGCGTGGTCTGAGCCGCATTTTTTTCTCAAGAGGTAGAGTCTTTGTAAAGTTGAAGACCTATACATTTCTACTTTAGCACGAAGTTTAGTTTCTAACACTAAAACCCGCTGTTTTATGACCATGTAAAATAAAATGTATTAATGATTCTAGGAACCCATTCTTATCCGCATATTTCCTGCTTGTCTGATGTGCGCCGCCAGTGCACTCAGAATAGCCAACGTAATATTAATTTTCGTTCGTTCATGCATCAGCTGATACAGGTTTTGTAAATGGCACGTTGTTTGTTTGGAATACGTTAAGTTGCCAATCTGGCCAACTTATATGAAATGAAGTATAAACACGATCCAGTTGCTGGTGGAACAGATCGGAAAGTGGGTTGTTCACGTTATTCTGAGAAACACGAGACTCTGGTTCAGCTTGTAGTGTCAAATNTTTTTTTATTTTAGCCTTAGACGTAAACTTCCGATTGCGATGGAATATATACACTGTGTTTATTTCTTACATGGAAATATTTATTTAAAAACGTGGTTAAAGTATAAGATATGACTGAAAGTTAAAAGTAACTAGGCCCTTAAAGTGCTCACTTTGCCGTGAAGAGCCTATAGAAAAGACCGTACTTGCAGCAGTGCCTACGGTGGGTTCGCCGAAGCCAGCTAGCTGTCGGTTCAATCAATCCGAACGAAGCAGAAAAGCGGGGGAGAATTGTAATGTTACAGAAATGCGGCATGTCGATCGTGATACTGAAACACAACAGACACAGTGGTACAATGGCTGTTGATGGTTTTCTTTCAACTGAGTACTTTCAAAAGCTGTGCTTATGANACACAACAGACACAGTGGTACAATGGCTGTTGATGGTTTTCTTTCAACTGAGTACTTTCAAAAGCTGTGCTTATGTTTCTCCTTTCAGCCCACTGCGCATCCTTGCGCAGCCACGCGAAAAAAAAAAAAACAATGTTGCCATGGAAACAATTACTAGAATGCATGCAGAACTACTTTACGTAACTCGCTGGCGACATTAATGTGAGTTCTCAAGGCACTCTTTGCGTAATAAAACGTGCAACTACAAACAGGAAGTTTCTTCCAAGGTCAATTTCAAAAATACCCGAAAAAGTGAATAAAACAATTGCTGAAAGCAGTTGCTGTACTCTGTACCATGTAAGTTGGCCAGATTCTAACAGGTCTGCGAAAGTAGCGCCTCTGTTTACATCTGACTACGTATCCTTCCGCCATCAGCCGATCGGCCACATGTCAACGATGTTGTTTATTTTCATGCTGTCATTATCAGCCGATCCCCTTGTCAATGTGCAGTTCGTAGGACGTTTTAGGCAAACCTGCTACTCAGAAATACGTAGCTGCGATTGTATATTAGTAATAGTAATGTGTACATAAATCATTAAATCATTATGTTAAAGGGTAAAATAATAAATAATTAATTTAACATTTATTAACTATAAAAATGTAATGCTAAACAAATTTTTAAATATTTTAGACTGACTTCTGTCTAAAAAAAAATTAGTTGCTTATAAAATTAAAAATACACAACCTTGCAAAAAACCAAATATTTGCTAACTCTTTTTAATTTGTCCGAGACAATGAATTTGAGTTAACATTTGCGAGACGATAGTTTTAGCTATTATCACACTTTGAACGTTATAGCTAATATATTCGAGTTGGAAATATGTGACGTGGAATAACGTTAGAATTGTTTAAAAACTATTCACGCGTGTCCCACTTTGTTCGGAAACAAGGAAATATGGTACAATAACAATATGGCGTATAATTTACGAAGACGAACGATTACCTACCACATATAAATTACAAGTACTCAAAATCGCTGTACACGAAATATATGTTACTTTAAAAATTATGTAGAGCTCGCGAATAATAAAACTATTGGTATCTGTTCGTAAATGTATTATATAAAGCAAATGAACGCTATTCTCTTCTGGCTTGTAATGCTTCGAAAAGAATCCCACAGATGGTGCGCACAACATTTCAGCGCGTGGTCTGAGCCGCATTTTTTTCTCAAGAGGTAGAGTCTTTGTAAAGTTGAAGATCTATACATTTCTACTTTAGCACGAAGTTTAGTTTCTAACACTAAAATCCGCTGTTTTATGACCATGTAAAATAAAATGTATTAATGATTCTAGGAACTCATTCTTATCCGCGTATTTCCTGCTTGTCTGATGTGCGCCGCCAGTGCACTCAGAATAGCCAACGTAATATTAATTTTCGTTCGTTCATGCATCAGCTGATACAGGTTTTGTAAATGGCACGTTGTTTGTTTGGAATACATTAAGTTGCCAATCTGGCCAACTTATATGAAATTAAGTATAAACGCGATCCAGTTGCTGATGGAACAGATCGGAAAGTGGGTTGTTCACGTTATTCTGAGAAACACGAGACTCTGGTTCAGCTTGTAGTGTCAAATNTGGAACAGATCGGAAAGTGGGTTGTTCACGTTATTCTGAGAAACACGAGACTCTGGTTCAGCTTGTAGTGTCAAATGGACTCGCTGTCCTTGAACGAGTATCTGAGAAACAAGCAGCGTGGCAGCATGCAAACGCTGGCGATGTGGTTTGCCTTGGAGGTTGGCCAGCCTGGAGAGGACGCGTCGCAGAGGCGGACGACAGGTGATCAGAGAGCTATCGTGTCCGCTTGCAGTGTGAGCGCCGCGAGTATACATCGCACGCAGCCTGCTACTCTGACACAGGCATTTCGTTGTCGCAGATGTATCTGTGACTGAGATATCGCATGACGACAGGTTCACAGCTTGTGAAACGAACTGTGAGAAGCGAAGCAGCTTCTTTCGTCACAGATTATTTCAGCTGCCTTGCATGTTTACCAACAGATGGCGGCTGGGTGCTTTAAAAAGACTATTCAATGATAAGCCATAACTTCTGTTTAAAGCGGTGATAAATATCTTCACATGAATTCCTTAAGTTTTACTTTTAATATGTTTGCTCCGACCCTATTGTATTTTTTATAGTTAGCCAACAAAACATTGGATGCTAATAAATACAATCAAATATTTTTTATACATGATACTTTTGTTATTTTTGGCAAACAGAAATGTGATATGACGCAGCTGTAGACGCCGTCTACAGGTGCATGGTCTGACACACTCACATTACCACGGCCACATAAAATGGCGAAACCTCACAAAAGGAACCTTTATCATAAATTGCACGTAAATACAGATGTTTTAAAATCAATACTGGTAATGCAATCCCCGCCACTGTTACATGTGTGCCGTTTCTTAAATAGAGATATATATATATATGTGTGTGTGTGTGTGTGTTAATATGACAAAATCGCAGACATATGTCACAGATATTTTAGTCACAGTAACAGATGACACAGATACTTGGAAATATCGGTTAAGCTCATATCTAGCCACAAGTGCTGGTTGCGCGACCCAGCCGACGGCAGCTGATATTAGTGGCGGGCCGGCATCGGCAAACGCGCAACTGATGATACCGAGCCTAATGTTTTCAGCATGGTATCAGGCAGACTGCGCGCGCAGCTACCTCTCCCTCGCGGCTCTACATAAATCCACCCTCTAGCAGTGGCGACGCTAACAGTATAAGCGCAGCCAATATCCTCCTGTGAGCAAGCTGGCCGAAGTGACGCGATAGTAAACCTTCGGACTCGCATTCAGGTCGTCCTGGGTTCGAATTCCGGCCCGAACATCCTGCTTGGTGTTCGACGCGCGCTGGATGTCGACACAGTGATCTGAGGCTGCAATATACACACACTCTCCACATTCGTTTTTGTGCACAAACAGAGGTGTGACGTCTACCAACAGCGGATACGACGACATGGGACCGTACTCAGGAACTATTGAACCTAGGACGTTTTGTCATTATGGACGTATTGTTTTGTTTTGAGTTATACAGTGNGACCGTACTCAGGAACTATTGAACCTAGGACGTTTTGTCATTATGGACGTATTGTTTTGTTTTGAGTTATACAGTGCAAACCCCAGTTACTTCCCACATAGATCGCGACACAATCTGTGGTATTTATGTATGTATTGTAACGTACGATAATCTGGTATCTCTGCGCGCTTATTACATTATTTTACTTCCACTGCAAATTTATTGTTTATATTTACTATTTGCATGACAGTTCTATTGGAAGAATTCTTCGTTGTTTAGTTACTCTGTGTGCTTGTAATGTTTTGCAAATGTTCGTTTATTATATTTGTTTGCGTCTTTAATTACAGTATTAGAGCTGATTATGACCACAGATTGAAATATTTTCAGAATTGTTCAATTAACTTAATGTTTTAATGCGGCATTTTTAAAATAGCGATGTTAAAAAGATTACTAAAAGGAATATATTTAAATGTAAACATTGGTCAATAGTTGGCAGCATAGTACAATACGTATGCAATATTTTGCAAGGGAATTTTTGGAAGTGCTTCGCCTATTGTGCTATGGCAAATTCAAACTTGACTGTGTTGAAAAATTATCTCTGTTCTTGGAACTTTTAAAGCGGCATATTGGATCCTGAAGCTCATCGAAAATATATTGAAAAATTGTTATTTGTTGTGGATTCGATAGTCACGGCTTCTTCGGGACATTGTTTTATGCCGCTGGTGGGTGCGTGTCGCAGAAGAATGCCCAGATAGTCAATTTGCAGAAAATGGCTCTCTGAGTAGATGCATGTCCTGTCTGATAGCCATTAAACTGATATTGCGAACTACGAGAACTTCTTGCTCCAGAATAACTACTGTTACAGATAGATAAAGACTGAAATAAGTTGCATATGCAGCAGCCCGATATAATTTGATTTCACCAAATTAGTCTTCAAAAATTCTGCATGACGCTTTGTCCATTGCTTCCCTTTTAAAGTTTACCCACACTTCCTTCAGAAGTAGAAGTATAATACATATACCGAAATATTTCATTAATCTGAGAGGACGAGGCAAGAAAAGTTATTTACTTATTAATGAAGTAGAACCAAGTGAAATATTATTTTTTTTATTATTGGACATTAAATAATATTTTCCCTAGTGTGAAAAGACTACTTTAAGCTGCCAAATGTCATCTGTAATCACAATTATATTCTGTGTTGAGCGTTTGAATTTGAGCTGCATGTGTTTTTATATCTGAACATTGATTGCTTACGATTCTTCACAAAACTTTCAATTGTGATAATTAAAAGTTCCTCAATAATTGAAATGCTTTATTGGTTGGTATTTAGCTCAGTAGTAGTGTGTGTTCAATATTATTATAGTTTTGGTTATTATTGATCTCTTGTTAATGTGGTAACTCTACTACAAGTTATTCTATTATTATTCTCACTCCAATATACACGTTACATATAAGACAACTTGGTTCGGTAACAACTACTCACTTGTAATAACACACTACGTAATAACCATTTCAGTAGAGTCCATTCGTGGGGCATTTTCACAATATATGTACATACACACGTAATATTCATTTTAGTGGCTCCATCAAAGTGGGGCAATATACAATCCAACTATAAACATTACAGTATTTATATGTATATAAACCTTTAAATAAATAAATTATATATATATATACATACACAGTGACTCACAGTGACAGTGGTACACTTATCCTATTATATTTCATTTTTGTAATANAATTAACTTAATGTTTTAATGCGGCATTTTTAAAATAGCGATGTTAAAAAGATTACTAAAAGGAATATATTTAAATGTAAACATTGGTCAATAGTTGGCAGCATAGTACAATACGTATGCAATATTTTGCAAGGGAATTTTTGGAAGTGCTTCGCCTATTGTGCTATGGCAAATTCAAACTTGACTGTGTTGAAAAATTATCTCTGTTCTTGGAACTTTTAAAGCGGCATATTGGATCCTGAAGCTCATCGAAAATATATTGAAAAATTGTTATTTGTTGTGGATTCGATAGTCACGGCTTCTTCGGGACATTGTTTTATGCCGCTGGTGGGTGCGTGTCGCAGAAGAATGCCCAGATAGTCAATTTGCAGAAAATGGCTCTCTGAGTAGATGCATGTCCTGTCTGATAGCCATTAAACTGATATTGCGAACTACGAGAACTTCTTGCTCCAGAATAACTACTGTTACAGATAGATAAAGACTGAAATAAGTTGCATATGCAGCAGCCCGATATAATTTGATTTCACCAAATTAGTCTTCAAAAATTCTGCATGACGCTTTGTCCATTGCTTCCCTTTTAAAGTTTACCCACACTTCCTTCAGAAGTAGAAGTANTCAAAAATTCTGCATGACGCTTTGTCCATTGCTTCCCTTTTAAAGTTTACCCACACTTCCTTCAGAAGTAGAAGTCTAATACATATACCGAAATATTTCATTAATCTGAGAGGACGAGGCAAGGAAAGTTATTTACTTATTAATGAAGTAGAACCAAGTGAAATATTATTTTTTTTTTATTGGACATTAAATAATATTTTCCCTAGTGTGAAAAGACTACTTTAAGCTGCCAAATGTCATCTGTAATCACAATTATATTCTGTGTTGAGCGTTTGAATTTGAGCTGCATGTGTTTTTATATCTGAACATTGATTGCTTACGATTCTTCACAAAACTTTCAATTGTGATAATTAAAAGTTCCTCAATAATTGAAATGCTTTATTGGTTGGTATTTAGCTCAGTAGTAGTGTGTGTTCAATATTATTATAGTTTTGGTTATTATTGATCTCTTGTTAATGTGGTAACTCTACTACAAGTTATTCTATTATTATTCTCACTCCAATATACACGTTACATATAAGACAACTTGGTTCGGTAACAACTACTCACTTGTAATAACACACTACGTAATAACCATTTCAGTAGAGTCCATTCGTGGGGCATTTTCACAATATATGTACATACACACGTAATATTAATTTTAGTGGCTCCATCAAAGTGGGGCAATATACAATCCAACTATAAACATTACAGTATTTATATGTATATAAACCTTTAAATAAATAAATTATATATATATATATATACATACACAGTGACTCACAGTGACAGTGGTACACTTATCCTATTATATTTCATTTTTGTAATACAAATATTTTGGATACGAAAATTGTGTGTATTGGTGAATAAATGTATTTACAATCATTATACAACAGATACAAAAAGCAAATATCTTCACGAAAATATATATATTTACAACCACAAACTACATATTCTTAGGTCAAGATGTACACCACAATGAAAATGGTACAGTCGGTACACGTCCTGTCGTTGAAGGGCATGTGTGGGCAGTTAGCACCTAGTGTGACGACCACAGTTCTTTTTCATCTTCTTAAGCCCTATCTGGCATAGATCGAACCAAGCTTTCACAATAAGAGGGCTCGATCCTATCCCATTCCGTTTGAAGGGCAATTTTGAGGTAATTCCGGTTAGATATGGGATGTTTGCGGATGTTTTCTGTTGACACACTCCACAAATTTGCAATGACATTGATTTCTGGCGACTTTGGAGGGGTGCCGAGTACATGGGGGCAATTATAGAGTAACCGCACGCGCACCTTATGGGCCGTGTGTTTCAGGTCGTTGTCCAGGTAGAACGTGAAACAATCCCGCAAGACTGATTTCTCTGCGCTCGGTGTCAGTTCTTTCCTCAATATGTCCAAATGCAAATCTTGATCCATAGTACCATCTACGGAATTGAGATTCCCCACACCCGATGCCGCCATACAACCCCATACCATCAGGGACCCACCCCCGTGTCCCACCGTCGACCGATGACTTATTTCTGCAAGCTCCTTGTTTGGCTTACGCCAGATACTGACCTTCCCACCCGATGCAAACAAATTTAATTTACTTTCATCGGTAAATATTACTGTTTTCCAGTAGTGAAAAGATTTATCAGCGCGATATGTGGCAAACTGGAACCTGAGAAGTTTGTTCTTCTAGCTGATGTATGGTTTATTACGCGCTACTCGGCCACTGAAGTCCTCTCTACGAAGGACTCTCCTCACNTGTTCTTCTAGCTGATGTATGGTTTATTACGCGCTACTCGGCCACTGAAGTCCTCTCTACGAAGGACTCTCCTCACGGTTTCTGGGAAGGCCTTTTTCCCCCCAAGACGATTTCTGCTTCCTTGGCAAGTTTTGGTGCACTTAACGTGGGATTTATCTTCATTTGAAGACGAATCCATCGCTCGTCTGATGCAGAGACTATTTCTCCGGACCTACGCTTCCCTTTGCTCTCTATTCTACTGTACTGGCGAAAGCGACGAACGGTATTTTGCACAGCAGAATGATTGCGATTCACAATATAGCCGATCTCACGCAGAGATTTACTCCTTTGGTAATGCAAACTTACCGGCTTGCTCCCCGCCCCAGACGTCTGACCTCTTTCTCGTTCCATGTTGATATACAGAAGTTTACGTGAATGTAACGCTTGCCTTCATGCACAGAACGGAGGTAAGCGTGGTTCAGTTTGCGCGAGCCCGACAAGGCACGTATGGTAGGCCAATGGGGGGCATGTATTGGCCAGTGTGCCACTTTCACTGTGACGTGCAATCTGCATTTGTTTTAGTGTTTACCATATCATGCAGATATAATCATAGAAATTATGCGTATCTTTGTAGACCCTAAAAACTGGATATGTAATGCATTAAATAAACTGGGTCACAGTAATTTTCATTTACAGAGAATATTAATTTCCACTCTAATGTCAGTTCGTACTAGGTGTACCACTTTCACTGTGAAAAAAAAAAAATATATATATACACACACACACTAACTGTGCCCGAGGCTTCGCTCGCATGGACTACAGAATTATTGTTGAGGTTTTTTTTTTTTAATAAAGTTTAATTTTACTTAGTGTTGATATTCTATACTCTATACATATTATAAAACTCAACGTCTCGGTGAATTAAATGGTAAAAACACTTATTAGTATTTCTCTGCTACGAACGTAGAGATACTTTTGCCCGAACTGCAAACCTATCAGATAAGAAAACATAAACTGCAACCTGCATACCTAATTACTAAGTACTAACCAACTAAGCAAAAATAAAATACAAATTCTAATAGATACAACAATGTGTTTATATAGAAGTATTTACAAATTAAACGTTAAAAACAATGTTAAACCTATTTTTAAATACCTACTTTCTAGTATTGACCCAACAAATAAAAAAAATGAAAATTATTCAACCAACATATATAACCTCAACCAAACTCCGTGTAGGACACGACTGTTGCGAAGGGAGCCGACCAAGCGTCTGAGCCGCGCGGCATGGTACCTCGTAGACGTGCACAGTTCGGCTGTTCTCGGTAATGCTCGGTTCGGCTCTTGTTCGGTTCTCGTCGGGTGACCGCCCTCGGCCCGCGACCCACCGCATCACATTGCCCCTCCGCGCTATTACTTCGTTTTCGCTTAGCGTTTTTTCTGACTTTCTTTCTTTTTGCTCGGCTTCTAATGGTCGTATCGTGATGTCTTTAAGTCTATAACCTTCGTCAAGAAATGAGCTATCAAATGCAAAAAGAATTTTTACTCTTCGTATTCATGTATTGATTTGTAAAATAATGAACATTTGCGATTCAACTACGTTCACATTTTATTGTTGTGTATATCTGATTTTGATTCTGTTGTTTGAGGACTTGTGTTAATTAAAATTCGTGTGAGGAAACACAACATTAATTATTATACTAAATTTTATTTTAAATGATGGTACGTATAAAAGTTATCGTTATCAATTCAGTCTTCAGAACTGAAAGTCTTCTTCGAGTGTTGTCAGGACTTCTTACTCCCTCCACACGGCCTATTATTTTTGTTACCGTATTTTCCTCGGCAAGCAGCTTGGTTTTATTATGAAGGGCTGTAATTACTTACAACTCGTATCGAGTAACAATAACATAAACTGTGCAACTGTTTTCCTGGAATATCCGCAGTAAAATTTATTAGCAGGAGATCACACTAGTCCCAAGTTTAAAAACATAACCCTGAACTTGCTTGAACGCGAAGTTTTCCATAGACGGTAAAGACGAAATAGATTTTATCTAAAGATAGTGAAGTGATGTATAGCTTGCCTCTCCACGGTGCATAGAATATTCCGGTGTTAACGAATGTGCAACATGAACTGTCCACGAGAAGAAGTACGTCGAATCATGAGGACATCTTGCACGGCTAGGAATCGCCGGATGACAACCAAGGTGCTGGAGAATATCACGGCTTGGCCTTTAGAAATTAATTGACGAGAATAAATTTCGGCAGTGAAGGGAGGAGCCAGGATAAAGGGCGACGTTGTANGGCCTTTAGAAATTAATTGACGAGAATAAATTTCGGCAGTGAAGGGAGGAGCCAGGATAAAGGGCGACGTTGTACAAGCGACAGCGGTGTTTGAGGTCCTCAATGAGATAACGAGAGAAGCAAGAATACAACGGTCGAGTTATGTGCAGAGAATGGGGAGAGAAGGGCTGCTAGAATGAAGGAGATGTGGTGTGAAGGAACTAGAGTAAGATAATGAGAAGAGCAGATAGTGGCACACTGAGAAAATAATTAACAGCATAGCGCTGCGTTCCTGCTACAAAGCTGATAGTACCTCCAACAGAACTGTCCGTCGTATTCCTATCTGAGATTGTTTTTGCTACTGTACATATGGTTGTTAACAGCAGAGCAGTGCGTTACTGCTACAAAACTGATAGTACCTCCAACAGAATAACTATCAGTGTTATAACTTGACAGAATGTTCTTTTGATAAATATTACTGAACAGTTTTGTAATCAGGCTTTAGGAGATTTTCTGTATATATGGGTTATTTATAATTTTGTTTTATTACATCAAATAGTACTTTGATAAGAGTTTCAAACACCATGGAAAACTAACATAAAAAAATTATTGGCGAGAAATAGAGGAATTTCTAATTGATATGCTTTGGCATAAAAATTTTAAAATGTTGCATAATAATCATGTTTGTCTACACTTTAAATTAGTGGTTGATGACATCATAATATGATGAAGAAATTTATTGGATTTTTTTTTAATGGTTCGGCTATTATTTTATTTTAGGTTTAACTATAACATTTAAATCTAAATTAGCCGGAATTTAAACCCTAATAGCACGCGAACCAAATTCACACTTAAAAGAAATTTCTTCGCTCGTTCCTAAAACTTCAAAGAACACTTAAGGTGAAGTCAATCAATCTTCTCGTATAATTTTTTTGGCATAATTTTAAGTCTAAAACGATGATAATTCTACTAAAAAGTATGCGAGAGNCAATCTTCTCGTATAATTTTTTTGGCATAATTTTAAGTCTAAAACGATGATAATTCTACTAAAAAGTATGCGAGAGTTATTTTTAAACTGACTTGGCATTTTTATTACACAGTTATTGGTATTGCGTCGCAAAACCGCAAAATATCTTAAAAACGCTGAAAAACATATTAGGCACTTAAACAGCCTTAAGGAAAAGTTTTCTTTTTGATGCACCTAAACTATGTGGAGAAAACGGGAACTGTCAAGAAGCCTGCAGATTTTCACAAACAAAAAAAAACATAGCCCAACGTAAAAATTCAAGACACTGCATTGCCGCATGCATAAATATTTTTGGGACTAAAATAGTATTCCCTAACTTTCTGTGTAGTTTTGGTTGCCAGTATTATAGTGGATATTTGTTAAGTCACTTATCTTTTCTTTTTTTTTTTCGCAAGAGTGAGTGAGTGAGATTTGGGCTGCTTTTAACAGCGAGGTCTTGAAAGCCGATGAGGGTGAAGCGAGGTGAGTACGGAGCAGTACCGGAATTAAAGGGCAGGGGAAACGGGAAATTCCTGAGAAAACCCACCGGCCAGCGGCATAGTCGGAGTGACCCGGCCGAGGTTTGAACTCAGTTCGCCTTGGCGAGAGGCGAGCAGGCTAACCGCTCAGCCACCGCCGCCTCTTTTTATAATTGTGTACATTGAAAATTAGTTGGTCCATCTAACCCGCTTGTAATGAAGCAAAAATTAACCAAATTGGATGCAGTTGAATAATTCTTAATTTTCGCGGAGAAGACGTGACGGAGCATAGGTGACGGGCAGATAAGTCACGCGCACAAACTGGCCGTTCCACGCAGAGGACATCATCTCGGGTGGATCAAGTCAAACAGGTACTGGTTTAGCGGCAGCAGTTATAGGCGAGTATGAAATATTAGCAGAGGCCCTATCATTTCGCTCTGCACCAAGTTANCTGGTTTAGCGGCAGCAGTTATAGGCGAGTATGAAATATTAGCAGAGGCCCTATCATTTCGCTCTGCACCAAGTTACCTTGCTTGACTTCGAAGTCTTGTACATACTCAAGCAGGCGTTATTTCCAGTTGCTGCTGCTACTGCCAGAACTCGTCATCTGTTTCACTCAGTTACAAACGGATCAAACATCGGGACTACCAAATGGATAATATTGAACTGAGGGAAAGAGTTTGACGAATCATACAAAGTTTGATTGACTCTAGTACACTGAACAGTTTATGTTGATATAAGAAAATTTTAAGCTCGACCGAGATTAAAACCTGGATAATCTGCTCAGGGGCACTGCGCCCTAGCTATCGCAGCTAAAGAGACTACAGATGAAATTGGAACGTTTTTAAATACTACATATATTTCAAATCCGGATAATGTGCTCAAATGAGTATTTCAAGTTTTACAGCTTTACTTTTCAATTTCCCGTTGAACTTGCTTTATCTGGATGTTTATACCATTATTACGCATCAATAAATGCACTAAAAAACACTGTTGGTATCATAATTGTCACGAAAAATGCANATGTTTATACCATTATTACGCATCAATAAATGCACTAAAAAACACTGTTGGTATCATAATTGTCACGAAAAATGCAAATAAACTCTCTAGCTGTATTTTTTAATGAAATCAAATGAGTGGCCAAACGATTTGTTGACAGTCTAATTTATTTTGGCCAAACACAGATACTGTTTATGCGAACATATGTTTTGTTGGATGAACAAAAAAATTTTTGTTGCACTTCAAGTTTTGTTTACTCGACAAAATATTTTGTTGGGGCAACCAAATGTATTATTGGCCCTGTACAAACAAACATTTTGTTGGCCTTTCTCTCAGTGTGGTTGGAGGAGCGGAGTTCCATTGAAACTTGCACGTATAGTCTGCTCACGGTAAAGTGAACGCTTTTGAGGGTGTGGTTACTTTTTTCCTATCATACATTTTTTTGTTATCCTTCCGGCACTTTTTAATGTAAATATTTGCCATGTGAGTAATAAACACAGTAAACACATTTCACCAGACTCTAAAGGCTACAATAAAATACATTTATTGACTGTTGTTCTGGATGGGAGGGCTTCAAGAAGACTTCACTTTACCGTGAACAGCCCACACAGTGTGGTACCACGTGGCGTGGCGANGCACATGCTGGTTACAAAGGAAGTCGCTTCAGCAAGGAGTGCGGAGTACTCACCTGGTGTGAACTTCACCTCCAGGACTATGGTGCTCTTCTTCCTGAGTTTGCACGGAGTCTTGGTGCAGTTCACCACGTTCACCTCCTCGCTCGTCATCTGTCTGCTGCCCGCTTCTGCAACACGACGCACTGACTTATGGCGGCTGCACTATGCACGTCCAGCTGTACAAGTGCTGTTTCAGTTATGACATGTGCAGTGACTACATTCTCTCATCAACATTGAACTGCATATGCAGCTATTAAGATACATCAGGTAGATAATACTGTATTATGCACACAACATTGATATACTACAATATTAAAAAAATTGACATCTGAATATGTCCCTAGAAAACCGTAGCAATGTTAGAAATAGCTCCACATTAAAATTAATATAAGAGNAAATTGACATCTGAATATGTCCCTAGAAAACCGTAGCAATGTTAGAAATAGCTCCACATTAAAATTAATATAAGAGCAAGTTAAAATTATTTCTGTCTTATCATCATTCAAGTTGTTTTACATCATTATAAACAATTTTGTTCAATATTTCCAGAAAACTTATTTATTTTATAATGAAGTACCCGTTGTTTTTATTTTATTTATTTTTTCGAAAAACAACGTTTTCTTCCTCCCCTCTCTTAACCANATAATGAAGTACCCGTTGTTTTTATTTTATTTATTTTTTCGAAAAACAACGTTTTCTCCTCCCCTCTCCTAACCACTTTTGACGCTGGTTTTTCCTCATGAGGCAAGGAAGAACTTCTAGAGATCACCCGGACCCATCAGGGACGTGCTATAAACAGCATGACAGTTCTTAGTAAAACATTTATTCGCTTCTACCCGCCGTCTACAATGGTAATCTCGGTGTGGCGGGCGGGTAGTTTGAAGCCTGCTTGTCAAGTAACTGCGCCACCATTCTCGTCCAACGTCAGTGGAAAAACAGTAGGACGAATGAGTCGCCAGGGTCGGGATTTAACCACGACTTGCCTAATACTAGGCAGGCATGAGCAAACATAAGGCACACACGAGAACTATCCAGGGGGGGTCAGTGCCCGCCATCTTGCATGTATCTAAATGTTGCCATAACTTACATTCAAGTTGGTTTAAGGTGGCAGGTCGCCTGGGTAGGCCGCCGAACGGTGCGCTGAGCTCCAGAAGAAAACGTTTTATTAAATAACCGTCCAGCGTGTCTAAGTGAGGTCTGCTTACGAATAGCATTTAAGAAACTTTATGCCTCTGTATACGTTTTTCAATTCCTCCATTTCTCTCTAAATCATGTTCTTGTGATAGTGAAAAAGTCTCAAGCTGGTTTTTTCCACTGTCACTAAAAAAAACATTATTACGTCATACNCATGTTCTTGTGATAGTGAAAAAGTCTCAAGCTGGTTTTTTCCACTGTCACTAAAAAAAACATTATTACGTCATATAATGGTAGGGTCTCCGGTGAAAGTCTCACAGAGGCGCGTTATCGACGGCAAGACTACGCGCCAGTTCAGTGCTTTACGCGTAGAGGCGACGAGAGAGTTATCTCGGTCGCACCTAGCGCTCCCAGGCTTTTAGGCCTCAGACGTGCTATATTCCCTCAACCAGGCGGCCATTTTAATGACATTTTACGCACGAGACAGCATAAATAATAGCTTCCCAAGTTGTATTTATTTGTTATGTTTCCGCTGTTTTATTGATTTTTAACTAGTAACAGCTGGGAAGAAGCAAGTGGTTTTCTTGCAAATAACCACACTAGTCAAGCAATACCAACTTCAGAAAATGTACAAAGGAATATCCTGTGTCGTGTCGTTCGGTCTAATTCAATACAAAGCTATACATCAGGTTTTTGAAAAGAAATCTGAAGACCCAAGATGGTGGGGACTGATCCACTTAACCCGACATGATTGAAAGCTTAACTCTGTTCGTTTGAAAACTTGATGGAGTAAAGATTATACGCGTTCGAAAAAACTTTTGAGTTAACTTGATTATTATTTGATCAGTTCTCATCTAACCTCGATCGACCCCGAGGTATAAACTGCCGCCGACAGACGAAAAACGCGCAAATAAGTAAATATACAAAATGGTTTTGTGACTTTGGCGTGCACACAGGAGACTAACGTCGGCTAATGCAGTTCTTTGTTGGATAAAAACACGGCAGGTGTTGTACGAGTAATGAAGTGACCATAGGAGCGTGACGTGATGCACAGAGAGGTACGAAATGTGTTTAATAATTTTTTATTATTCTCTGTGGAACGATTGATACAACGCCGCTTTTCATTATTCACGTTCTGGCTGTGAGAGAATAAATGTATTTAATTTTCTTCATCGTCATCCAGCACAAAGCCCAACGAACTGAAATATGTTCCTGCCCTTCCTTTTCAAACTGCGCCATCGTCATGCAAACCCGAGTCCCATTCGCGGCGTTCGTGTTCTGCCTAGCAAGCCGGCAGTGGTCGAGTTACCGTGATGACGTGACCACGTGTTGGAAAGTCGTCCGCCAATCGGCGCTTGGCAACCCACTCGCCAGCCAGCAGCCCAGCCAATAGCGGGCATTCCCCAGTATACAGCAGCCAATCGCACGCGAAGCCCGCTCTCAGCGACGCGCGCATCTAATCACAGACTGAGTACGCTCACATAAGCTAGTTCAGTCCCCAATTACTTCTCGAGACCAGGTGTTACAATCGTGTAATATCTCGATGTAGCTGTACTTGTGTCGCGCGTGTTTCTCGTGACCAACGAACAACGCACTGAGTGTTCGTTGCTGTCGGCATTGACCATTCACAAATGAGAGGTGAAGACATGTCATCGAATCAGAAGTCACGAGTCACTGATTCCTTGTTATGTACAATGCCGACCATAAATATCCTTCACGTGCAACATGTCCTCGATCATGAACACAGGGGCTGACAGGGTGTCGCACACCAAAAAATTAATTATTTTATAACAGTATCAAACATTGTTCAACTCGTACATATTGTATGTGATGACATTTTCCTTGAAAAAAAAATTACACTTTACATTTTTTCAATAATTTGATCTCAAATACAAAATTATTCTGTTTTGTTGCAGCCGTTATAACAAATACTAACTAAGTTGTGCAAATGAAAAAATTTGCAAAATAAACTAATGTTGTGGGCCATTGCTTGACATATATGTTATCACCAAATAACAGTTCATACATTAAAAAAATATACATATTACAAATGTGCAAAAATTTATTTATATTTAACACTTTTCTTTTCGTATATATGGCTTGTTATTTGGTGATTACATACATGTCACCCGGTAGCCCATGGGGTTAGTCACGATGAAGTAGCCAATCAGAGTACAGCGACAGTTGTTGGCGGGAAACTGTATTTACATGTTGGATTTAGGTTATGTCATGAAATCGTATGCAATTAATTATTTTAATTGGGAGACAGCGTACTCTTTATTTATAGACCTGTTCATCGTCATGTTTTATTTCTTGGAAGAGTTTATTGAATTCGCTTTATTTAACCTTTTTCGCATTTATTGACGTAAATGCCCAATGTCGGCATCTGCACCCGCTTCTATAAGATATCACCAGTTTTTCAAAACGATTACACAAGCAGTAACCACGAATAGTTAAATATACCTCAATAATATTTACTCTTATCCACTTTTCCAGGTTATGTCGGCTGCTTTGGTCTCCTACGATTCTGATTGGCTAGACTAAACAGTTGCCAGATCGATCGTAAACTGCAAAATATATTTCCCGTGTACTTAACAAGTCATAAGTGCAAGCCTAAATTCTTCAGTAATAAATCGTAAACCCACCTTAAACCAAAAAGACTCAATTTCAAAAGTCACCAATCAAACATTCCACTTTCAGTGAGATATTAACGTGTTATATATTTCTTTCCCTGACACTGCCAACATTACTGTAGGTATACCAACCGGTGTTAACTTCGTAACAGATGCAGTTACGGGCAAGGGTAACTTGTCAAAGATAGGTTATGAAGTTTGAACCAGCTAGGGTATCAATAGCTTTTAATCATTAACTCAATATGAGGTGAAGTGATATTTTCTTCTTCACTAGGAAAGATTTGGTAGAGTAAATTTCCATATTATTTTTTTAATGTAGGTATTATTGATTGCAAGGAACTGTAGTTGAGACAAATTGCTCAGATTAACATGCAGTATCTTCCTTCGTTGTTTCTTCGTTGTTACTTATAGCTACGCTGGTAATTACCAGTACTGCAGACTTCCTTTACCCACACAGATATAACATAAAAATGCTACGTAAAAATATTGAACATTTTCATTACATTAATAATGTTTTAAAATGCACATCAGTTAAAATAAAAAATGACTACCTCATTTAGTGAAATGATAATTATGTAAATAAATAAAACTTAACTATAACTAAAATGAGAGTCAGTCCTTTACAATGAGTGTTTTACGTCGACAGATGCAAATGACAATAAAATATATCGTGGCAAAGACAAGCAGATTCTCTTTTAAATGTTATAAGGTCCTTATTTGAAAGTACTAATTGATAACGCAAGCGGTGATAAAAATTTGTGATACAAAAGACACCTTCACAAACGATGAACCGACCTGACGGTGTACATAAAAAATGTTTATTTTTTCGAAAATGTAATTGTATGCAAAATTAGGTAGTGAATCAGGACTATTGCCTTTTATATTATCTTTTAAAACGTGCTTCAAACAACCTTTGTGGCATTTTTCATATTAACTAAATGCTTTTCGCCAACGCTATTAGCCCATCTTCCAAAAATCAAATACTCATATTTTTTTAATTATTTAATAAAATTGTATATAAACAAAATTAATATTAAGACGACGCTTGGTTAAAGAACGCAGGCTCAGAGAGGATATAAGGCAAGGTAGTTAACTTCCTGTGATTATTTTTTTTCCTGTCGAGATTAAGACGTGGTATTTATTCTCCATAAAAAAAAAGGAACTGAGGTCAGCCACTTTTTTATTTCTAAGTTATTATTCTCTCACAATCTGAGTCTGTAACTGCCAGGTATCCTACAAAAAAAGCAAGTCATTGTAATAAAAGAAAATGCTAACGACGTCACGTCGGTTGCACATCACAGTTTTATGATTTATTTTTTTTGCAATGCCACTGTAACCTTGCACAGGTCACTTAGATGTCGCAGCCTTGAGCCTGTTGTGAGTTCTTTTTTTTCCAGTGAAAATGAATGTTTCGCCACCTTGTCCAGCAAATCAACGGTCTGGAAGAACGTACTTGTAGAACCAAGTTAATGGTTATACACGACCTCGATTGCTTCATTTGCGAAGGCCGTCTTATGACAGTTCTAAGAAAGTGGTGCCAGTGTTGTTGTTTTGCTAATGTATCCCTCCGCCTCAGCCGTTCTGACACGTGGAAGCCATGCTGTTTGTTATGCCAGCTGTTGCCATTACGCAGGACTGCCAACACGACTTCACTAAGTATGAAATCATCTGACACGGCAGAAACTGCAAAACCCAAAATCTGCATTTCCAGAAAGTATTTTCACATTTTTATACAACATTAAAACGTTCAAAAGTGTAATGTATCTAGTGCAGTGTTTTACACAGATGCTAAAATGTTTGGTTAGTATTTTTGAACGACTATAATTTGCCACATACATAAGGTGTGCAGCAGTGTGCACATGCTGATTGCAATGAGTGAGAATGTATTACTTAAGTCTATATTTAATTAAATGAGGTATTTTACGGGATTCACATACATACAAAATTATGTATATGTATAAACATATTAAGAAATGGTCGGTTGTGTTCCACTGCTAGTGATGTGAGTGTTAGTTTTTTACTGAATGCGATGGTTTCGTTACAGTCGATTGGTAAGGAAGTCGTTTGCTACTCTGTTGAACTGGTCAGGACGGTCTGGTATTGTATAGCATCTTCTAACGCAGCTCACAGCACCAGGCGCTTGTGAAATATGCAATTGCGCTGGTTGGTGAGTGCTTATTACTATTTTCCCTTTAAATTTTGTTTTTTATATCTGTTTGCATCAGTGCATAGCACTCTTGCGCGACTAAAAGTTTAAAAAGAGAATGTTGTATTTTGACAAGCAAAGGAAAACTGTCTTTACAAGTGCCATGATGCATATCGCACTTGAGGTATTGTAGTCGTTTTTGTGGTTGGTCCTTGTGATCATTCGTTCTTTCTCATGTTGAAGTGCATTCTAGCTTTTACCAAACTTCTTGGTGTGATATCAACACTGATATCACTATTATAAACTGTAACCACATAGGATTTTTTTTACTTGCGACCTTTTTTGTCGTCAGGGGTGATACCTATGTTTTGTATTTGGTGAGTATCTTAAGTGGTTCGGAAATTAGAGCCAACTATGTCTATGCATATGCTTAGGGCATACTTGACCATGCGGTCATTTTCGTTGTAGGCGATGGTGCCTATGTTTTGAATATGGTGACTTTATCTTAGAGGATTGGGTAATCACACCAAACTATGCTTATAAGTGCGCTTGGGCTACACTTGACCCTGCGGTCATTTTTGTTGTTGAGAGTGATGTCTATGTTACGAATTTGGTAGCTGTATCTTAAACAGTTCGGAAATTATAGCCATTTATGCTAATAGGTATGATAATTGTCCCCACTAGGGAGCCATGTGAAAGTAGGTAAGAAGGAGTATGAGAAAACCGAAGTGGAATGATAGAGCATGAGGCTCGTCCACGCCAGGGCTCTAGGTGAAAAGGGACTGGAAATATTATGAGAAAACAGAGGTGGAATTGCAGAGCACGAGTCTCTTCCCCCACCAGGACGCCAGGTGAAAGGAGACTAGAAGGAATATGGGAAAACCAAGGTGGAATGAAACTTGACCACCACCAGAGCGCGAGGTGAAAGGGTACAAGAACGAATATGAGAAAACCTAGGTGGAATGATAGAGCATGAGACTTGTCCCCCCCTATGGTGCCAGGTCGGTAGAACTCTGAGAAAACTTCCCAAATGAAATGATATAGCATGAGATTACTTCCCACATGGAATGTAAGAGCATGAAGTAGGGACCGCGATCGATGTCGTTGGTCAGGAATGCAAGAGCGTGAGATTACATCCCACATTGAATGCAAGAGCATGAAGTAGGGACCGCGATCGATGTCGTTGGTCAGGAATGCAAGACCGTGAAGTAGGGATAACTGGTAGGAAGGAATGCAAGAGCATGATGTAGGTCTGTTGGAATGCGAGTGCATGATGTAGGGCTCGCGATTGACATCGTCGTCGACCAGGAATGCGAAAACGTGAAGTAGGGACAACTGGCAGGAAGGAATGCAAGAGCATGAAGTAGCCACGTCTGGGAGGAACTTAAGAGCATGAAGTATAGACATATGGTAGGAATGCAAGAGCATGAAGTAGGACCGTCGGAATGCGAGTGCATGTAATATCTAGTAGGAATGAATGAGATGATAATCGAATTTTGGAAGACTCGGAGAAAACCCATTGCTTGTAATGCAAGAGCGTGTAGTAGGGAACACGATGGCCGGTACTGGCGAGTAAAATGGCCAATGTCGGCAAAGAATGACAGCAGGGGGTTGCCTCGTGACGTCATACAAGATGTAACAATCTGTACTGTGTATACAGAAAAATAAAGAAACAGATTCCAATCAAATATAAACATCACACTTTTACTTGCGGGACCATTTTAATCAACTTTCTTGTAATATTATAGTCAGTAGGGTCGTAGAGTTTGAGTTTTAAAGAAAAAATTGAGTTTAAATTTAATTACTCTATTTCATTGTGAGTCCAGGTTCCATGGTAGGGTTGTTGGGTGAATATTTTATGTCTGGTTGGGTGATGTTACGACAGGTTAGGTTAATGCAGTTGCTCTAACACGTTGAAAACTTTACATGCATTTACACGCTTTGGGGCCTATATCACAATTTTATCGCTATTTTCCTCCGTGCAGTGGCTTTAATTGCTGTATAAGTTAGTTCCAATTTCGTCCATTTAATTATTTGTAAGGTTTTATATATATATATATATAATTTTTTTTTCTGCGAATTATTATGTTTTCGGCTTTTACAAGGGCTTATCGCTTCTTCAGATACACGCGTTTTCTTTATAAGCTGTAAAACAGTGACAATGACAATCAATTTCACGTTATTTGGAAAGTGTTCATTGGTCTAATACCACTCCGCTAGCTGTCTGCTGGAGGCAGTAGACACACGGTATATTGTGTTTAATTTGCGAAGGCCATTTTTTGACACACAGAACCACCAAACTTTGTAACGGTGTAACAACAAATTACTCTATTTGCAGTGCCTGCGATCAGCTGTTCGTAACATGTTTGTGTGCATGTTCAAAGAAATCAGTACATTCGAGAATCCCGACAAAAGTTGACTAAAATGTCACGTTCCCAGTAACATAATCTGTTTTCAAAATATTTTGGCGTTGCTACTGTGTACTTTCAACAGTTTGAACTCGCATGAATGCGGCAGTTCTCTGGCAAAGAGCCTAGAGGCAAGCAGGACTGTCATCAGAGGAGACTGGTGCGGTCTACTCGCGGTTTCGTTGATACACTTTGTGAATCAAACCTTTCAAAAATCCCCCATGCCTGATGTGCTTTGCTGTTTTCCGAATATGTCATGTATCACAAACGTTTTATATTTGTTTTGGCATAAAAGTAACGCATTGTTTAATAAGCTTTTACTAATATATTTTTTATAATAATATTTAATTTATAATACATATTTAAAAAAAAAACAGAGAGAAAATAGGTATGTTGGTGATATCAAGTGATAAATAGTTCTCGCGAAAAGTATTACAACATTGAGTGCGCACGAATACAGTGCGTAGTCAATTGGGGGAAATTTTCTAAGCTTCGTTATCACGAGGCGGAGGAATATCCTGGAAGTGGAAGTTTATCAGGACTCCAGAAAAGTTTGAAGTAACCGTTGATGAACTGTAGTGATCCCGACTAAAGATGAGGTTGACCTATTATTATTCTTCTGCGCATGTACTCAACATTGACCTACTCCAAAGGAACACAACTGTCAAGGTCACCTGGTCAACAGTGATGGACGTGTTTGTTTACATCTTAATTTTTTAATTACAACCTATTTTGTATGAGTAAAATAATTTTATCAATTTAAATTTAATCGAACTGCATTGCAAATTAGTTAGAGTAATTATAACCACATCTGAAAGCGTTTGCTTACATAATCGGTGTTGTAACCTCAAATCCAATCCACGTCGTTTTTGCTAGACGTGTTGGCAACAAGGCAGTTGAATGTAGGGACACGGAGATCGGTTGTGCGCAGCCAGCATGATCACTCCACCTCATCCTTAGTCTGTGGTAGTGATGGGGGACTGGGGAGGTCGAGAGGGTGTGGCCGTACTTGTCGCGAGGACAAGAGAGACGGCGCCAGGGTGTTAATCACGAGCGAGGTGCGCGTGAGTGCTCGTCGCTGCGTGAAGGACAGGCAATCATACTCTGTGTATCCGTGTGTA
>NQII01004554.1:109871-202748 GCA_002778355.1 Clitarchus hookeri
TTGGGATGACTCACGTCAAGCGACGAATGCGAGTTACAAGAACAGCGTCTTCCAAGGACGCACCTTGACCAGCGCCTCGCAAGATCGCTCCTACTGTTCACCTACCACGACCTATCACAGAGTGTTCCATGTTACGACACGGGTTGCCGCGACGAGAAATAATATTATTGGGGGCCGCGGTGGGTGAGCGGTTAGACTGCTCGCCTCCCACCAAGACGAACCGGGTTTTAATTCCCTCCCAATCCCGAATTTTCGCAAGTGGGAATCGTGCCGGACGATGCCGCTGGTCGATGGGTTTTCTCGGGGAACTCCCGTTTCCCCCACCCTTGCAATCCGGCGCGTCTACATTCTCATCTCTCATTTCACCCTCATCGACTCTCAAAACCTCGTTGTTAAGAGCCGCCCAAATGATTCAAATCTAAACTCAATTCAACAATAATACTGTTACGATTTATATAAGTTAGTGGGCTCAGCAAGGCCTTTCAGGAGGAGGAGGAGGTCTTAATTAAATAAGAGTTAGTAAAAATGTTCCAATTATTTAAAAATACTACAAAGAATTTTTAATATTTCACAATTAATGGTTATCACTTGCTATTTACAATCAATCAATTCCATCAATATCATTTCCAATCACTCCAAAGAAATTAATTCAATCAAATAACTAAAATCAGTCGCAGTAAACAGTATCAAACAAACTGACTTAATTTACAAATTATATGTTCATGTTCGACAGATCAAATATTTTTAATAAAGTCCCTATTTCCATGTCTGGTAGTTCCAATATTTACAATAAAGTACCTACGTCCACGCCACACGAACACTCGTCGACCGCCATCTCGCAACCTCCGTCGTCGTCCATCCTCTCCGCTGATGTCCCTAGTTGCACCAGACTTTACTCTATATCCGCACTTCAGCCACATGACTACCACAAAAAGACTGACTGCTCTACAGCTGCAGGGGATAGTTTCGTCGTCTGTGGTTCTGAATTTTCTTCAAATCCCGCGTTGCACCGAACAAAACGTATTACCAGAAAATTCTTGCTCGTCTTCTAAAGTCGTCGACTACTGCTGCGCAGGGCGGAGGAGCTGTTTCGCCAGCTGGGTCCCCNGTGCTGTACTGCGCACAAGCAGGTAACAAGAGCCCGCGCCCAGTGCGGGAGTCCGCTCGTAACACTGCCCTCTCCTTAAGTATGTTCGTCCCTAACAGACTCTCCAGTAACAATTCACATTGAACATAGTTAAACAAAATGAACTGTTCTTAGTTTGCGATCGTTAGTGTGGGCTATTCAGTCTTTTTTACTTTATATTTTACTGCTCACTAAAATATCACAAACACATTAAAATAAATAATTAAATTCAAAGAAAAATTATTTCTGTAACTTTTGAAACATACACTGGAGAGCCAAAAAAAAACTGTTATAGGCGTGCGTATGCAAGCAACAGAGGTATGGAACCAATCAGAGTAACGCGATGTGGTCGGCAGCTAGATCGGTTACTGCTGCTACAATGGCAGGTTATCAAGATTTAAGTGAGTTTTAACGTGGTGTTATAGTCGGCGCATGAGAGATGGGACATAGCATCTCCGAGGTAGAGATAAAATTTGGATTTTCACGTACGACCATACGAGTGTACCGTGAATATCGGAAATCACGTAAAATATCAAATCTTCGACATCACTGCGGCCGGAAAAAGATCGTGAACGAACGGGACAAACGACAACTGACGAGAATCATTTAAACCTGATAGACGTGCAACCCTTTCTCAAATTGGCGCAGATTTCAATGCTGGGGTATCAACAAGTGCCAGCGTGCGAACTATTCAAAGGACCATCATTGATATAGGCTTTCGGAGCCGAAGACCTACTCGTATACCGTTGTTGACTGCACGACACAAAGCTTTACGCATCGCCTGGGCCCGCCAACACCGCCATTGGACTGTTGATGACTGGAAACACATTGCCTTGTCTGACGAGTCTCGTTTCCAATTGTATCGGGTGGATGGATGTGTATGGGTATGGAGACATCCTCATGAATCCATGGACCCTACATGTCAACAGGGGACTGCTCACACTGGTGGACGCTCTGTCATGGTGTGGGACGTGTGCAGTTGGCGTGAAATGGGACCCCTGATACGTCTAGATACGACTCTGACAGGTGACAGATATACGTAAGCACCCTTCCCTATCACTTGCACCTATTCATGTCCATTGTGCATTCCGATGGACGTGGACAACTCCAGCAGGACAATGCGACACCCCACACGTCATAGTTGCTACCGAGAGGCTCCAGGAACACTCTTCTGACTTGAGACACTTCCATTTGCCACCGAAAGTACCAGACATGAACATTATTGAGCATGTCTGGGATGCCTTGCAACGTGCTGTTCAGAAGAGATCTCCATCGCCTCGCACTCATATGGATTTGTGGACTACCCTGCAGGATTCATGGTGTGAATTGCCTCCTGCATACCTTCAGACATTAGTAGAGTCCATGCCACGTCATCTTGCGGCACTTCTGCGTTCTCGCGGGGGTCCTACACGATATTAGGCAGGTTTACCAGTTTTTTTGGCTCTTCAGTGTATATTTTACTATTCACAAAACATTCAAGCCAGTATTAATATTATATCACTGTATGTAGTGAAAAAAAACTGCTTATATCGTATAATTTGCAAATGCAATTTTTTTTCAAAGCCTCAAAATAAATGTGATCTCTTAAATTACTGCAGCTACCAACTGTCACAAAAGCTACGTGGAGACATAGGTACAAACAAACATATGAGCATGCAGACAGAACTGAACTGATTTTATGAACACCCTTGAAATTACACTGAAAAGTAATCATACAAGCCTGTTACTGCGCTCATGTAACGTCATAACAATTTTATATCAAGAGCTCACGTGAGTCACTTTCCAGTTAGGTCACTTTCCAGTTAGAATGAATTATTGCGTTGCTGGGCCGAAGTACAGAGGTCCCAGCTTAGTGTCTTGTTGGGAGCCAAGAGAACAGATCCAATAGTTACCAGTGATAAACATCAAAACTGTTTTGTGCACACTGCAGAATAAAGTTACTATTTACTTTAAGAGCGTTTCATATTAATTTAAGGTGTAACTAATAGAAATTAGCACCTTATTAAAACCCACACTAGTGGTTAAAAGAAAAAGTATTTCACAACAAAAATACAACGTTTTATTTAATTGTGGCCGTCACTGTTGGCCTGCATGCTTCTCCGCTCACTAATCGGAGTGTCCTTGTCACTGCAGCTACCAATGGCGTGTGGTGAAGTGTTGCAAGGTAAGCTGGTGTTTGCTCAGTGCTGTACGCACTCGGCGCACGCAACAGGAACCAGTAACCAGAGTGGAGCCGGGAGAAACTGAATGTAATGCGGCCACTCACGAAAGAGCGGTGAGGCGCCCATCACACACGTGCTGTGACGTCAAATGCACTGAAGGTGGTTCACGATAAAGTGAGCAGTTTTGAATTCAACCGTTGGAAAATGCCACCGCCCCTTCCTGCGTATATTATAACGCGCACTCTCGCTGGCATGCTCCCAGTTATGTTGGTAACGACGGAGGGGAAGTGGTCTCGTGCTTTAAGGAGGATCAGTCCCTGCCATCTTGCATTTACGGTATTTTCGTCGTTACTTGCATCGCAGATTTTACGCCGTATAGAGCATTTTTTTGCACATGTTCTAGAACACGTATTGCTAGCCTACTCATGCTAGTGTCGTGTCTGTAACCGCTCACAAGCAAAATTTACTTATTTCTCGCCAGCAGCCACTAGTCAAAAATTAATAAAGGCAGTAGACGCACAATAGTCTAATAAAACTTGAGAAGCTATTATTTGTGTCACGTCGTGCGAAAAATTTCGTTAAATATTTTTTAATGGAACTTGTGGCAAAAATATTGAAAATCCATGACGGCGGGGATTGATTCCCCTTAATTATTAATTAAAAAGTGTTAGGTAAACATCTGAGAATACTGAAATGATTTAGTTTGCTTTCTGGTTTTCTTTTTTACGAATATAAGAGTAAAAATGATCAATGTTGTAGAATATATACTTGTCCATTAATGTCACAGTTTTGCTGGACTGGCGCGTTAGTTAAGTGATCAGACACACGACAACGTTAATTTTGAATGTGGCGGAATAATACACACTGTGCATACAAGAAGATCTAAAGCAAGGCTTTCCTAACCGCTCAGTTTACCGTGAACAGGCTGTACTACGTTTAAGAGGCCGATGTGTAAACTAGCAGACAATTAGGTATAGCACAGAGCAAAACACAGCTTACCTTGCAACACTTCACCACACGCCGCTGGCAGCTACTGTACTTCGAGGCGGATACGGAAGGTGAAGGGGCGAGGGGCTAAGGCCCACACCTTCGCTATTTTCTATTAATCTGAAGTTTTCGGTAAATATGCTACCTACGTATTTTTTTTTATTTGCTTCTAATTAACGTCACTATGTATGTATCATTATAATTAAAGCATATATTGCTAATTTCACGTAGCATTACTGTCGTGGATAATCAGCATGTATTTTAATGGAATCACACGTTTCTAACTGTTCTTATGCATATTATGATTTTTCATATATTTAATATATTCCTGCAAGCATTTAATGCATTTAAGTAGTGTTTATATGGGGCTTTTGGCACAGGCATCTGGCATTAGGAGTAAGGAGCCATCCGCATGACGGAATTTTTCTCTTTTTTATCTCAAAATCGACCATTTTTCCTTTGAAATCTTACCTCTTTCCCTAAAAATTTGCCGTTTTTCCTTAAAGAAAAAAAGCACCGAGCCCCCAAATTGCAATAGCGATCCCCCAAAAGGATATTTTCACCTCACCCCTAGCCAAACTCACCTCACCCCCTCTCCACCGCATAACCATTAAAAAAATTAAGAAAAATTACTAAGGTATCGAAAAAATAATTTTAAAATAGAAACAATGTTGCCCAAACTTCACCTAATCGACTACCATCTTGTCTTACATTTGTGTATATTTATTTATGAATTTAAGGAATCAATTTGCCATACACAAGAATAATTATACAAAATATCGAAAAATAATTATAAAAATAGAGGAACATATGACGTTAACCTCACACTCACACCACAGCAGCCCTAACAACCCCTTTATACCCTTCCCTCACCGCAACCCTCCCAATAAGAAAAAGTGTACAAAAATCGAAAAAAAAATTCTAAAAATCGAGCAACATATACTGTTACCCCACCCTACACCCCACAACCCTAACCAACGCCCCACCCCTACCCTCCTCTCCCCAAATTAATCATAAGCCTTACATAGTAAATTATTCCTCCACCCATACCAATTAATCGTATCTGCCCAGTGACCACTAAATTACACCTTCAACACATTTTTTTTTTCCAGTGTTAGACACTAGAATGTGTTTGTAACTCGTGTTTCAACCGCCAGAGATAATTTATTGGAATGGCGAATTTGGGACAGTCATCTGGCATCCGGATCCGTATTCGTCCGCCATCTTGGTTGTCGTCAAAGGCGCGGCCGGCGGCCGTGTTCATCTCTCCCCTCGCCGCTTCCATCCCACGGCCGGCTATACCAGCAATCCGTAAACCTAAAAATAATTTCAATAAATAATAATTTAATATAAAAATATATTGTAAAAAACCGAATTTATAGGATTGCTTTATATCTGCTGGTTACCTTCAATCTCTAACAATGATTGCCCGTTTACGTGAAAAAAAATGGCAACAGTGTCACCACAGATAATTTTTTTTTCTATTTATATATCGGCTTTTATAAATTGAAAAAAATTAAAGGCTAATTTTATTGCTACATTTATGATGCACAACATCGTTGGGGTGTACTGATCTCCTCCAGCATCGACAAGCTACTCTAAGTAGTCAATAACATAAAATTAATTTATGATTAAAAATTTTGAAGGCATAGGTAATTAGCTTATATATCACCGGACTCGTCTGTTCAAGGAGAGTATGATCTTAATGCCATAACTATTATGTAACCCTACGGGAAGAATTGTCCATTTTGAAGGAAAAAAAGGGAAAACTTCTGTAATGGCGGATGGCTCCTAGCTCCTTATGCCAGGTGTCCGTGCCAAAAGCCTCATATATAAACTAATTTGCGTAAAGGAAGCAGTAACGGTGGACGCACAACCATCCATCGCATCTGTCAGTCCCCCCCCCCCCCNGTTAGACGAGCTCATGTTAGACAGACCTGACGACAAACTCACAGTACACGGGTGCGCGTGCGAACTGAAAATCTGCCGTGAACAAACCGGGGCGAGAACTCCCTACCCTCCCACTACAAAGCTTATTTTAGCGAACAGATATAATCTTAAACATGTTCACTCACACGCCTTTTTAATATCTGTTTATATGAACTTACATTACTGTAAATAACAGTTTCCCTCCAACAACACCGACTGCTCTGTTCTCATTGGTCGTCGCCTCATAGGTTACACTTCAGATATAAAATAAAACTGTTTCTCTTAACGCTAAAGGAAATCCCAACAACGCACACGACCTGCTAAGTACCATTGGAAACTAATCCATATAATAACACACATTCGTTTCTTCTGCACACGTCTTAACGCATAATTTAACGCTTAATTTGTCTATTGTAATCTCAACTTTAAGAGATAATGTCCACAAAATCTTATTAATTGTCTATGAACTTCAAAACAAACAGTTGCATCATGACGTCACAACATGAGAGCCAATCGCAAACCGTGTTGCATCTCAATCCTAGTTCCGAACCGAGGTCAGGAGATCTACGATCGAAACTCGGTCGTTCGCGTTGGTGCAACTCTCGTAGATTGGAACTCTCTCGGATACCAAGATGTTAGGATCTCGGTTCAGGGCTGCTAATGGTGCAACCGGGCATTATCGCGACGTCTTCCGACAGTCAGCACCTGATAACTTACTCGCCAGCTGGCAAAACTAACGATAAGAAAAAAACTTTCGCACCACGCAGTAGCCAATCAGTCGCAAGGCCCACTTCCACAGCCTCGTGTAGCCAATGAGAGAGTGGGTACATCCAAATCAAAGGAACCGCCAAGGCACCTCGCCCCTGTGTACTTACAGGAAGTTCAAATGCACAGCTTTGCGGGAGGGAAGGTAGGGGAGGGGCCCTCCCGAGCACCACCAGCTGAATGGCGCAGGGGGGGGGACCACGCGACACTGCTGGCGTTATACACACCTAACAGTGCCACCAACGAACACTGCTATAGGCTCTTCACAGGAAAATGAGCACTTTTGAAATCAACCTTTGAAAAATGTCACTACTCCTGCATGCGTACATTTTAACGGGCGCTCCGACTGGCACGCGCCAAGTAAAGGTGGTAACGACGGATGGCAAAGTAGTTATGTGACTTAACGCTGAATTAAAAGTGTTGGGTGAACATTCGTGAATTCTGAAATTATTTATTTTTGTTTCTGTTTTTTAAATGCATTTAAGTGTACGAATGAGATAATTTGTAAAATATTTGTTTTTCTAATAAGTTCACATTTTTACTTGATTGGCGCCTGAATAAAGTGATGAGGCTCATGGCAATGTTAATTGTGCATATGGTGGAAGAATACATAATGTGCAAACAAGCAGATCTTTAGCTGGGGTTTCAAAATAGCTAATTTTACGTTGAACAGTCTTTAACCATAATTACTTTATGAGTGTAGAAAAATACCTGCTGGAAAAGTGTGACAGAAATCATTACATCGAAAGAATACGGCAGTTTAGTAATATTAAAAAATACCAGAGAATACAAAAAAAAATTATAATTAATAANATTACATCGAAAGAATACGGCAGTTTAGTAATATTAAAAAATACCAGAGAATACAAAAAAAAATTATAATTAATAAGGAACTAAAAAGATGGAGATGAAATAGGCGGATTTTTAACCTTATAATTAAAAACAAAATTCGTAAACGCATAAGTTTTTCACACCGTTTAGGTAAAGTGATCATATTTGCACAACACTAAATTGAGTTTTAAAAAAATATTATGTACAATTCAAACTACGAAATGTATGAAAAAGTAGAAAAAATATGAGAAGATAGGGCCCCTTANAAAAAAATATTATGTACAATTCAAACTACGAAATGTATGAAAAAGTAGAAAAAATATGAGAAGATAGGGCCCCTTACAACAAACCTTTATATCCATTTGAGTTATATTTACATTTTACTACGTTCTACATTTGTCGCTTAATTAATTAATTGTATTTTTTTAAAATAATCTGCCAGTCCATTGTTCATTAAACATTAAACAAAATACCTTGACTTATAATTAATATAATAAATGTTCCGTCGTGCGACATAAAATTATTAAGAAAACTAGTAAATAGAAGTGGTTGAGCCAACTCATCCTAGAACATCCGAAAATCACAGGAAATGTAACCAATGTCGGATCATCCAACAGAAGCAGGAGTTTGTCCATTTCTCCAGCGCCCAAACAGATCATCGAAAAGATAACTGAAGTAAAGAACTAAAAGTATAACGGAAATAGAATCAAACGTGGAGGAGTGGAAAAGAACCTCCCAAAAGGAGGGTTGGAGTAGTAGCTTCCACGTAGTAGGACATCACTCACAGCAGGTTGCTAACACAAACACTAGTCGCCTAAGTTGCACTAAAACTGCATGCCATCTTGCAGTTGACTACTCTACTAGTAAATAGAGAAAAGGCGCGCACTGCGACCACGTCTTTCACAAAGGACGAGTTAAGTTTCAGCTGCGGCGAAACGCGTCTGTCTATAGCCAAGAAGTAGGAGCGAGTGACCCCGGGGACGACGCGCCTCTCGTACGTGTAATAGTGCATCCACACGGGATGATACGCTAAACTTTAGTTAGTAAACTGCCGATAGATGGCACTGGGATGCACTAAAGCTACTCTGAACGGTGCAAATGGAACTTTTCATTTCTGAAGGGACGTCTGCAGCCTGTGGACACAACAACTACTACTATTTACCTCGCTTAGCCTATCGGCCTTCCGAGGATTCCATTCTAGTGTTTTAAGTTTCGTTTTAAACTTATATTTGTCCTGTCCAAACCACTGTCCANGGCCTTCCGAGGATTCCATTCTAGTGTTTTAAGTTTCGTTTTAAACTTATATTTGTCCTGTCCAAACCACTGTCCAGGGAAGATATAACGGTAAAATAATAATAACTTCTATTAACAATATAACAAATCCTTGTTTTGGCTTGGGAATCCCCAACTGGGTCCCGCACTCTGAGGGAGTGCGGGAAGACGGCAGTTCGCCCGGGGGAGAGTAGAAATTTCCCACCCCCTCCCAGCCCACAGGGAACCACGGGGAGGTCGCCGCCTGGCTCCCTAGCCCCCAGTTAATTATATATATNCGGGGGAGAGTAGAAATTTCCCACCCCCTCCCAGCCCACAGGGAACCACGGGGAGGTCGCCGCCTGGCTCCCTAGCCCCCAGTTAATTATATATATATATATCATATTCAATACATCGACGTCATAACTAGTCACTAAACTTGTAAGTCAATTAATGTAACATATACAGAGGATATATTTATAATTTTTTTTATATAATTGTATATATTTATATATATATTTTTTTTATGTTTTCCCCCCCTTTTTTACCCATCAACTTATTTGTTTACATGTACATTCGTATCCACACATATACATCAACCCCTATACCTGCACATAAATACGTGCATACACACAAGCATGACTACAGTACATCTATCATTCAAATCATAACAGTAACAGTTATAATAGCAACACCAATAACTCTAATTACAATTCATTTCATCACCACTACACTTAATAACGGTAAATCACAATTACCATCAATCTCAAAAACACACAACAGTGGATCAAAATTACAGTCATAATCAGGCAATCAATCACAGTTTTTATCACAGTCATAATATTTCCCCGGACACAGCAGAAAATTTACCGTTCTGGGAAACGGTTCAGCAAGAGCCAAGAGACACGCGAACGAGACGCGCTGTGACAAAAGACGCTCACGCCAGCATCCAGACATACAAAGACAAGTGTTGCAAGCAGAGGCCTTCTCACGGCTAAGGAGCTGAGAAGAGATCTCTGACCTGCACGGGCTACGAGCGTAAGAAAAAAAACTATAGAGCCACGAAAAGTAATAAAGTCGAAATAAATACACCTAAATATTATCTTAGAGCGCCAACACTCTAATTAACTATGAATGTCTCAAATGGCTAAAAAAAATTAATAATATCTAATCCAAAAAAAAATTCAATTAAACAACGTACTCGAAGAAAATTTAAAAAAAAAAATAGGGCACAAAACTTATAACGTCGTTCTCTAATACTGCGCTGTTAAATACCGCACTCCGCGACTTACGTTTTTTCGACAAATAATATGCAGGCGCGGATCAGCTCTCGCCCAACCGCACTCGGCCGCTCTCACTTCTGAACCACTCCACCCCTTCGCGCAGCGGCAACGGACTCTTCCCACCCTCCCAGCGCGTTTTCGACTCCTGCGCATAATTTTCTCTCATTTGGATTCCACTGTACCAAATCTGTGGCGAAAACTTATGTGTTCTTGATAGTAAGTCAAAGGTTAAAAGAAAGAAAGGCTGGGGAAATTAACAGAAAAAGTAAAGGGGTACACATGCACCCCCGCTTTACCCACTAAGGGCACAGCTGCTAGGTTTATAAAACGTGCCCGTCTTTTGCTTGGCCATGTATATAAAAAATATATCTACTCCGTGGCACTGTCTCTACTTAGGCCGTGTCTCAATTTAAAGTATAATCTTTCGAGAGAGAGCTCTCTTTCCCACAGTCCGGCGAGAGCACTGCTTCGCGCTCTCTCACGCTCTCGCTCTGTGAACTCGAAACAACCACTTTCTCGTTTCTCTCCGACGTCACGCAGACAGCTGATGCAAAATGCGGGAAAACTATTGTAAATAATGTATGTGTGTTCAAAATATTTCACAAATAACTATAGCAGTGCCAAAATAATTATTAGCGCATAAAATACTATTATTTTTGGTGTATATATTGCCGCCGTGTTGCAGCAAAATGACAAAAAATACGAGACTTTCACAAATCATTTATATTTATATATATACGTGTTACGCAGGTTATCTCGTTGACTAAAACCAGTAAAATTATTCACTCACAGGTAAAATGCGACGTGGTTTTGGCCCAGGGAGCTACTATAACCTCATTCAAGCACTGTAATAATGTGAACAAGTATGGCGCGTGGTCAGAGAGTGCGAGAGAGAGTATAAAACTTCGTGCTCTATCTGTGCTCTTGCTCTCTCCGACGGATTGAGACGGCGAGAGAGCGTTCTCTCTGACGTCATAATGACGTAGTAGCGAGAGCACGAGAGAGCGCTCTCCGGACCAACTGAGACACGGCCCTCGGTTGCTGTGTGTCTGCAGCGAGGAGTGCGGTGCCGTGAAGAGAGAGGCTGTCCACTGACCCACTTGTGGCGCGCTCTCTCTCTCACAGAACCACCGTTACCTCACTCGGCCGACCGCCGTCGCGCGTTGGCACGAACACCGTGGCTGTGTCTGAATCCACGGCCCTGCGCCCTTGTGCACTTCCGCTCGCGTCCTTCGCGAGATATAAGCACTTGACCCCTTCGTGAAGAAGTCTGCATCTCCAAATCCTGACACCCTCGTTCGTTTGTACCTCGACTGCTGACCGATCAACGTGCGAGTTTCTGTCACCTACACCGGAAGCCAAGACGGCAGTTCCGCGTGTTTGTTTACGTTTTCATTTGCAAGCAAAAGAGGGCGTTGTTGTTTCGAATGCTTTAGTACGTGCGCGGAGAATACTGATAAGGCTAAACGCTTCATTACAGACAGAGAACAAACAGTAACGAACAGTAGAGCATTGAAGAACGATCTAGGGCACGAGACACGTGCCCTCGGCTGAAGGGAACATTCTAGGGTGCACTCGTGCCCTAGCCGTGAATTCGGACAGCGACTGTTAGACGTCGCGCCCTACGTGCACTTTATTATGGCACGTAGCCAGTTAAGGGCCCTTGGCACGTGAATTCAGTCAAGGGCCCTTGCCATCAACAACGCCCGCTTCACCGTACTCTCGTGACTTCCCATCACTATCAAAAAATGAATGAAACTACACCAGTAAGCAACGAATTTATGTAAAGGCGAATAGTAATATAGCAATACTACAATGTGCTTGGTNGAATGAAACTACACCAGTAAGCAACGAATTTATGTAAAGGCGAATAGTAATATAGCAATACTACAATGTGCTTGGTACAGTTCATAAGCGGTTCCTTCGCACTTTTTGAATCAAACCTTTGAAAAAACACGCCGTGTAAGAAGCGTTCGGTTGTTTGTTAAATATATTATGTATCACAAGCGTTTTATGCTTGTGTTAAAACAAAATNCCGTGTAAGAAGCGTTCGGTTGTTTGTTAAATATATTATGTATCACAAGCGTTTTATGCTTGTGTTAAAACAAAATTACCTTATTTTTTGGATAAATTGAACCTTTCTTCAAATTTTATCTTTAAATTATAATATTTAATTTATAACTAATATGAATAATAACGGAGAAAATAGGTGTGTTGGTAATTGCTAGTAAGAAATAGTTCTTATGCAAAATGTTATTACACTGAGTGCGCACGAATTCAATACGTAGGCACTCTGGTGTAATTTTCTAAGCTTTTTTTACATGACGCGGAAGAACATCCTGGAAGCAGAACTTAAGCAGGGCTTCAGAAAAGTTGGAAGTAACCGTGAATGGAATNACCGGAAGCCAAGACGGCAGTTCCGCGTGTTTGTTTACGTTTTCATTTGCAAGCAAAAGAGGGCGTTGTTGTTTCAAACACTTTAGTACGTGCGCGGAGAATATTGATAAGGCTAAACGCTTCATTACAGACAGAGAACAAACAGTAACGAACAGTAGAGCATCAAAAGACGATCTAGGGCACGAGACACGTGCCCTCGGCTGAAGGGAACATTCTAGGGTGCACTCGTGCCCTAGCCGTGAATTCGGACAGCGACTGTTAGACGTCGCGCCCTACGTGCACTTTATTATGGCACGTAGCCAGTTAAGGGCCCTTGGCACGTGAATTCAGTCAAGGGCCCTTGCCATCAACAACGCCCGCTTCACCGTACTCTCGTGACTTCCCATCACTATCAAAAAAAGAATGAAACTACACCAGTAAGCAACGAATTTATGTAAAGGCGAATAGTAATATAGCAATACTACAATGTGCTTGGTACAGTTCATAAGCGGTTCCTTCGCACTTTTTGAATCAAACCTTTGAAAAAACACGCCGTGTAAGAAGCGTTCGGTTGTTTGTTAAATATATTATGTATCACAAGCGTTTTATGCTTGTGTTAAAACAAAAGTACCTTATTATTTTGGATAAATTGAACCTTTCTTTAAATTTTATCTTTAAATTATAATATTTAATTTATAACTAATATGAATAATAACGGAGAAAATAGGTGTGTTGGTAATTGCTAGTAAGAAATAGTTCTTATGCAAAATGTTATTACACTGAGTGCGCACGAATTCAATACCTTGGCACTCTGGTGTAATTTTCTAAGCTTTTTTTGCATGACGCGGAAGAACATCCTGGAAGCAGAACTTAAGCAGGGCTTCAGAAAAGTTGGAAGTAACCGTGAATGGAATACAGTTGTTTTTCTATCAGGCCTACGCAAGTTACTGACCGGTAGCAGTTCTACGAGTGCTCACTATTAAAAAAATATAAAGTGTGAAATTGTTTTATTCGAGAAAAATGCCATCACATACAATGCGTGCGAGTTAAAAAAAATTTGGTAAAATTATAACATTTTTAATTTTTGGGGTCCGACACCCTTAACTGCTCACACTTACTTTTTATTTCATTCTAATCCCTGTTTTTAATGTAATTTCAGATTTTTAATTTTTTTTTTTTTTTGTTCTTGAACTGTAAACTTTCTTGTACAGTTTTGACGTATCCCTTTGAAGAAGCCGTGGAGAGAGTCTTTTGAAAGATTACATCATATGAATAAAAGCTGGCATCCTTGGAGCTAGCGAGANTGAAGAAGCCGTGGAGAGAGTCTTTTGAAAGATTACATCATATGAATAAAAGCTGGCATCCTTGGAGCTAGCGAGAGTTTCTGTCAGACAGATAAAATATTTATATGAAAAAAAAAAATTCTTCATTTACATGTTAATGTTTTATTAAAGGCAGTTCACAATTAATTGAGCACTTTCGATATCAATTTTCTAAATAAAGCCACTGTCCCTAGCAGTATGCATTTCAACTGGAACATTAAGTGGCGTGCACCCTGTAAAGTTGGCAATGGCGGAGGGAAAGTAGTCCCATGTCTAAGGATGAATTAAAAATGGTAGGTAAATATTTGTGAATTCACTAAATTATTTATTTTACAACTTAACTTTTTAGTTTGCATAACTGTAAGAATAATCAAATTTGTAAAAATATATACTATTATGATAATTTCACAGTTTTACATGAACAACGCATGAATAAAGTGATCGGGTCTACGACAAAGCAAGTTTTACATATGGCGGAAGAATACACAATGTGCATACAAGTAGATCTTCAGCAGAGCTTNCATTAAGTGGCGTGCACCCTGTAAAGTTGGCAATGGCGGAGGGAAAGTAGTCCCATGTCTAAGGATGAATTAAAAGTGGTAGGTAAATATTTGTGAATTCACTAAATTATTTATTTTACAACTTAACTTTTTAGTTTGCATAACTGTAAGAATAATCAAATTTGTAAAAATATATACTATTATGATAATTTCACAGTTTTACATGACCAACGCATGCATAAAGTGATCAGGTCTACGACAAAGCAAGTTTTACATATGGCGGAAGAATACACAATGTGCATACAAGTAGATCTTCAGCAGAGCTTTCGAAAGTGCTCAGTTTATCGCGAACAGCCTGTAATTGGGTTAGTTTTCACACAGGAAACACTTATTGAGGTTCGTGTAGTGTACAGTACGTATAACATATCTGGCCAATTATTATTTTATTTATAATGTCCGTTTTACTATTTCTTCTCTGTTGCAAGAGGTGCCGCGGCGGCTGAGCGGTAAGCCTGCTCGCCTCGCACCAATGCGAACCGGGTTAAATCACCGGCCGGATCACTCTCGGATTTTCCAATGTGTAAATTGTACCGGGCGATGCCGCTGGCCAGCGGGTTTTCTCGGGATCTCCCGTTTCCCCCGCTCTTATATTCCGGAGCTGCTCCATACTCACCTCATTCACCCTTATCGGCTCTCAAGACCTCGTTGATAAGAGCCGCCCAAATCTCTCAACTCAAGCCAACGCGTACATGAATTGAGATGATTGAAGTAGTAAAAATAAACTACACTATTTGTTTTGCGGAAGTGAATAATGCTCACAGTTTAACACACTTGTATTAGGACATCTACATTAACCTTATCGTTCACAGATTAATTTATAGGTTTTAAACGCTGCGGCAGGACATGTTTTTGTTCGTAACTCTACATGTGTCGGTATGACACTAGGGCATAACACAGCACTAGTGAACAAAGTCTGTTGCGTCTTATTACCAAGATGCATGTTGCACGCACACTAATGCATCCTCCGCACTAAACAGATTTCCTTTTTACTGCCACGCTTTCTTCCTGTTATAGTCCATTCTCGGCTACTTCCAACTTTTCTGCAGCCCTGCTAAAGTTCTACTTCCAGAATATTTGTCCACCTCATGCAACAAAGCTTAACCGAGTCTAGAAAATTACCCCAAAGGGACAACGCACCGCATTCTTACGCACTCAGTGTAAAGACATTTTGCATAAGAACTATTTCTTACTAGGTATTAACAACACACCTTTCTCTCTCAATTTTTGTTAATATTAATGGTAAATTAAATAATATAATATATTACGTTAATGTGTAGTTATATATTCTGCTGCTTCTTCTATATCTTGCCCCTCCCATCTGTACATGTCCCTGCTTATCACCTTCTTCCTTGTAAACCTCACTACCATAGTTTTTCGTACATTTATATTAATTTTATTCTTGGTCCACAGCCATATCCTGTTAATGTCTGCCTGCAAGTCCCCCCCCCAACCAAGCGCAGCTTACAATACACAATCATATTGTTTCCCCTAATCACAAACCCATGTAATTTACCATTATAATAAACAACAAAGGATCGGCACTTCTGACATAGCCTCTCCTTCCTCCGATATTGCCTCCCCCACCTCACCAGACCCTTTAACACCCCAGCCAGCTGCGTCTCTCATGAGTGTCCTTTTCTGAAACCATGTTGGGACTCCTCCCACCAATTCCTCTNAATCAGATCATCCACTTTCTTCATCAAAGTCTCATGAGGCACCTTATCAAATGCCTTCTCAAAGTCTATGAAGCAGGCATCCACCTGCTTCCCCTCATCAACTGCCTGCACCAGATCCTCTAACAGCCCAGCCAGNCCAGATCCTGTAACAGCCCAGCCAGCTGCGTCTCACATGAGTGTACTTTTCTGAAATCATGTTGTGACTCCTCCAAACAATTCCTCCTGTTCATAATATTCACCACATGCTGAACCACCAGCCTCTCCATTACCTTTCCTGTACTCGATGTGAGACTCACCGGTCTGTAGCTGCCAGGCCTCCCCCTATCCTCCCCCTGCGTGTGTGTTGGGAACACCAACACATCCTTCCAACCTTGTAGCAACTTACCCTCTCCTAAGGACTTGCTTAACAAAACATGCAAATATTTCACTAACTCTCTCCCACCTAACTTAAGTGCTGCGTTCCCTATCCCGTCTGGTCCCACTGCAAAACTGTGTGTTACTGTTTCCAGCGCAAACAAAATCGAAAACCAGTAACGGTTCGCGGTGGAACAACGAAACTGCCCGTTTCTGTTATGAGCGCAACAGGAACACAAAAGACTGCGTGTAACTGTTTGTGTTGGAACAAGTACTCTGCCGCCGTTTCGTACGCAACAGAACCGACAAGCGACATAGAGAACGAGTAACTGGCTCGGTCGGAACCACGAATCTGCCTGTTATCGTTATCAAGCGCAGAGCTAAGAGCAAAAAACACACCCACGATGGAACTTCCTATCTCCCGCTATTCAGCATTATATAACCGCGTCGCTGATGTCTATAATAAAAGCATCGTATTCGTGTCAGCACTCGCAAGCTTTGCGATTTCCGTATAAGCTATTTTCTGATAGAAATTTTTTCACTGACTTTAACATTATCACTTCTCTCACAAAACATCTCTGCCTCAGAACAAGACATGCATACGAAAATATTCATGTTATCCCGACCCGTAATTTATTTAACAGGGTTCGCTGTGGAACGTGTTCCTCACGTAACAGTTATCATATGGGAACAGTGTTATTATAACTGTTACGTTATATATCGTACATCCCTACCAGAGAGGGGCAGAGGCCGACAGGCAAGCAACGAGTGAGGTTCGACACCGCCAGCACCAGCGAGTTACCATCGGAGGAGTTCTTCAAGACTTATTGCTGGCTGTATACAGTAAGTGCGCGGAAGATCATCAGCAATGTTACTATTGCCACCGCAGTCTATCCGCGCTGCAACCTGCTTGCTAATTGTATGTATTGCGATACACGGAATTGCTGCGTCATTGTTCGTGCTCAGGACTGTGGATAGAGGACTAAACCTTTTGCTACTAACAGCAGGGATTTAACTTAGTAACGAGTGCCAGTTTAGCGAACTATTGCTTGAGAGGGGAGCTAAAAGTTTGCGAAGTAAATTTTTTCTTAAGTATTTATGAAGTAAAAGTATGATAGACTCCTCAAGTAAACTTTTCGTAAGGTTCATTAAATAAATTAAATGGAAAAAAAAACGTTAAGACGCTGAAGGGATCGCAAAAGATTTGAGAACATTTGAATGTGGTTGGCTGGGAATTGTATAGGTATGAGACTAGTCGCGGGTGAGGTGCGCTCAACAACCATCGGCAGCGGGCGATAAGGATCACACCCCAGGTCCAGATCACTGGCTGCAAGAGGCATGTGGTGTGCTGGGGCATGGTCCAGATCAGGCAAGCGACAAGCAGTTTCGTCGACCAAACTGGGGGGCAGGAAGCGCCGATGTAATAAGGTTGGATCCGACCGAGTCGAGAACAGTAGTACACACACATAGAATGCTGGTGCTCGTCACATACGTAACATGACGTGGAAAACAGTAAATATTATAAGAACATTGTTTGTAATAAATTATAAGCATACCAAAGTCATTAGTTATGATGCTTAAACACACTTTACATTATTCCACTACGCCTAAGTTATATGTTAAGTACTCTTAGTGATATCAGAGAACGTGGGATTAACCGGTCGGTGAACCCTGAGACCAATTCCGAGATTGGTGATGGGGGCTACCGAAGGGGTGGCTCAAGGCTAACCACTCAAGCACCGCGGCCCCCTCTCACATAGCGTTTATAGTAACACCTAGGGCATTATAAAATCAGCAACTTGCTATAAATGCTATTTCTATCTAATTTTTATCATAAATGCTTTTTTTATGCTTTAAAAAGTTAGTAAATTGCAAAAATGCATTACAAAATTCCAAAAACATTAAATTTTGAAAATTATGAAAAGATGAGTATATGTTATAAAAAGACGTGGACAGCGAGACCTCTTTCCAGATCGGTAATGATGTAACAGGCAAGCTCACGAAACAATGACTAACTCATTACAACACTTTCATTTCAGCATGAGGGTTCTCACCAAGCCTTTCTGTTATCTTTAAATGCCATACGACTATTTTGAGAGAATTTTTTTTTCTATTTAGCAATAGTTATCACGTAGCAATTTAGTAGGCTCTGTAGTTTCATGTTTTTAATCGAACAATTTTTTTGTAATTTTAAAGCCAAAGACGCTTGTGACGTAGGCGTGATTTTATGTGACTGTTTAAACCCAGACACTCAATTAAACAAAGTGTTCTTCTACAAAATAGTAATTTTGGTAAATACTTTGCGCATATTCAGTTTTTAATATTTTTAACATTAACGCAGTTTAAACTACTCCAATGAAAAACCATTATTTTACAAAAAAAAATTTAGCTAATTTTGAAAATCATAAATGTTAATTTAAATACATATATGTATACATATGTGTGGTAATTTTTGCCGGCGCTACTAACTCCTGCAGGGGAGGTCGCGAAGGCCTTGATAAATGCAGCACGTCCAGGACATCCTGCTGCTAGGTGTTGTCGGAGCTCCTCCGCGATGTGCGGTTAGCGTCGCCCAGAGGGAGAGGTGGCTCGCGCCTTGCGACAAGCCCTCGGAGACAGGAGGCCACACACTTTGTCACGAGGCTTGAAGCTGCAGCTGCTGACACTACTGCAGGCCGGTGTGCTGCTCACAGTACGTCCTTCGATACTCATAACAACAAAGCGAGTGCCCACGCTGACCTTCACTTGTGCGCAGAGAGGCCTAGGAAAAGGCGAGCGAACGTGTGTTCCGAATTGCGACTTTTTGGAACGTGCGAGGACCGCGTGAACAAGCGCCACTCGGGCTTTACAGTTATATCTGAGATATAGGACAGACATTAGGAAACTATGAAACTAAATTACTATGCTAAGGTTTACACAGACATAAGTCTGGATAAGCAAGCACCTGTGTTGTAATTGTGAGGAAAACAACTCGTGCAGAAGGACAACCGCCATGCACACTCATAAGGTAAATAATCGGGCATGTAAAACTGCAGTTGTCGATAAGCATTAACATCATTCGGGTATATGAACCAGAGCACGATAAGAACGAGGGAAGACGTGTTTTAACTATACTTTACAACTTCCTTATTTTAATTATTGCAAGTGATTTAAATGCACGAGTAGGAAACGCAATTACAAAGGATGTAGCGGTAGGGTCTTAGGGACAGGAATTGTTAAGAGACGTCCCAATTTTTAATAACCTGAGAATAACAGATAGTTTCTCCCTTCATGGAGAGATTGATAAATATACGTGTAATGCTCCAATCTGAATGTATGTTATCGACAATATTCATCCAGGGCATTTCCTTGTTTTAAACATCAATACTTCTCAGAACACGGGGGAAAAATAAACATCCATTTACTATCAGAAGAAATTTGTAGAATACTTATATTACAAAACTTTCCGTTAAGAATATGTTCTAGAAATTTAAGGCTGAACAGATTATCACTCACGATTTAAAGAAGAATATTAATGAGCGTGCAGGAAGTCAATAATCTAATATCATAGTAGCAANAAGAATATTAATGAGCGTGCAGGAAGTCAATAATCTAATATCATAGTAGCAAGCCGCACATTTGTAAATTGAAATAATTATAACAATAAAAAAGAAACTGCATATATGGAAATGAGAGAGTTTATGCCAGAATTATTTTTAAGAAGTGTTCATATTTCAGGTATATTACCAGAAGAAACCTGGGAGGTAGTGTACAATACAAACAACAAAACTGTTTTGATTGAAACAGATACAACAAGACTCGAGCAGCAAGTTGGGAAACATCGCCGAGTATTCTGCAGCAAGACGCACGCGGCAAACAGTTAGGAGCTCACAACGTTGTATAACAGCTCGACAAGTAGGGAGAAAACTGCATTTCAATTCAATAATGCAGCAGAAAAGTATTGTCAGATGACTCAACAGTGACGTTGGGAAGAGGTACGAAGTACCACGACAGCAGTTTTAGAAGAAAACTGAGATCCCATAACTTCTGGAGAGAGAAAGATATAGGAGAGATAACAGTGTTTGGAAAATATAAAATTACCAGGAAGAGACATCAAAGTATTTCCTTTAGCTGTGTCTAAAAAAATATCACGAATATTTCCTACAAAAGCACAAAATGAATTTAGACTTGGAAGGAAATATTTGCATTGTCTTTCTACTATCAACCAAATTTATGAAAAGTTTGTAGGCTTCATAGATTACAAAATAAATCTTATAATAAATTTGTTAAGGCCAAACCATGAAATCCACCCGTAAAAATTTAAAACACGTAATTTTAATGAAACGATTTAAAACTTTTAAACTGGTGAGAAAATTAGTAAGATAACGACTGATAGAGGTAAAATCACAAGGCAGAAACTCAAGATCCATTTCTCAACGAATGCAACAAGATATAGTTTATCATCCAAATAGTTGAGCGTACATACAGACTTCAAATCACGACATGGACAAACAACCTTTATGTGCACATTTCAACTGCATTTTGAAACACATTTACAGACTTACACATTTCTAGAATATAATTATTTCAATATACAGCTATAAATTGCAGCGGAGATGCAGACTAATGTTTAGTTCGAGTCACGGATGTTTCTGAATTGTATCGCCGTGTGAGCCTTGGTGACGCCTATTCGCGGAAGTGTGGGTGTGCTGTTGCCCATCCTTGACGACTGCTTAGCACATGTCGTGCTAACACCTTGCTTACTCAAAGGGAAGTGGTTTCTAGGCCTGCGTCTTCTAACTGCGTCAATGCGACTTCATGCGCCAGCTCACTGAGCGAAGTCTCAGCGTCCTTACCTTCCAACAAACGTTCCTTAACATAACCACTCGCCAATCAGCCGACAATAGCTGCTGCCTGTAGATGGGCATGTGCTCTCAGTTTTAAATGCTAATTAAAAGCGTTCGCCAATTACCTATAAATAATTACTTTTTTTTGTTACTTGTTTACAAAATCGTATGCATCTAAAAAAAAATCAACGCTAATACTTTATAAAGTGTAGACAAACTACTATCTCAGTCAGCCAACTATCAGAGGCGTAGATGGCCGAGTTTCAATACCGGGGAAGACACATGTGTGTCATTTAACACGTGAGTTTAGGTTTCATTTAGCAGGTAAGCTGCCCCCGGTTAACCCAGCGGCTTAACAAGCAAAGACTAAGTTACTTCTTTTTTTTAAGTTATTATAATCTTTTGTTTGTTTGTGACCTGTTACATTTTTTTTCAAAATGGCGTACATGCATTGCTACAAGAAAGGGTATTTTTTTTATCGTCATCCGAACCACGTTAGGTGTGGTTGATTCGTGATCCAGTGGTGTAGGCTTGTTTTAATCGCTACTGCCTCTGTTGCGCGCTCGTGTGGCGAGAAGGACGGGTGGTTGACTGTTTGTTCCGGTTTCGACGAAACAACGAACCAGTATGCGAGTGCAGATACATCATTAACCCTGGAAGACTACGGCAGACGCAGATCTCAACGCTCAATACGCCTTACTCATCCAGGGTCAAAATTCTCAAGAGAAAGTGAGGTGTCAAAAACGGTAACTAGAAAACAAAAAAAAATAATTCATGTAGTTATCAAATGTTGACAGAAGAACAAAACAGAAACATATCCCACTTCTTTGGTGTCTTAAGCGTGCAATTAATTTCAAAATACGAAAATATATATAAGAAAATTATGACTACTATTTGCTTTCAAAAAATATAATTCACGGGTGTATGGCATGTGTTCACGAGGAGAAACTTTGCAAAGATGCTTCTCTGCGAACGGCTGTATGTCTGCGAATGCTGCAGAAAGTGCAGAAAGTTGTGCAAATCCTCGCGCGAGACTCCGTACGCATAGAACCTACACACACTTCACTTCCAGAGAAAGCTATGCCGGAACAAGCAATGAAGTTCGGGCAAGAAGATTTTAATCACAATAGTGTTGCTAAATGTCACGCGATCCTGATGTAAGTAAGCGTGCAGCGCCAGTCTAATTTCTCGAGTTTAAAAAATACTCGAACGTTGTGAGGGTCGACTGTGTGCTTACGAGACGGATTCAGAGCGTAATACAAAGCCCGAACAAATACAAAATTAGTCCCCAAAAATGGAGCAAGTTTCATTTTCAAGCATATATAAGCATATTTTAAATCTCTGTAAAGAATGCCACTTGGTGTGATTTATCTGAGTTCAGCCAGTCGGAAATTGCTCGAAGAGCACGCACGCCTTCAGTATGTTTGACGGCCTTATTCATACAAATGTGTTGACTTGGATTTGTCTCCGGCCACGTGCGTAGCTCGGTTGCCGTCGCCGCTAGCACGGCTTACACCTGCCAAGGCTGTCCAGACACGCAACTGCTGACTATCGCAGTGTCCTTCGCAAACCGCACCAGTATTAAACATGTCGCATTTTCGGACCCCACTGGAAACAAATACTTATCACTATAAGATGTTTTGTAAATATACGTAACCCCTACCAAAGGTATGTACGTAGTTATAAATGTAATGTTTCATTATGGCCCAAAAACAATTTTCTTATTGAATACTAAAGAATTAAGTACTGGATAATTAGTTATTCCCCACATAATGTTCTCATATGGCCGTGCCACGCCTGAGGAGGTCCATCTGGAAGTTTCGAACGAGTTTCCTTAGTTTTGTAAACAACGATAATGTATGTAAATATTATTTTCTTCCAAGAATTTTAATTTATTAAAGAAAAAAATAAACTTTTGGCAATGGAGTTAAATATGGCGACCGTAAAGGTATAATGGTGTAATGCGGAACAAGATGCAGCGTGATGAACCCAACTCAAATAATTAGTACGTCACTCATGGAGTATGTTTGAGAGGCTTGAGTGGTTCAATGCCGCGAACGCGCGCTTCACAGCGGCTCGATCCTACGGTTCATCTACACCATGCGTACTGCGAATTACACCATATAGATATTACAATTTCTTACTTCTATCGACCCGAGTAATCGGCACCTTCAGTTAGGCCACATCGTCACGAAACATCCTGTATATTTCGCCGTACTCAAAAGTTGACGTCTAAGGGTACAATGACCTATATCGCTCGACTGTTACTCCAAATGAGTGAGCCTCGAAAAGTGCTCACTTTACCTTGAATAGCCTGTACGGACAGAGACATTCTTGTCGGCGCGAGCTAGCTGCTGCTGGGGCGNTACGGTGAGAAAATAGGTGTGTTGGTAAAGCCTGCTAAGAAATAGCTCTTATGTAAAATATTATTACACTGAGTGCGCACGAATGTGGTGCGTTGTCCCTTCAGTGTAGTTTTCCGAACTTAGTTAAGCTTTGTTTGCACGAGGCGGAGGAATATCCTGGAAGTAGTACTTCAGGANACTTAGTTAAGCTTTGTTTGCACGAGGCGGAGGAATATCCTGGAAGTAGTACTTCAGCAAGGCTTCAGAAAAGTCGGAAGTAAGCATGAATGGACTATACTTAAAATTTTGGTTGGGCAAATATGTATCACAATTCGATCCAAACACGATATTTCACACACAAATACATATAATTTCTCAATTTACCGCCAGCATGAAAGTGGCATGTTCGGAACACCAGCGCACCTTGCGGCGGAAGTGTTCCCTCTGCCAAACTCCCCCGTGAGAAACCTCGTTTTGTTCCTCACCTGAGTAGAATCAACCTTACCCATGGTCCGCCGCTAAACAGCCTGTGGCACAATACAATGTTCTGCGGCCCTATCCCGTAACTTTTTACTGTATTTATATACAGACATTTACCGCTTCACTATCTTCACGAGGCGAAATGGTATTCTGTATCTCTATATGTCTTCCATAATTGTCTTTCGAATGCCTCGCGACTGTCTTTATACAAAGACAGGTGTACAAGAAGATTTCATGAACGAAAGTGGAAAGAAAATGGTCGACGTATTAAAGTTAATTCTAGTAAACGCGTCTTACAAAAAAATTGCCCAGAAAATGAGAAATATTATATTCTGTTATATTTTCGTACAAACAAACGGTGTTTGGAATACATTTAATGAGAGTGCATTTTATAATTCGCTAATGATACTCTCGCTTTAACGTAACTACGAAGTGGTGGATTCGGCCACGTGTCAGTGCTGCTATCTCGTTATGCTCTAAATGAACTAGTACCATCTGAAATGTTTTATCCATACAAAGAAGAACATTTATTTTAGAAGTATTATTCGATTGTATTGAATTGGGCTTATTAACGTCCCCCGGTGTTATGCCTGAAGGCCTATAAGGGGACGGCGTATAAACTAACTTATGACCTGACTTAAACTAATACCCACGCTTTGCCTGGGATTCGAACCACTGTGAAGCGCGCGTTCGCGGCATTGAATCAAGCAAGCCTCTCAAACATACTCCATGAGTGGCCTACTAATTATTTGAGTTAGGTTCTTGTTCCACTTTACACCATTCGAATTTTACGGTCGCCATATTTAACTTCATTGCGAAAGGTTTTTTTTTTTGTTTTTTTTTTTTTAAGAAAATAATATTAGCATACATTATCGTTGTTTAAAAAACTAAGGAAACTCGTTCGAAACGTCCATATCGACCTCCTCATGCGTGGCACGACCATATGTGAACATTATGTAGGAAATAACTAATTATGTAGCACTTGCGTCTTTTGTATTGAATAAGAAAATTGTTTTTGGGCAATCACGAAATATTATTTTCTGAATCCCTGTCAAAGATCTACTTCCATGATATTCCTCCGCCTCATGCAAACAAAGCTTGGAAAATTACATCAGAGGGACAGCGCACCGCATTCGCGCGCACTCAGTGTAATGATATTTTGCATAAGGAATATTTCTAACTAGGCATTACCAACACACCTATTTTGTCCCTGTCTTTGTTCACATTAGTTATAAATGCAAAAAAAAATATGTATAACTTACAGATAAAATACAAGTAAAAGAAGTTAAATTAAAAAAAAAAAGGAACTTTTATGTTAACACAATCACAAAACGCTTGTGATATATGACATACTTAGGAAACAACCAAACACGTCATATATAGGGTTAATTTTCAAAGGTTTGATAAAAAAAAAGTGTGAAGAAACAGCGAATAGACTATAGAACATATGCGTTACTAAACCTTTCTTGTTCGTACTTGAAAATGTTCGAACTTCGACGTGAACTCAGTGTGTGAGCTCTGGGTCACTCACGTCGGGCGGTGTTACGGAACCCATGCAACCCATGTCAATCAAGAAGGTGGTTTTATCTTCTACTCGTCTTTCTGTCCGCATTTGTGCGGCGAAATAACCATATTTAAGAGTACATGGCCCCGATATATATATATATATATATATGCGTGCACTGCTTCCGCTGTTACGCTCTCCCGTGCAAATCAGATCTGTAACAGTGGATTGTATTACAAGCTATGAAAGCCCGTAGATTAATCTACTACTGCGCACTTTTATTATTCTCCTACCTATTGACAATTCTCTGGAAAGCTCTAAAAATGCTATTATTTTTTTTGTTCCATTTTCGCGATTTTCTTTCTTTTCGAATAAACTTAATATTATAAAGACAAAACGGTACGGGCCTAGACAATTGCTTTTTACGTTTTCTGGCAACAAGTCGTATTCTCGGGACATTTATTTGCCGAGACACGCGTAGACGCGCAAACGAGAATAGTACAGAAAATACGCCCGGACTACAAACACTTAATCTGTTGTGTCCGAGTGCTTCCTACTTCGACACGCGTTATGTCAACACTCTGATAAGCGTTTGTGCTTATAGACAAGAATATCCACTGACGTCACTACATTGTGAGATACGGTGTGTGTTTAGTCGGTGTGTCACTGACGGAACCTGACAGCTCTATTGCTACTCGACGAAAGCTGCCTGTCAGATGACATTGGTTTCGAGGATGTCCGACCCCANAGACAAGAATATCCACTGACGTCACTACATTGTGAGATACGGTGTGTGTTTAGTCGGTGTGTCACTGACGGAACCTTGCTACTCGACGAAAGCTGCCTGTCAGATGACATTGGTTTCGAGGGTGTCCGACCACAAAAAAAATTAATTATTTTATAACTGTGCCAAACATTGTTCAACTCGTACGCAATGTACGTGATGACATTTTTCTCGAATAAAAAAAATGCTGTTTATATTTTTTAATAATTTGATGTCAGATACAAAATTCTTCTGTTTTGTTGCAGCCGTAATAACAAATACTAACAAAGTTGTACAAGTAAAAAAAATTTACAACATGAGTTAATGCCGTGGGCTACTGCTTGACATATATGTTATCGCCAAATATCAGTTAACATATGGCTTGTTATTTGGTGATTACACGTATCACGCAGTAACCCAACGGATTAGTTTACATTGTAAATTTTTTAATCTGTAAAACTTAGTTAGTATTCGTTATTACGGCTGCAACAAAACAGAAGAATTTTGTATTTGACGTAAAATTATTCCAAAAAATATAAAGTGTAAAAAATTTTTATTCGAGGAATATGTCCTCACGTACAATGCGTACAAGTTGAAAAATGTTTGGTAAAAATGCAGAAGTATTAATTAGTTGTGGTCCGACCCCTTGACGTGGTCGGCCGGCGAGTGCAGGGGTGAAGGACACGACGTCCAGGACAGGCGAATGGCGTGGTGACTGCATGGCCGACCTCAGCAGCCTCTCGGAGCACGCCACTCCTGCAGTGACCACCGGGCACCGGACCTCCTGCTCGACTCTCACTTCCACACGCGGTCGCTCCTGCAAGCTGGCTTTACAATTACAAAATCACGCGTTAACAAATTGCAGTAAGGGCTGATCTGGCACACGGAAGCACGTCTTCTGCATTTGCACTTTCCAATTCATATTTCAATTCTTCATTCCAGCCAATGGAGACAGAGGACACGGCTGCCATGTTTATTTTTTCTTCCTAACCTAACTACGACCATATTTAAGCAGATCTTACTTCGAAGCCGACGTTTCCTATCAGAGAAGGTTACTTTTGTGAACTAATATAATCGTAAACACGTGCGCACACGCGCCTATATTACTGTAAATAACAGTCTCCCGCCAACAACAGCGACTGCTCTGTTCTGATTGGTCACCGCCCTACAAGTTTCACTTCAGATGTCAAATATAACTTCTTTTTACGCTTAAGGAAATCCCAACAACGCACACGACCTGCTGGAAACCCGTTCATAAGATAACACACTTTTAGTTCTTCTGCGCACGAAGTAACGCTTAATTTATCGCTTAATTGTGGTATTGCAAACGCAGCTTTACTGCACAATATTCCCCGAATATGAAAATGTTATCTTCTCTTTCGGTTCAACACGTATGTCAACAAGTAGCACTTGTCTGTCAAAAGAACCGCACATGTTTTTCTTTTTCAGATGGGACAGTGGATAACACGTACTTTTGAAACCAGTATTCGAAAAGAATATATACACCTCACAAAAAGTTTGGAATATTGTCAGATATGGCAGTTGGGTGGTATGAGTTATGTAATTTGGTATGAGTTATGTGGTTCTTTCGTGATCAACAGAGAGCGCACTAACGTATTGAACACGCCTGGGACAAGCTGACAACAGTAGTTCATAATCGTCCACAACCTCCAGAAACACTATCAGATCTCACAAGAGCTGCCCAGATGGAATGCGACCTTCGTCTGGAATATGACATCAACACATTGATTACAAGCATGCCACTGCGTGTTACGGACCTGCACAATGCCCTTGGAGGCCATACACGGTACTAAGCTGCATCGGGAAGAAAGAAACCCTCCCTAGTCTGAGACACTATTACGTTAATTGTCTGTGATATTGGAGAATTGTGTTTTGTTAGAAACACTTTTAATTCTACGTTTTGTATCGGTACCATTGTTAACGTCTAATTGCTATGCTTACTTTTGCGTATACGCCATAAGTTTGTGCATTCTATATGTATATTCACAAAAAATTTGTGATGTATTTATATATATGACTATAACGGCATATATATGTACAATGCACACTGACCTGCAAACTGACAGTTAAGTTGGCACAGAATTAATAAAAACAATTCATAGACTTGCTGTTGTATTGCGAGTGAAATAACTGAATTTATGGCCGCTGAAGAGGCAAATGCAATGTAAATAATAATATTGATAAATATAACGTAAATTAGGATATAATGTTAAGGCGTGTATTTTTGGAGGAAGCCTGTGCTAACAGGGGCCGCGGTGATGTAGAAGTTAGACTGCTCGCCTCCCACCAAGGCGAACCTGGTTCGATTTCCGGCGGGGTCACTCTCAGATTTTGTCGCATGTGGTAATCGTGCTGGACGATGCTGCTGGTCAGTGGGTTTCCTCCGGTATCTCCCGTTTCCCCCCGCCTTTGCAATCCGGCGCTGCTCCATACTCACCTCGCTGAAGAGCCGCCCAAATATCTTCACTCACTCAAAAAGACGTTGGCTTTACGTCATATAAAGGCTAAATAAGACGATGCTGCTAGTCATGGTGGACTCAGTAAAGAGATTTGGGCGGCTCTTAACAGCGAGGTCTTGAGAGCCGATAAGGGTGATGAGTATGGAGCACCACCGGAATGCAAGGACGGGGGAAACGGGAGATGCCAGAGAAAACCCGCCGACCATCGACATCGTCCAGCACGATTCCCACATGCGAAAGTCCGGGAGTGACCCAGCCGGGGATTGAACCCGGTTCGCCTTGCAGGCTAACCGCTTAGCCACCGCGGCCCCGCCCGACTCAGTGCTCAGTACCGGTGGTCGGGGGGTGAAGCATTGCCCCCTCTCGCCTCGCCACACCAACACGTCGCCTTACCAAGCATGATCACGACATGCGATTACTGTTGGCTATTCATGGTCAAGTGGGCGCTGTTGAAAGCCATCTCGTTTGGAATAACAGCCAATAAACATATGTCGTTAACTTCCAAGCGCTGTGGAATATACATACTGTATTTATTACTAACATGGCAGAAAATATTTAAAAAGGTGGTTGAAGGATAAAATATGGCTGAAAGGAAAAAGTAACTAGGGCCTCAATAGTGCTCACTTTGCCGTGAACACCCTGTGTTTCTTTCTAAGCAATGTGTTCTCCCAAGTGATCTCACGCGACGCCACTGGCATCACTAGCGCTCCTGGCGGACATGCATAAATCAGCGCACGGCTCTTCATTTTCATATCACATTTTCATCTTTTTTTTTTTTTTGCATTCCGGTTAAGTGTTTTGCGCTGCCGATGAACTGATTCCTTGAAGAAATGGGCGTGCTAATGCGAGGAATGTAAACATTTAACTAATCTAAGAGGTTGATACTCGTTGTCACGTCTGGCGGCAAGGCATGTCTACACAACCTCTTGTTTCTAACAATAGTGTGTTCAGATCTGTAAGCCGGCGGAGTAGGCCAGCATCTGCAACACGAACTCGCGAAACAGTTGCTCGAAGATCGCAATGGGGATCGAATAACACATTGCGAATATTTATATTTTAATATAATCATACTATTGGAAAATATAACTTGAGTTAAACGTACTTTTATCTACTTTCTGTACCATCATAATTGACCTAAAGCTTCGGTATTTTGTGTACATTACAGTAGATGAACCTTTTCTGTAATCTGTGTAAACCCTTGGATATGGCCAAAATAAACACAATGCTCGTTACGGTATCCCGGGATCGTGATACTTCATTCGAAAATATATTATTGCTGAAGAATTGAAAAAACATTTTGTGTTTATATACAAAACTAGCTGCTTGAAGTTGAGACATTAATTTCCAAATGAAAGAGTATGGTAACAACGCATTGTTTACCAACTCACTGTTTACGCGCTAAGCACCTAAATAAAAATGCACGTTCGATTTGCAAACCAAGTTTAATGATGAGTTTCTCCCAAATCATTGAGACAGTAAGACAAAATTTACAATTAAAGGAGTGATTATAGGTACTTCAAACCAGATGGCGTTTTATTATAACTGTCCATTTCATACAAGTGGGGTAAAATCTGATAGACAATATGACAAACCTAAACACTACGTAAACAGTAAATGCCCTCGTTTCAAAAGTATAGTATCAACTGATGAATTGCTGTGGGATGCATGTTGTTAAGTTGGCGATTTTGATGATGGCTTTGGAAGAAAATAGTACTAAGAACTAAAATATTCAATTTAAAATTTTGATCATACTTACAACATTTATGGTTTAAATTATGTTTTTAATGCAATTGTTGTTATTTTAGTAAATGGACTTTAAAAACATGTTTAGCACTTATGACAGAGCATGTCGACACGTACGAACAGTAAACTATTCCAGCCCGGTGGACACCGTTGTGCATGTGCTTTTTTCTCATCGTGTTTATTCGAGTATCTTGTTGGTGCTGTTGGAATATTTTATCGGTGGTTCATTATTTTGTTTACTTGGTTTATTTAAGCATATTTGGTTGTAGGAACCGTTGTAGTGTGTTTTCTTGAGTGAAATGTGGTATTAATCGGCACGTGTTTACGGCTTTGTAAAACTGCTCGTTTCGCCATTTTCCTTCACTGCCTTCTGCAATGAAGTGACACGAATATAATTTACGTTTGTTGGTTTCAGGAAACGTGCGCAGTGTTGGTTTTAATGAGTAATTCTGCAAGTAAATTATTTAATGGTAGTGACGGAACAAACGTTATTTTAGTGAAGTAAATTTGCAAGGATTCCCATAGAAAACACGTGTTCAAGAGGTTGTGATTTTACAAGCAGTAAGTTTGCGTGTTTTGTAAATAATGTATTTGTGAACCGTTACTATAATTATTAAAATGCACGTGGCCTGAAAAAGCCGCTCTTTCAACATATTTGTAGTGTGTAAATAATATTTGTTTGTTTGCCTGTATCGTAAATTCAACGAGTGTAAGGTTACTTTGTGCAAAGTGTGTGTGTGTATGTGTGTGTGTGTGTGTATTGCTGCATCTGTACGAATACGAACAACGAAGTATGTATCGCGTTTTGTTTTTTTCATTGAAGGTAAATCTTTCGAAGTTATAATAATTTGATTGTTACTCCCATATGAGCAAAATTTTCCACTGCTCCAACAAAATAATATGCAACTCAAAATGCCATACACTCGTAAGAACATCAAAACAATGCCGTCTCACGAAAGACGTTCAACTAAAGATATCCCCCCTCCCCCTCTCCAATCACTGGTTTTCTTTTTTCCCGTGAAATAAAATAAACAGAACCTCAGCAAAATTAGCTCTTGGCAATTTCAAAAACAAAGCAGGTTGGAATGCCAACCTAGCAATAATATCCCACGTTGATTACTGGACAGAGGTTAGCTAACGCCAGTCTTCCAGCGCCTGCCGTGACAGGAAGCACGAGGAAAGAGGAAAATACAAATGTGCACTGTATTAAAACATTTGCTTACAAACTTTTTCTTCACTGACAAAACAGCTGTGGTGGAAGGATACATTGTGGCTGCGCTACTTTTCTAGAACTGTCAAAATTTACCCTACTTACATGAAATAGACAATACAATGAGGTGTCCTACGGATTTGTTTTTTGTGTGTGTCATTTTATGTCAACATGGACTAACTACTGCATGAATAAGCTGCAGAAATGTTAAATATTGGTCAATTCCATGTACAAAATACGTGTTCTGTGAGAAATGCACTCAACACAGTTAATTTCTAAAATAAACTTGTAGTAGGCTCCTTCCAAAATTCAGACCTGACTTTATACCCAACATCTCATTACAGCATACGATGTTATAATACATTTACACCGTGTTTATCAATAGTTTTATTCACATTTAAACTGATTTGCAAAGTGTTTAGAATAATTTTAATAATAATGAAACAGTGCCTACGCTTCATAATTTAATTACACTGGTTTAAATATAAGAGGTGTTATTACAATACCCAAGTATTCGCCATTCACAAAGATATGTGAAATAGTGAATACATTACATTCAAGATTACTTCCAATTTTTCTGAAGCCCTCCTAAAAATCTACTTCCAGGATATTACTCCGCCTCATACAAGCAATGCTTGGAAAATTACAGTAGAGTAACAGCGCACTGTATTCATGCGCATTTAGTTTAATAATATTTTGCATTACCAACACGCCTATTTTTTTCTCTGTCTTCATTAATATTAGTTATAAATGAATAATAAAATGTATAGGTAAGATATACACTGAAGGGCCAAAAAAACTGGTATAGGCGTGCGTATGTAAATAACAGAGGCATGGAACCAATCAGAGTAACGCGATGCGGTCGGCAGCGCCTATATAAGACAACAAACGCCTGGAAAAGTTGCTAGGTCGGTTACTGCTGCTACAATCGCAGGTTATAAAGATTTAAGTGAGTTTGAACGTGGTGTTATAGTCGGCGCACGAGAGATGGGACATAGCATCTCCGAGGTAGCGATAAAATTTGGATTTTCGCGTACGACCATTTCACGAGTGTAACGTGAATATCGGGAATCCGGTAAAACATCAAATCTTCGACATCACTGTGGCCGGAAAAAGATCGTGAAAGAACGGGACAAACGAAGACTGACGAGAATCATTAAACGTGACAGACGTGCAACCCGTTCTCAAATTGGCGCAAATTTCAATGCCTCCTGCATACCTTCAGACATTAGTCGAGTCCACGCCACGTCGTCTTGTAGCACTTCTGCGTGATCGCGGGGGCCCTACACGATATTAGGCAGGTGTGCCAGTTCCCCCCCCCCCTTCAGTGTAAGTAAAAGGTACATTTAACCAAAAATACGGTATACGGTACTCTAAGTTAACAGAAATATAAAACGTTTGTGATATTTGACGCATTTAGGAAACAACCAAACACGTCATAGTGTGTTTTTTCAAAGGTTTGATTCAAAAAATGCGAAGAAACCGCGAACAGACTACGTGTGCCAGAGGTTTGAAATGACCTTGACCTCCGAAAAGTGTACTCGGAGACTTTCAAAAACTGTTTTGGCAGAGTTGCAAACGAGCTTTTCATTCGAAACACGCTAATCGCGTCCATTGTTACTGTGATAATGCCTGACACATTCGTCAAGTCGTGTGCGTACAGCGAGAAAAGCGTGCAGATTCCATTTTTTTTTATTTCGACCTTGAGACAATAGCTTTATTGTTTGTGAAGACAATTTATGAAGAGCTTTTCTAGTTGCAGTTTTTTTCTTCTGTCTGCTTGATATTCGCAGTTTGTTATTCTCATACTTTGTGTCCAGCTCGCTACTTTCCCACCTCCAAGTTGGCATTCCGAACAACTGCGGGGACATCCAGATATTGTATCAATATAGTCTATCCACGGTTTCTTCGCACTTTATGAATCAAACCTTTGAAAAAACACCCTATGACGTGTTTAGTTATTTCCTGATTATGTTCCGTATCACAAGCGTTTTATGCTTGTGCCAAAAAAAAATAATATAGAAGTACCTAGTTTTGGTTAAACTGAAATTTTATTTATATTTCATCTATAAATAATAATATTTCATTTGTAGTTAACATAAATAAAAACAGTGAGAAAATATGTGTCTTGGTAATGGCAACTAAGAAATAGTTCTTATGCAAAATATAATAACTACAGTGAGTGCGCACGAACGCGGTGCGTTGTAACTTTCCAGACTCGGCTGACCTTTGTTTGCATGAGGCGGAGGAACATCATGGAAGTAGAACTTGAACAAGGCTTCAGAAAAGTTGGAAATAACCGTGAATGGACCACATTATAGGCTGTTCATGGTAAAGTGAGCACTTTTGAAAGCATTACTTAAGATCTACTTTTGTCCCCATTTTGTATCCTTTTGCCATATGCAAAATTACCATTGCGATGGGCCTAATCACTTTATTCATACGCCAGCCACGTAAAAGCGTGCAATTGTTGTTATGAACCTAAACATGTTACAAATATGTCAATTAGTACTCTAATGTGTATAAAGTAGAAAAATACAAACTTGATTTGCCATAAATCCATGTATTACACTTGCAACACAACGTCAATACTTGGAACTATTAGTTCTTAATTCGCCGCGAGCCAATATGTACGGTAACACACGTAAACTTGATGAGCAATGAACTTGTTTTTTCAAAGCTTGATTTTTAAAAATGCTCACTTTGCCGTGGACAGCCTTTGCACGTGTTTGTTTATACATTAAATTTGTATTGACAAACATTATTATATGAATAACATATTTCTACTAGTTTTTATTTTATCAAGCCGTATTACGAGTTGGTTAGAGGAAGTATAAAAATATTCAAAGCACTTGTTTACTAAACAGTATTCTAACCTCAGATATAATCCACGCCATTTTTTTGTTTGTGGTGTTGGAAGAAAAGCAGTTCAATGTTGGGACAGGGAGACATTGTGCGCAGCCAGCGAGATCGGTCTACCTCATCTTCAGTCCATGACACAAGCGAACCTGAATGTAGTTACCAGTTATTAAGCTCTCGATCCAATGGCGATAGTAGTTTGCCGCCTGTAGAACTCCATAATTGCTCGCTAGAGGCTCCGCTGAGTAACTCTTCGCTCGCCTTCTGCTATTATGGTCGTTGAGTGTGCGCAGCTGCTTGTATCGCACCGCACGTCTCGTTTCTCCTGTGTCCGGTGTGAGAGTGAGACAGCAAAACCCTCTCGTTACTCCAATAGGAAAAACGAAACCATACCGAAGATACCCGAAGTCTGCCCGAAGTCGAGGTTCTACAGTCTTACGACTTCTGAATTTAAAAAAAATATCGCATATTTAAACAAAGATATATGCCATATTCACATAGCATAAATATACAATAAACAATCATTAAATTTCTCTGTTTAGATATTGTATAAACCCATGATTGATTTGCATATTTTAATTTTGATGGTGGTAGCACAGACTGCTTTGTGTAAGCGCCATTAAAGTCTGTTTATTCGTGTCACGTGTGTTTTCATGGATATACACACAAAACTGGTTGTAATACAGCGTTTCACCTTCACTGTTACAGTTTATATTCGCTCGAGTGTATTTTGTGATATGAAATAATTGTGGATAAGAGAAGCATCAACAATTTTGGCCAGAAAGCACAGGCCAATCTTAATATCTAATATATAAAATTCTCCCGTCACAGTGTTAGTCACTGAACTCCTCCGAAACGGCTGGACCGATTTTTATGAAATTTTTTATGTATACTCGGTAGGTCTGAGAATAGATTTATATCTATTTTTACACCCCTAAGTAATAAGGGTGGCCACCCCCAAACCATTTTTTTTTATTGTTTGAACAAAATTTTTATTTTTTTATTTTTTTATGATGTGGCATCAAAAAATACATACCCTCCTAAATTTTCCCCCGTCTACCACCAACCCTTATTTTTTTATAGCGATATTAGTAATTTAATAAATTTTACGCTAGGTCGATAACTGATCAATTATCATCGATCATTTATCGATCTAGGTTACAATTTATTCCCACCAGGTGTCTCCCAGTGACACAGCACGGAGTAGCCGGTCTCCACTTTCTCTCACACAATAACCTTTCTCTTATTCATTTGTGCTCAGATCGTAGTAGTGACGTGCTTACAATTATATTTTCAATAATTAAGTGCACTTCTTAATTAACTTTATTATTGATCCAGCAGAGTTTTTAAACTCTTTAGATTTACCAGGCATGCCACAGCATAATTTACAATTAAAGGTTGGATCTCCGGTTATTTTACTTCGTAATTTAAATCCAGCACGGCTGTGCAACGGCACGCGATTAGTTGTTAAAAAATTGATGAAAAATGTAATCGAATGCATCATTTTAAATGGCAAATTCCGAGGTGAAAGTATCTTGCTACCACGGCAGAGCCTGGTGCGGCCTGTGTACAGGTCGGGGCAAACGGGTTTGGTCAATTCAGAAAGCGCTGGTCATGTCTGCGACGAGAGGGCGTGATCCCTCTTCCCCGCCTACTGGGAGGCCGGGGTGTGGTATGGCCTCGCGGCTAAGAGCGCCCCGTTAACAAATAAGACCACGGCTCTGTCGTGTTTTAACAGTACCACGGATCCCTATTATACCCACAGATGTGCCAATTCCATTCAAACGTCTTCAATTTCCAATTAGATTGGCATTTGCAATGACCATCAACCGATCTCAAGGCCAAACAATGTCTGTTTGTGGCTTAGATTTGAGCACGCCATGTTTTTCACACGGACAATTATACGTGGCATGCTCTCGAGTGGGCAAACCATCAAGTTTGTTTGTATTAGCTACAGATGGCATGACAACAAATATTGTACACTCTACTGCGTTCAGGAATTGATATTGTTTTTTTGCTGCGTAAATAATTATATATTTTTCAATAAATTTTTATGAATTAAAATTATAAATGTTTGGTGTTTTGTTAATTTTATATTCCGTCATCGTCCACAGAGCTCCATGCCTCTTCCACTTATATACCACATCCTCACACACTTACAATAAGTTATAGTTATTTTTTTCTAATACTATAATCACTAGAAATACTTTTTATGGCAAAACAACGTTTGCCGGGTCAGCTAGTATATATATATAAGTAACAGCTGGCGAGGTCTCTACAATACCACCAACATAAGAAAGTGAGAATGTGTCGTTTACTCTGTGTTCTAAAGTTGGCAGTGCTGTAGAAACCAGTTCGGCTTGCTTCGACAAACAAATGAATCGGATAAGGATCTGCAGTTATACTCCGGAGTTACAACTTTCTACTTGTATGCTCCCTGAACAAAACGGGTTCACGATCAGTAATAGATCCATTTAGTGTAGTGAGATCGCTTGAGTTGAACTTAAGACATAAGTTACGCCAGGAAGATTGTAGTGGTCTGGAAGACGAGTCGTTCGCATGTTTTCTTGCGTCCATGATTACGAACAAATATGAAAAGGTCTTAGAGAGAGATTGTGTCATAACGTTAGATCGTATTGATGTTGATGATGGTAAAGGTAATGATGAGCAATTAATTTAAATCAGTGGTGATGCTTCAAGTCCGAAGAGATACTATGTAAATGCAAGCAGCCACCGTGAATACGAACTTTCGCCCGCAAATAAACGTCTGATTGTCCAATGTTGTTACACCCTTTGTAGCCGTTTACAAAGGAAATCGCACATCGTAAGTAAATGCCGTTAAACAACGTACAATGGCCACGTTTGGCAAGGCAAGAAAACGGGCGTATGGTGCATGTTCATCACAGGCGTTTACAACATTAGGCAACTGGAACAGCCAGAAATATCGGACTCGTGAACATCAAAGAATCCGTAATTTTCGTTAATAATTTAAAAAGAATATTCGGAAAAACGACTATGCTTCACACAAAGAAGGCATACACTGTTGGTTGGTTGGTTTTTGGGCTTGAGCCGGGTCGAGGATGGCAGATGCAACCCAAAAAGAAACACCCGACGCGGCTCAAGCCCAAAAGTCAAGAGTGTATTGACAACGGCTGCGAAAGCCTGCGATCTGGAAAAAGTCAAAGTCCAGAAGAAAATAAGATTATGAAAGCAGAAGCATCTGTTATTGAAGTAAATGAAAAGATTGAAACGATAATTATTCAAATGTGTGTGTATTTCCAACTGTGATCAAAACCAGTTTAACTACGAGATTGCATGCGAAATAACATTGTACAAAAAAAAGAGACGGTGCAACACCGCAGCTAGACGCTGCAGTGCCAATGGATAGCCATTTAGCAAGCAAGTGTTACAGGCCCATGTGCCTCCAGAACATACCGGAAAATCGTAAAATGGCGCGGTAATGGGGACAAAGATGTCCAACAAGTGTTTTAGTGGAAGCCAGTGTGAGTAGAAAGATGGTAAAATTACATATTCAGACATTTATCCTTGCGTCAATTTTAACTATGCATCTGCATGACAAGTCCTTCTTACTTTGTGATTATTGATCTGGACACAAGAATAAAGGAATATTTCAGCCGACCTTCCATCGCGCAGTCGGTTGGTGCGCCCCGGTCTGGGGTGCGGGAGGTTCTGGGTTCGAATCCCAGGTAAGGCAAAGGCGTTAGTTTAGGTTAGGTCATAAGTTAGTTTGTAAGCCGCCCCTTGTTAAGCCTTCAGGCCTAACATCGGGAAATTTAATAGGATCTTTAAAACAAAATATTTAAGGAGGCCATCGGGGATTGGGGGAGGGGGGTGGTAATTCACTTAAAAAATCGTGATACAGAAAACTACAAAATATGTTAAACCCTTAGACGTTTATTTTTCCAGACAACAGGCCTGTAAAATTTACACAAATAGGATCAGTCTACATAAAACTATGTTTCAACTTGCCGCAGCCAAAATTACATGAGAGAATTACTCGGCATTCTGTGATCCACAATCAACTCTGTGCAGAGATCTTCAGAGCCGGTGATTCGTTACGCATGGCATGGCTGGCTGTACTATTGTGGCGAACTTGTACAGAATTGCAAAGGTGTCATCAGCGTGGCTGGCTGTACTATTGTGGCGACTTTTACAGAATTGCAAAGGTGTCATCGACGTGGCTTTCAACACTAGCGTTTTTCACGAATGTGCATTCTGTGGAATTCTCGAAATTGCATTTATTACTTGTGCATTTTGCGATAATGGTTATTACTTTTATCACTTTAAAGAAAGCGCCAACGTGCATTTATTTATATTCGTTCACTTCCATACCCAGACATTTGGTAATGAGGTTACAGAAGTCAACTGTCCTATGCAATGATCCTCTCTTTACGCTACGAAATGGCGCCTGTCTTCAAAAGCTTATATAAGGAATAATACTATATTAGTGTAGCCTTAAGGAAGAAGATGTTGGACACCTCCTAAAAGGCAAAAAAGGCCTACCCAGAGATATCAGTGACGATACCGGATAAGCTTTCAAGTTTGGATGCAAATTATAATAGTTAATTTAGCGTTCTTGCTAGAGCCTAGATAAGTGTCATAATATGTAAATATATGGCTAGTTCCACTTAGCGTCCTTAGGTGGAATATTTGTTGTAATAATTTCAAGCTATGAGGATATTAATTATCCTACCGGGAACGTAGTCTGCTGGAACCGTCACTTGGCAGTTACATTAAAGCGACGTGCTGGAGAGTGTCGCTAACGAATTATAAAACATAATCGTTAAATATAATCTAGACACTGTTCGTTTGTGCTGAAATATAACGGAATAAAGTATCTATCAATTCTGAGGCAATTTAAATCATATTTTCTTTATGTGGTACTTGTTTGATAGAAGTAACCTTAATACATCGGCCATTGTTGTTCCACTTTCGTTCATAAAGACACCTTGTTGGCTTGTCTCTATTAAAGACAGTAACGAGGCATTCAAGAGACCGTCATGGCGACATATTGAGTTACAGAACAGCATTTGCCCACGTAAAGATAGTGAAGCGGTAAATGTAATTAAAGGAATACAGTAAAAAGTTAGAGAATAGGGCCGGGAATATTTTTCTCTGCGTTAATAGCCGTGAAGCGTGAAATGCTTTCGAATGGCAGTGAAGGCCGAGCAGTGAAACAACGACGCATGAGGAATTTCGTTTTCGGTCGGTGGCCGCAGGCGCTCGGCGGAAACAGCGCCACTTTCACTCCGCAAGAAGATCAGCGAGTGCGGCTCGGCGCGTGCTTCCGAGAGCGGGCGCGGCACGGCCGTCTCCTCCAGGCGAGACTCGTGAGGCACCACCTGCTCGCGGTGAGATAAGCACTTCCCAGCACCGTCCAGGGAACACTTCCACCCTGCCAACTACAAACATTGCGTCGCAGGCAGTGCTTCCAGTCTTATAGTCCACAGGCTGTCCACTCTCAAGTGGTGAGCACTTTCAACACCCTAGCTACTTTTTTCGTATAAACCATTTTTTATCTTTCCAGCACTTTTGAAAATAAGTATTGCCATGTAAGTAATAAACACAGTGTATATATTTCACCGGGCTCAAAAGTTAATTTCCAAGGCTACAGTAAAATATATTTATTGACTTATTGATTATTATTCCAAATGAGAGGGCTTCAAAAAGTGATAACTTTACCGTGAATAGCCTATATACTCTATTCACGGTAAAGTGAGCACTTTTGAAAGCCCTCTCATTTGGATTAATAGTCAATAAATATATTTCATTGTAGCCTTAGACGTTAACTTTAGAGTCCAGTGAAATATACACACTGTGTTTATTACTTACATGGCAATATTAATTTTTAAAAGTTGTGGAAGGATAAAAAATGACTAATAGGAAAAAGGGAACTAGGGCGTCAAAATTGCTTACTTTACCATGAGCATCCTATATTCGCAGTTTCTTCACACGTTTTGAATGAAAGTTTTGAAAAATCACCCCTTGTATGATGCACCTGGTTCTTTCCTAAATATGCCATGTATCACAAACCTTTTATAATTGTATCAACATAAAAGTTCCTTAATTTTCTGGTTAAATTTAACTTTTTACTTGTATCTTGTCTAAAAACTATAGTATTTAATTTTTAGTTAATATGAATTAAAATAGGGAGGAAATACGTGCGTTGGTAACGCCTAGTAAGAAATAGTTCTCATGTAAAATATTATTACACTGAGTGCGCACGATTGCGGTGTGCTGTCCCTTTGGTGTACTTTTCAAGACCTAGTTAGGATTTCTTTGCATGTCGCGGAGAACTAGTCTGGAAGAAGTTAGAAGCAACCGTAAATGGACTAGAACAATAATGTCGGCCAGAAATAAGGGGAAACAGTTGTACATAAATAAAGAAGTTGTATTTCAAATACGTTGACGGCGATTTATTTTTTTCTTAATGCACATTTGATTAGTGATCGCCATCACGGCGGCACATATTTATATTCGTAGAGATCTCACTACACGTGCTGCAGCATGGAGACTGGTAAGACTCGACCTCGCCCCTCTTGCAGGGATTTCACGTCTTCATGTCGTCATTCCTGTTTCACACATACCATTGCGAATGTTCGATTGTAGAAAACTTACCATTTACTAGTTGTTTAATACTTCTGTATCTGATTTCCACTGCGTGTTGTTTCCTGCTTGCAAAATAGGCAGCGACGTATTGGTAAAATATAGATATGTTCCTGACTCTTTACTATAATAATAATAATAATAATGCGTACGGGGAGTGCACCCTAGGGCGAGGCAACACCCTCCGAAGCGACGGTTCTTTCAAGTTGAGACCCGTAGGTGACCGCCATCCCTGGACATGATAGAAACGAGACCCTACAATGCAAGGTCGCGGGAAACGGGAGTACCCCGAGAAAACCCGCCGGCAAGCGGCATTGTCCAGCACGATTCCCACATGCGAAAATCCGGGAGTGAACCCGCCGGGATCGAACCCGGGAGGCGAGCGCCCTGGCCACTGCGCCACCGCTGTGACAAGAAGGTAACGCAGAATTAAAAATTACGCACAAAAATATTTAAAAAACTCGTAGAAATGTAAATTTTCCATAGCCGTGCATTGCCAGTAATTGATGTGAATCTGAAGTTACGATGCGAAAAGGAATAATTATTGCAGAAGGGGTGAAGCCGCGCCTTAATGTCAGCTCTGAGAAGTTTTGACTCGACCGAGAACTTAGTAGAAGGAAGAAGCTGCCATCTTATGCAGAATGACGGTCGTCACGCGCCGGTAACCGACGCGACGGTCTTTAGCTTATTGGCTGCAGCTTCTTATTTGATTACTGAGCCTCTGGTGTAACTAGACAAGCCCTCTCCAGCCACTACTTCCTCAGGTCACAGCCGTGTTACCTATACTCAAAGTTCAATGAAAATGTATTTATATTTAAATTTATAAATAGGAACAAACACATTAGCTTTGCTCTGTTTATAACTACGAGGTGGTTAGGAAAATAATTTCACTTTTAATATACCGGTACAGCAAACCACACGACAAATTTTAACTTCACTCTGTAGTTGCACAGTTTCTGCGCTGTTCCACGTGATGCTTTGTAACGTGCCTGTTGTTATGTTTCCAAAGACGAGACCGTTGATTTTCGATTTGGTTTGTTAGAAGTACGTTTAACATGAAAATGTGTTTGGAAAAAAAAAAAAGGAGTCGCCCTTTTCAATGCGTAATTGTACAAAGTATTTAAGTCACTCCCCTCCCCCCCCCCTCCAATGTACAACAGTTTGCAACTTCATGAACATTAGGAAAATCTTAAAAACAAAAGTCGTCACCTTGACAATGTTTACCTTGAAGATGGGTACCTATAATGTCTCATCAAGGTAGCCAAAATATGAATTCATAGCATCTCATCGTACTGATGTGCTTTGACGAATGTTATGTTTGCAAAATAACTGCGACCTGTTTACACGCTGTAGCTCGTATTAAGAGCTCGGCGCGATGCACGCAGTGTCGCCCCACTTGACTTGCTCTGAGACTACGACCAAACAGTTTCACGTACATTCCCATTGCGCTGAGCTGCATGCAGGCGTGCACTTACATAGACTGCTCGCAGTCAAGTGCGCACTTATATAGGCTTCTCAGTCAAATGTGCACTTATATAGGCTGCTCACAGTCAAATGTGCACTTATATAGGCTGCTCACAGTCAAGTGTGCACTTATATAGGCTGCTCAGAGTCACTCGCGTGAACTACTCAAACAGTGACAGTGAATCGGTAGACGATCCACATTTTATGGTACACGAACATTTTTTTGGAAAGGCGGAGAATGGGCAGGACAGGCTGTTGAAGATGGTGTGGTTGGACATAATGGAAGAAAGAGGAAGAAAACGCTATGCAAAGGAAGAGAGAAAAAGAAACTAAAAGATATTGGTAAGATGTACACTGGATTTAGGGGGGAAATAAAATCAGTAAAATGGGTGCAAACAAACGCACGCATGGCTAAGTGTTGCACCAACAATCGGCGATTGCAGAAGATGAAAAGGAATCACTGAAGAATGAATACTGGTCTATAGGCAACCCCACTAGGCAAAAGGATTGATTGACTCTTGAAGCGTATCCGTAGTGTGCCAAATAAAATACGGTTTACTAAAAGTGTTGACAAACAAAGATGCTCCAAACAGTATTGTGTCACTATCAATGGAATACAACGGAAAGTTTGCCTTCAGTTTCTGTTGAAAACATTTGACATATCGAGTAAATTAGTTAGATATACATGGGACAATAAAAAGACGAGTGAAACATCAAAAAGTGATAAGAGAGGTAAAAAAAACCCCTCTGTCTGTGAACAAAACTCAAGACGAAATTAGCAGGGAGGTTGAAGTATTCATTGAACGCCGTCCCGTAATGCCATCTCATTACTGCAGAGATTCGTCTTCAAGGAAGAATGTGCTTACGGCGTTCAGGTCTCTTGGAAATATTTACAGACTTTACAAAGTGCAATTCCAGGAGGAAAATGTACAGTTTGTTCCATCGACTGTATTCGAGCATATCTGAAGACACGAATTCAACATAGGCGTTCGCCTACCGAAGAAAGACAAGTGTGTTTTATGTCTGGCATTCAAACAAAAGCCGTCTGAAGAAAGAGCTGGGCAAGGAATATCGGATTATGAGAAACACAGCAGTGACAAACGACACCCTGTTATCGTAATTGCTGTGCTAAGATAATAACGTAAGTTATTTGTTAGTCACAACTTGCGCAATAAATTACTATTATGATCAATGAAACACTCCTTACTCATTTACTTGAATTGAATGACTAATCTGAAACTGTAAAAAGACTTTGTAAACCATTTTCTTTGGGCCGATCAACATTTTAAACAGTAAAAAAAGCTTTATTAACAAACACTTAATTATTTCTGTACTTTATACAGTTACTGCTATGCTTTTCAGAGCTATGAAATATGTTTCGCAATACTGTATAATATGAATTGTCAGTGTTACAGTTACTGACAAAGCAATGCATAGTGTAGTTTTCATACAAATTTTCTTGTCTACTGACAAACCCAAGTTATGTTAATAAGGCCTTTTTACGAAACACCACACCTCCCATCGTTAATGCAAATATTACTTTATAAATTAAGAATTAAAATTTAATTGGTTGAAAAGTTTATTTCTAGCACTTTTTTATGCGTACAAACATTTTATGATCGGAAAGGAAATTTTTCGTCTTGAATACGTCAATCAGCTGTAATGTGAAATTGAAAAAACGCAGATAATTATTGCTATTTTTTTGTTTTTGCATTGAAACGAACGTTACAAATAATGATTTCAAAGCAACAACCTGAACTAGCTACACCGAAGAACTCCAGCAGAAAACTTTTATTAAAAAACCGTCCAACGTGTCTGAGTGAGGTCTGCTTACGAATAGCATTTAAGAAACGTTACACGTCTGTATACGTTTTGCATTTCCTCCATTTCTCTCCAAAGCATGTTTTTGTGATAGTAAAAATGACTCAAACGGGTGTTTTCACTGTAATTTTGAGGTATGAACATTCCGGTACAGAACATAAAAAAAAGTAATAGGGACGTGCATGAAACCTTCATTTTTATTATTATCTCATAAAATGGTAGGGTCTCTGCTGAAAGTATCAAAGAGGCGCGTTATCTATCGACGGCAAGACTGCACGCCAGTTCAGTGCTTTGCGCATAGAGGCGATGAGAGAGTTGAGGCCATGTCTCGGTCGCCCCTAGGCTTTTAGGCCTACGACGTGCTAAATTCCTTCAACCAGGCGGCTACCTTCATCACGTGCGTCTCCCACTCCGTGTGATGCCGAATGTCTCTGTGGCGTATTTGGCTACACGCCGGCTTACGGTGCGAGGGTTCCGGGTTCGCGTCCCGGGTAAGGCAAGGATGTCCATTTGTGAGCATTTGTACGGATGGGAACATGTCACCAATAACTATCAAATGCTAACTTAACGTCAAATAAAGGACTAGGCCTTCTCCAGATTCACACAGTGTGCGTAACGACTGCTCATGTTTGTCCATACGCGGCTTCGATATACCCAACGTCTGTGCCGAGGCTCCTTGTAATCTATCACTTGAAGTATAAGATTAGACCCTTAGTTTTCCTCGGCTTTGGAAGTACTCTCAATAATATTACAATAACGCTCTGTTTAATGAACTGACAATAAAAAAAACTACTTAATCGGGCAATGTACCCCAGCAATATAAAATAAACACACTTAACTACGCTATCAAAATAATTTTTTTTTTTATTCGTAAAGAATTACGTCTAACTTCCTTACTTCGTGAGCGGTAATCAAACAGATTTTTCTGTTTTTCCGTACAGTTATTTATTTGCCTGAGTGTCACTCAAACGTTGAATCGGTCATTACAGAAAAAAAAAAATATATTATGAATATTTAATTCAAATTAAGATCAATACACAACTGTTGAAACTGAAAGCAACTTCCAGAAATGTTATATAATAACACTGTGAGCTATTTCGTCTGCATGTATACATAACCGTTAAATTTTTAATTAGTATTTAATACCAGAAATTTTTTTCGGCATGTAACAGATGCATTTCTGTTCTACGCCATTCACAAGGTATATCGTCAAAATAACTTCGTCCGGATAGAACATTAGAATGTTAATTCGTTGGCGGGGTTTTGCGGCCAACAAAGCACCTTTGAAATAAACTTTTTGGTGAAAATGTTTCTTTATTTTCACATACGTATTTAAAGTCAACACTGATTTGTTTGTGGACAGTTAATTTGGAACGAGAGTAACGAAAAGTAATTCTGCGCTTTTATACATTATTAATAAGTACCGGTATAATATTTAAATTGGCGACCATTCAAAATGTCCATCTTATCCCTGCGCCTCGACGTGGGGATTGGCGTGTTTCGCGATGTCAGTTGACCGACGCACGGGAATGGTGTAAGAAAGCTGTAAATATACATAATTTTTCACAAGTATTTATCAGAGGATTTATCTGTAATTTCTGGCACGACAAGAAACAAATAATAAAATTTCACTGTTCTTGTTATTCATGCGAGCACTTGTTTCTAAATTCCAGAAGTGTTCCGGGAAATAGTAAGGCCAGTCGATACATCTAGCAATGTAAGACGGTATACCACATTATTGTTAAGGGGCCCGCCTGCCCGGCGCTCGAACTTCGTTGCAGTGTGTTTGAAATCCCGGTTTTCTCACGAAACTATTGAACGTGCGTCCTATGCGCTAAACTACGAAAAGAACACATACTTCAGACTATGTCTGTCGATTACTTTTAAGACGTCACGCACATTATAAACACCATTTCAGAGCACTCCAAAATGGTTAAAAACAGCTTTTTCAAAGCGCTGTATTAAAAATTATAAGCGTTATATACACGCAAAAGTACTCTAGAGACATGCATTGAACCTTGCTACAGACTTTACACTAATAAATTTATAGGGTCACCGCTTAAAGTCCCATAGGTACACGCAGCACTACGAGAACACTGCACGCCAGTTCAGAGCCCTGCGCGTAGCGGCGATGGCGCACTTGTAGCGTGTGCCAGCGTAGCCCTTAAAGCTCTCGCGTTTCTCGGCTCCAAACGCGGTAAAAAATCCCCAAGCAGGCGGGCCCCTTAATGTCTTGCCGTGCCAAACTAGATACTGTGTAAAACAACTTGTGGCTAAGATGAAGTAAATGTGCGGCAATATGATATTTGCAGACGCAGCGGAGATAGGAAAGTGGTGTACGGGCGGAGACAGACCTGGACAGACGCTGACTTCGGTGGCTGCGGCGAAGGCCAGCAGGACGAACAGCACGAAGCACTTGACAACTCCGCTCCCCATGATGGTCGGACGTCTACTGCAGAGCGGCCACGCTGCCAGCCCGCGAGCTCCAGCGCCTGCCACCCCTGCGCCCCCTCTTCCGCCAACAACAACTGGACACGTTCCTCCCCTCCTTCTGTGAGGACTCATCATCCGCTGTCATACTACATTCGACTTTGCATCATGTTGTTTCTTACGGAGCTTGACACAATGCAACTGTCGAAGGTAAAGTCAAGCACTCTTGAGACTTTGCGATTTCGAAAAGTTGAATCTTACAGTCAAAGTCAAGCAGCCATTTTGCCAAGAATTAAAAACAAGTTATGTGGAATGAATGCTATTTTATTGTAGGGAGATTTTCATTTCGGTATCGTGAACTGAACCCGTCTAAATTAAAGAAATATCAAACGACTGTAATGTGAAGAGGAAATATATGAATTTATATTTAATAAAGTAAACAATTACGTTTTTGGTTTAGAAATAAACTGTTAATATAAATTATTAAGCCTATTTTAAAGCAGGTACGTAAAATTCATTCCTGGATAATTCAATAATAATTTCCATAACAAGATACACATTTTAACAAAGATCGCAGAACCGATTTTCAATTGTCTGAACTTTGACTTTACAACTGTGTTGTATATTGGTGGTTTCGTCAAAGGAAAATAATATAAAGTCAAATGATAAGGTTTTCTATTGTGAAGTGCCTTAAGGATGAGGTAGAGCGATATCGCTGGCTGCGCACAACCAGTCTCCGTGTGTCAACGTTGAACTGCTCACCTGCCAACGCGACTAGCATAAACAGTGTGGATTGGATTTGAGGTTGGAACACTAATTAGTAAACAATTACTTTGATTTGTATTTTCTCTAACCAATTTGGAATGCAGTTAGATTAAATTCAAATTGGTGAAAGTATTTTATTCATATAAAAGTGCTTGTCATATATAAACAAACACGCTCATCACTGTTGGCCATGCGACTTTGACAGTTGTGTTCCCTTGAGGTAGGTCAGTGTTGGGTACATGCGCAGAAGACGAATAAGAGGTCTGCATCATCTTTAGTCTATGCTCGTAACTCGAATAAGGAAACCGAAACCTTACCGAAGATACCCAAAGTCGAGGTTCTGCGGTCTTACAACTTCTGCATTAAAAACGATATTACAATTTAAACAAAGTACATATTAAATTCGCACAGTTTAAATATGCAATACACAATCATGCAGTTTCTCTCTTTAGATAGATAAACTCATGATTATTTCCATATTTTAATTTTGATGGTGGTAGCACAGATTGCTTTGTGTAAGTGCCATTCACGTCTGTTTATTCGTGTCACATGTATTTTCATGGATATATGCATAAAACTTGCTGTAATGCAGTGTTTCATCTTCACTGTTACAATTTATATTCGCTCAAGTGTATTTATGATATGAAATAACTGTGTATAACAGAATCATCAATAACATTGCCCAGAAAACATAGACAAATTACAACATAAAAACATAACAGCTGGCAATATCTCAACAATACCACCAACATAACGAAGTGAGAATGTGTCGTTTACTCTGTGTTCTAAAGTTGGCAGTACCGTAGAACCTACTTCGACTTGCTTCGGTAAACAAATTAATTGGACAAGGATCTCTCGTTATAGCCTTGAGTTACAACTTTCTACTCGTATGCTCTCTGATTGCCGCTCGGCCAGGGTAAAGCTGGATTTACTGTAGAAAAATTAAGTGTTAAATTATGCGTGTTTTCGCGTGCAGATGATCTGTAAATGTTTTATCTTATGTGTTGGTTTGCAATGGAACTTACAGGTCGTGTGCGTTGTTGGGATTTCTTTAAGCGTTAAAAGAAATAGTTAAACTTGTGAGGCGGCGGCCAATCAGAACAGAGCAGTCGATGTTGTTGGCGGGAAACTGCTATTTACATAAATGCAAGTATAAAAAATATTGAAACGGCGTGTATGTGCACATGTTTCCGATTATATTTGTTCACAAAAATATACTTCTCTGACAGAAAAGGTCGGCTTCAAAGTATGATCTGCTTTTATATGGGTGTTATACGAGATTATGTTAAGAAGAAAAGTAAACACGACAGGCTTTTCACCTGTTTTCATTGGCTGAAATTAAGAATTAAAACATTAATTGGAAATTGCAAGACGTATTTCCGTATGCCAGATCAGCGCTTACTGCATAATTCATAACGCATAATTTTTATCCTAAATCCAGCTTAAGGTTATTTCTATTATAGGTTCGGAACAAAACGTGATTTCTTTTGGGAGAGTTTGGCATAGCGAAAAATTTGCTCCGCTAGTGTCCAGGTAACTTTTAACTAAATTTTTAAGCTTCGTGAATAATAAAAGAGAAAGATTTTACTTAGTCACGAAGTTATTTTATATTTGATTTATGATTATTGCAAATATCTTGTTTTTAAACGAAGGACATAGATAAAACGTAGTACATATGCCACAATGGCGATTACCTAGTGACGAAAATTTTCCCTTTGCCACACTTTAAACATTGATGTTCCAACCTGTAGTAGAAGACGTCTTAGCCAGAGCCAGGCTCTCGTACTCTCTGTAAAATAGTACTTCGTCTGCTTGATTACGATTCTTATTCTCTGAAATGCATTTTTAGTATTAAATAACTGCAGTTTAAGTACGTCAGGGGTGCCTAATAAGGGGGGTGGGAGGTGGGAGGTACATGGCACAAGTTGCGCCATAAAAATTTCAGTGGTGGGTGGTTGGAAGAATAGTTTTAAAAATTATGTATTTAAGAGTATTCTGCTGTGTGGGAAAAAAAACGAGGACTGATTTGGACGGGAGGAGGAAGAAAACAAGTCGTTGGAAGTACTGGTTTTGCCACTAAAGGATTGTGGTCCACATGGAGGTTTGTTTGAGGAAGAGGCGGAGGATGGGCCAAAGAGTTACTTTCATGTAACGAGTTCCATCGTTCCAGTTCCACGCAAGTAACGCGTTCCAGTAACATGTCATTTATTTAACATGTTACTACAATGAAACATTTCTCGCTTATCCCGACCAGAGACTAAAAATGAGGTAGACCGCTTATTCTTCTTCTGCGCACGTACCCAAAATTGACCTACCTCAAAACAACACCGCTGTCGAAGTCACATGGTCAACATTGATGAGCGTGTTTGTTTATATCTTAATTTTCAAAATACAAGCACTTCTATGCGAATAAAATACTTTCACCAATTTGAATTTGATCTAACTACATTCCAAATTGGTTGTAGAAAGTATACAAGTAACTCAAAGTACTTGTTTACTAAACAGTTTTCTAACCTCAAATCCAATCCGCGTGGTTTTTGCTAGGCATATTGGTAGAAAGGCTGTTCACTATTGGGACGCCAAGACTGGTTGTGCTGTGCGCAACCAGCGAGATTGGTCTACCTCATGGTCCCGACGCGATGTTCCGGAAAATAACGAGTTCGTTGTTCAATGTTCCGAAACTTGGCGTGCCAAGAAATAACATTTGAGTATGCGCACAGTTGCAAGCCGAGAAGTTTTAAAAAATAACTTTTACGCATGCGCACAGTTGCAAGCCAAAACGTACAAGAAATTAACTTTCATGCATGCTTGGTGAGTAGTGTATTTACTTTCGTTCGGGAGCATGGCATCTAGCAGCAGGATCCAATATGCATCCGCAATTTTGGCAGGCGCAGCCGGCGGCCATGTTGATCGATTCAGTCCGCCATCTTTGTAGGCATAACAGCCAGAACTCAATGCCATGTTGGATGTTCTTCCACTCGAGATTCCTAAAAATTAGTTTAATAAAAAAAATTCTAATAAAAATTATTTTAATAACAAAATTATCTCAATAAAAAATTACAAAAAAATAAAATAATATATGCTTGCCACTTTGGATTTTTAATAATTATATCCGTTTAGAGTGTCGCTACAGATCATAATTCCATTTTCTACTTTTTTCAAGGAAATTTAAAAAAAAACTGCAATTAAGTATAGTGGCTTAAAAAATATTTTATAAAAATTTCTTGGATATATCGGCCTGCCACTTCAGTACCCAATGCCTCGGGGGATTCACAACACACCACGCCGCTCACCACCACTCCTCCTCCCCCTGGTCAAATCCCACTCCAACCCTCCACACCCCTCTCCAAACACTCGCCACTCTCCCTCCCTCCACCAATCCTTCGCACCCTAACACCCTCTCTCCTCTCCGCCGCTCCCCCCACTCCTCCACGCCCAGGTCAAATCCCACTCCAACCCTCCACACCCCTCTCCAAACACTCGCCACTCTCCTTCCCTCCACCAATCCTTCGCAACCAAACACCCTCTCTCCTATCCGGCGCTTAACACCACCGTCTCCCATTACCCTCCCCGACCCATGCCCTTCAAACAACCCATACCCCCACCACATCCTCTACTCCCCTCCTCAATGGTCCAAAAAATTCTAAAAATCGAGGATCATGTGATGTCATAACCCCACTCACTCTGCCACCTAGTCAGAAAAATCGATCATAGCACATTTCCTCATACCAATATTTAATTTTGTTTTTGTTTATTATGCATACTATATATATATTCATTGTCTTATAACAATTGTATTATTGGTGTTATGCATACCCTCAATCACAATACATTCAAGAACTATTCCGAATAGGATATTATGTTCATAAAAATGCATAATAAATTTATGGTTGTTTGCATTTTAAGTACATTTAAAAGTAAGCTATGTATAATTGAGTTCGTATTTTTTTCAGTTGGATCTGTTTCTTAATCATAGAATGCCCACATTTTCGTAAGCCAGGTTGTAAGCAAGCGAATATTTATAGGCATATGCGATTATAAGTTGCGTTTTATTAGGGCCAGGCTCGTGAAATTCAGTTTGCAAGCAACACTTCTGTTTCCAGGGAAGTATACATATATAAGTCATACAACCATTTATAGACATAGTGGTTAACTAAATTAAAAATAATATTTGCATCATAGTGCTTTTTTATTATAATCAGTTTATAACAGGGAAAAAAAAGATTTAATGTTAAAATACAAAAAAAAATCAATTTTTTAAAAATTTATCTCTACTTCATGTTCGTCTGCATAAAGTCTGCATCCGTATAAACATCACCTTCAGTTCTAATTCGTTAAATACGAAACCAACTATTCGGGCACTCGTGAACTTCGTGCCGCCATGCAGTAAACTTGAAGGCAAAGTCCTCGCAGCAGAAGCGACACCGATATGCCTCTGAAAGTCCCGTAGGTGATACACTAGCGCTCCCAGATGGTTCGGCTGTCGTCACGTCGGAAGGAGCAGGAATCGTGGACGAAGATGTATTCGTGGAAAGAGATGTTGCTGCTGGTGATGAGGTGCCAGGTTCGTCCTTCATACTGGTCGCAGCATATTTTGGTAGTGGAGACATAACAAATGGTGGCAGCAGATAGACTGAACATGTCTTAATGATGATTACGATGAGTTAATTGACTGTAAATAAACAGAGACAATTAAGTTGGACGTTGATTAGAGTTTAAATAGACATAAAATATTGCTCTTAGTGTTAAATAAAAATATTAGTAGTGGAGACAGATAATTTAATTCTATAAATAATAGCTGTGTGAATAAATTAGAAATCAAATTTAGTTATTTTATTTTTATTTAAACCTCCATCCTTCACGAACTTAGATACGCCCCTCAGGCTTCCATGGAGCAATATATATAGTGTAAAGCCTATGTAGTTATTCAAAAAACCTTCATTCGTTGGGACCATTGTATCAGGGTGTTCATTTTCCACCAGTGTATTTAACTACCAGTAAATTGTAAATTTTCTATAATGAAACTCAAAGGAATGTGTCACTTTGAAAATAATGGCCCCCTCAATAACATTTTAGCCCTCTTTCCCAAGGAATAATAGGCTTATGGACATCCTTACTGTCAGTGTGCATGCGTGTGAATGTGTGTTGTTGCATATATGTGTATATGTGTGTCTCGAAAAAATATTTTAGGTGCACGAACTGAATTTCACCAAATCCGGGACAAATATAGTACATCCGACTTTAATAAGTGTTGGACCCCCAGAAATCAATAATTTTATTTTTGTACCAAACATTTTTCAACTTGTACACATTAAATGTGATAACATTTTCCTCGAATAAATAAATTTTATACTTTATATTTATTGAATAATGGATGTCAAATTCAATTTTTTTTTTGCTCCAGCTATAATAACAAATACTAACTAAGTTGTACAAATAAAAAAATTTACAAAGTAAATTAATGACAATAGCTAGTGCGTGACATATATGTCATCACCAAATAATAAGACATATATATATATATATATATAAATCGTTAATATAAAAACATTTTGGCATATTTTTTAATGTTTTTAAAGTATGCTCTGATATTTGGTGATTACATATAAGTCACACGCTTGCCCATGCCAACCACCAACAATATCTCTCTGTCAGACCAGGCTCGCTGTCATGCCCCAGACAAACAATATCGAGCTATCTGAACAGGCTCGATGTCATGCACACGACCGACAATGTCGTGCTATCTGACCAGGCTCGCTGTCATGCCCAATACCAACAATGTCGCACTGTCTGACCAGGCTTACTGTCATTCCCAAAACCGACAATCTCACGCTGTCTGACCGGGCTTACTGTCATGCCCACCACCGAAAATGTCGCACTCTTTGACCAGGCTTACTGTCATGCTCACGACCGACAATATCGTGCTGTCTGAACAGGATGGTGTCATGACCACGACCGACAATATCGCGCTGTTTGGCCAGACTTACTGTCATGCACACGAACCAACAATATCGTGCTATCTGACCAAGCTTCTGTCGTGTTCAAGACTAAGACTGACAACATCGCCCTGTCTGAAGAGGCTTACTGTCATGCCCAACCCCGACTTTTCGTGCTGTCTGACTAGACTTTCTGTCATGCCCACTAACGACAATGTCATTCTTTCTAACCAGGCTTACTCTCATGACCACGACCGACAATGTCGCGCTGTTTGACAAGGCCCACTGTCATTCACACGAACCAATAATGTCGTGCTCTATCTAGCAGGCTCGCTGTCACGCCAACGTACGACAATGTAGTGCTGTCTGACCAGGCTTACTGTCATGCCCACGACCGATAATGTCGCGCTGTCTGACCAGGCATCGTCATGCCCACCTCAAACAATATCGTTCTGTCTGGCCTGGCTTACTGTCATGCTAACGACCGACAATGTCATGCTGTCTGACAAGGCTTACTGCAATATCCACGACCGACAATGTCGCGCTGTTTGACCGTGCTTACTCTCAGGCCCACAACCGACAAAGTCGCGCTGTTTGACAAGAACCAGTGTTGTGCACACGAACCACTAATGTCATGTATCTGACCAGGCTCGCTGCCATGCCCACGGCTAGGGTTACCAGGTCGCCAAACCTAATAGCCGGACAGACCAGCCAGTTTGGCCGGACATTTGGGTAAAAAGGNGTAGCATCAATAAAGTACAGTACAAACAATACTTACCAAAATTATTGTCGCTGAATACAAAAACTGACGATGCAAGGTGTGCTAACAATCAAGGAATGAACAGACAGACAACTGACAGAGCGGGAGTGTATCTGGCGGCGGCGCGTCGCATGGCGCAGGGGGGCGGGCGGGACTGCGGGAGCGACCGACAGTCGACTCGCCTGCGCTCGGCCACGCTCGGCGCTCGCTCGTTTGCGAAATGTAAAAAACCTAACAAAAGCCGGACAAGCCGGACACCGTTTATTTTGGCCGGACACGCAATCAAAAAGCCTAACTATGTCCGGCTTTATCCGGACGCCTGGCAACCCTACCCACGGCCGACAATATCGCACTGTCTGACTAGGCATTCTGTAATTCCCACCACCGACAATTTCGCACTGTTATCCCGGGTTTACTGTCATGCCCAACACCTAAAATATCGCTCCCGTCTGATCAAGGTTACTGTTAAGCCCACGAATGACAATGTCGCACTGTCAGACCAGGCTTACTGTCATTCCCAACACTGACAATGTCGCAATGTCTGACCAGGCTAACTGTCATGCCCACGAATGACAATGTCGCACTGTCAGACCAGGCTCACTGTCATTCCCAACACCGACAATGTCGCGCAATCTGACCAGGCTCGTTGTCATGCCCATGACCGACAATGTTGCAACGTCTGCCCATTTTCGCTATCATGCCCACGACCGACAACGTTGCACTTTCCGACCAGGCTGGAACTGATGGCACACTCACCGACTTTGTCGGCGTCCAGCAGAACATCTCCCATTTGCGAAGTACTTTGCGAAACTTGTCGCAAACCATCCGTCTGGTTGGAAAAAACATTTATTGTACTGCTTTAGTATGGAGCCCAGTTCATGCTCACAGAATATATTCTACCATACAGTTTTAATGTAAAAATAGGAACACTCTGGGGAAACTTATGTTCACTTATCGCGAACAGGGGTAACAGACAATAGAAAAAACACAGATGATTTGATGTTTATCCATAACTATATTTGTATACTATAGTATGCTGGTAGGCATAAGTAAATGTTTTTAAACATTGTCTATGCATAATTGTTATTACATATATTCCTATGTTAATATAAGTTTCATTTTAAGGTTTATTTGGAGGAATGTTTATTAGGAATGGTTTTGAGGAATGTTTTGTTAGCATGTTTTAGAAAATTGTTCTTGAAGAAAATTTTGGAGTAATGTTTTTAAAGGAATCTTTTGAGGGCTGATTTTGAGTAATGTTTTGAGGAAGAATCGACTGAGGAATATTTGACATCTGTTTAGTTTTTGTTGGTCAGTTGGGCTTGACTGGTCGGTGTTGTTGGACAACTGGTCTGGTAGGTTCGTGTTGTGAGTTGGTCAGTTAGCCTGGTTAAAAACCTGTCCTCGCCAATCTGGGATATTCCAACTTACTTTTTGTAAAGCCTTTACCTGAATATCCCATTATGAGTCATCAGAAATTGGTTCTCTTTGCCACTTATCGAAGTCTTCAAGCCTTCTGTCAATTTGAGTGGCAAACTCGTTCCAGATCTTGTTGAGAACTTTGTCTGTCATAATATTTTCCATGTCCAAGTGAATGCCCTTTTCTTGTATAGTTTCTTGTAGCCATTTTCGGATGTCCTCTGTTTTAAGACAATCCATGATAACATGATGTACATTGTCGTCAACTCCACAGACGTCACACAGTGGAGATCGCACCATCCGAAGACTGTGAAGCTTGGCTTTGAAATTCCCATGGCCAGTGTACAATTGCATAATATGATTTATTCTAATCCATTTACAATTCATTTTAGTTCTTATGTCAGGGATTAGTTCATAAGTATGTCTTCCCTTATCAGATGTATCCCATCTCTCTTGCCACTGGTCCATGATTTCGTCCATTAATTCAGTATTGTCTTCCTTTGTCAGCCTTGCGACCCGAGCTCTCTCCACCGGCAGGACACCAACCAGTACAGGGAGCTACTCATTTGGGACAGTTTTGTATGCCCTTGCAACGGTCAGCAGTGCCGCCCTTTGAGCACTTATGAGCCTCCTCTTATGCCAGGTTAATTCGGCTCTGTGGAACCACATCACAGCTTCGTACATGACAATTGCCACGAAGACAGCTCGATATATTGTTCTGAGCGTTGTGTAACTCATGCCCCAGCTAGTGTTGCCAATTCTCTTCAGTTTCTGGAAGACCACTATGGCCTTCCTAGAAACATATTCCACAGATTTGAGGAAGCTCATTTTGTCATCCATAATGACTCCCAGGTACTTGAATTCGTGCACATTTTCGACTGAGCTCCTCCCGAAGCGCACCGTCGGTGGTCTCTTGAAATTACCTTTTTACAGCATTGTCTTTGTTTTATCCATGGAGAATTTCAGTTTTGCTGTTATGGCCCAGGTCGATATCTTCTTTCTTATTTCTGCGGCCTTGTTTTCTAGCACTCTTCTTGAATTTCCAGAAATTTGGACCAGCCTATCATCCGCATAGCCGAATACAGTGCACCCTGGTGGGAGACCCAACTCCAGGAACCCATCGAAAAGGACGTTCCACACGATCGGGCCTAGAACCGAACCCTGTGGGCATCCCTTCGTGAGACGTTTCTTTACATGCATAGTTTTAGCAGAATACAGGCTCCATCTGTTAGAAAAGAAATCCGGAATGACTCTATAGATATTAGCAGGGCACTTCTTCCTCTTATGTTGATGCATAACTTCCGGCAACCAGGCATTGTCAAAGGCTCCAGAGATATCCAGAAACATCCCCATAACGTACTTTTTAGGACACTCTCTTATAGCCTTCATTACATCATGGAGAGCGAAATCTGTTCCTGTGCCTTTCTTGAAGCCGTACTGCTTCTCGTTCAGTGTGCCCTCTGCATCCAGGGCCATAATAAGGCTTCTTTTTGTTAGCTTTTCAAAGACTTTGCCTATCACCGGAAGCAGCGTCAACGGCCGGTACGATTTAGGGTCATCAGGTTTCTTATAATTACCTTTACACAGCACTCTCAAGCACCCAAGTTTCCATGGGGAAGCGAACACGCCATTTTTGAGACAGTCATTGAAGATCCCTGGCAGCACCGTCTTGATCCTCGAATAACCTCTCTTGAGGATCTCAGAAGTTATGCCATCAAGTCCTGGAGCTTTTCCGTTTTTTTATCTGGTAGACGATAGCTGTAAGCTCTTCTTCAGAGAACTCTGGAGCATCTTGGACTTCGGGTACAATTTCTATTCGCTGTCTCTTTCTCATGTGCTCCTCCCCCTCTTTCACAATAGAGTCATCTGGTAGGAGTGTGTGGAGCAGGACTTCCATTGATCTATGCTGATCAGTCAGCATTTTACCATTTACGCTTATGCATGGCGGTGGGGAGTTTCTCTTGACCTTATTTGCCACAAGCTTGTAAACGAGGCCAAAAGGGTCCTCGTTTCCTGCACGAGTTACGAACTCTTCCCATGACCGCGCCTTCTTCTTCCGTACCCTGCCGAAGTAGGCCTGTTTGTTGGGCTTATAGACCCAGGAGAACTGCTCTTGCTCTTCCCCCCGGAGTCCATGTAGCCTTATCCTTGTCCTGCACAGATCTTTCCGTTCCTCTTCCAATTCCCTATCCCACCATGACAGGTTTGGGAGGCCCGGTGTGGTCTTGCGTAGTTGCTCTTCACAGGTCCCTTTTATTACTTCCGTAATTGCACTCACTCTTTCTTCTATCTCTGTTTTCTTCAGTGCAGTGCTTTCTTTAAAACTCCTCAACAGGGTACGGTCGAGGGCAACCCAGTCCGCCATGTTTTGGACATACCTCATCTCACTTTCTTCTAGTCGAGGGGTATCCCTTCCATCACTTTGAATTTCAAATATGATGAATCTGTGGTCGCTAGAACTTTCGTCCGTCACAGACCACTTCCTCGGATAGTTCTTAACCCTCATATTTAATACCGTTATATCTAAAACGAGTGCGTATTGTGGGCCTGCGAGACAAAAGTGGGAAGTTCTCCCTCTCTGTTGGTTACGTCCATATCGTTAGTCAGTAAAAACTGACTGACTTGTTCGCCAGCTTGTCCGTAACAGGGGAGTGCCACAGCTCAGATTTAGCATTTACATCTGCGCTAATAACAAGTGGCTTGTCCCTCAATGTCTCCACAATCGCTTCCCATCTATCCAGATGCGCCTGAACATCATCCCCGAACTGGAAGTACGAGGACACCACCCAACATTCTACTGTGCCTTTAATAATTTGCACGCACACGTGATGTGTGTTTGACACACTAGTCATCATTGATATGTCGATGTTCTTATTCGCCCACAGTACTCCAGCCCTCGGGTTTCCGCCACAGGTAAGCACCCTGACCTGCAGGCCCACCACAGTGTCAAACGGTACATAAGGCTTCTGAAAGAGCACTACATCAAGTCTCTGCTCCAACACAATCCTATTTACCTCCGAGGCAACCACCGCCGATCGTTGCATGTTCAACTGCCCACATCTAAGAATGTTTTTACATACCATAATCTATCCTGGCAAGTTCGACAGACAGGGCCCTCTGGTATGCCGGGCAATATCTGGAGTCCACTCTGTGATCATGCTGCTGACCTTTTTTTGTGGCAAATGACACAGATTTCCTTGAATCCACTTTCGCTTTTCTTAGGGCAGTTCTCAATTCGTGTCCTTGGTCACCACAGCACGAGCAGGTGGACTCTCTCCCCCTGCATTTGCTGGCTATATGCCCCCATTGCTGGCATTTGTAACACCTGGAGAGCGAGATGTAATCTCTAACCCTGCAGCTGTCGTATCCCACGTATAGCCTTTATATTTCTATTAGTGCATTCCTGACCTTAGGGTCGCACTCTAAAACCACATTGACCCTGTCTGTTCCCCTTCTGCCATTTCTATGGCTCACAGTCACAGCCTTTGTGAAATTTTCCATGTTGTGACCTCCACATCCTTTATTTCTAAAATTCTGCCTGTAAATGGTTTCAATGAGGTTTCCATTACCATTATCCTCTTCACGTGGCACATTATAGATTACCACCTTGGACCCCGCTTTTCTTGTGCACCTCAAACTTTAAACCCAGTTCACGGATCTTGACCTGGTTGTTTAGAGACACGAAAGTCTCTTCATCGCTGGCCTCTATCAGTATGCCTCAATTTCTTATGCCCTTCATATTTCGTATTTGAAGGCCTTCATTTTTTGGCTTTAACCCTTTCTTAATAATATTTCAGGTCTCTACGCTTGTTGTCCCTTCCTTGTCAGGATATACCAGAATGACCTTCTTAGCTGACTTTGGCTGTATGTACTTGCTACCTGCAGCCTGAGCGTAGCTTCTTATTCCAGGAATTTGTTGTCTAGGTGCAACTGGCCCAGTCTTACTTCCTGTATCTCTGTGTCCCGCCTGCTGCAGGCTGCCGATTAACTTTCCATTTTCAATTAGGACCTTATCGACATGGCCTTGCAACTGGCTTAACCTTGGGGTCAGCCAGTTAGTCTGTGAGCTGTTAATTTTTTAGTTCTTGGTCAACAGCCACTCCATCATCTCTGATACCAGTGCCTTTGCCTCATTGTGGGTTTCTTCAGCCCTGCTTTCAATCCTTTGGATATAATCATATTTCACTGAGTCGCTCCCGTGTACCTCATATTCACTTGGAAGATCGAAACGAAGTTTCCTTTTTATTCCAGGAAGAGGTTCCACTTCCACCCCGGAGGCACTGGGACCCGGATCAGGTTCCTCTTCTGCCCTTCTGGGCTTCAGTACTGACCTGGGTACCACATCCATGCCTGTTGTTTCTGGAAATCCCAACCTGGTGGATTTTAAGGGCTTTCCCTTTTTCCCCACCAGGGTGAAACCCTGAACTCTTCTTGTAGCTGATCGTAATTCCAGTTCATCTTCTGATGATTCATCCGTGCCTTCAAATCCTCTAACGCCAGCTTGGTCCAAGTGTTCGGGTTCCACTTCATTTTCAGCTTCTCCACCTTCATCTGCTTCCTCCTCCTCCTCCTCCTCATACTTTTCTTGGATACATGAGTTCACAACACTCACCTTGACCCCATTTATAAACTTCCGTAACTTTCGATGTATTCTCTTCTCCGGAGAGGACATTTTGTAATGCCCCCAATCGAAGTCGACATGCAAAAGCCTGGTAACTGCTGCCAGTGAGACGTCCCTTCGTACTTTTTCCTTCTCCAAAAACACTTTGAAGCCATGTCTTTTTTCCTTGAGTGACAAAGACTTTTCCACCGTCGTAGTCCCCAGCGCCTCCAGCAAGGGGTTTCCCCGCCTAAATGGGCTCGTTGGGGACGTCATCGTGTTCCTGTGACTACAGGGCCCACACAATGACGTCTCACACACACAAGTCTCTCTTAAGTACTAACACTTGTGTGCTTACACTGTAAGTCCCCACACTTAAAAATAGTACACAGTTTCTTATACATAAAATATTTTGCACATAAGTCCACACTATCCTTATCACTAAGTAAGCCTTCGAGATCGCAGTCTTGACAAGCCAGAGGCCGTAGGCCTCAGACCGGCTTCCTTCATTCGACCCCTCTTCCCCGTCCACGAGGAGTCCCACTAGGGGAATTATGACCACGCACAAACCTAATGCAGGTTCGGTGGACTAACAACCTCGTGGCCCGTTGATCCACACGGCCACGTAGGTGCGGGGGGAGGGGGGGAGGGCAGTACCGACCTGTCCTCTTCGTCTTTCCTTGCGTTCCGACTCCAAGGACAGTTCTGAGTTGTTCTCCAATTCAGTTCAATTCTTCAAAGAGCCCTCCTCTCATTCACCACAGTAAATTGGCTCTTAATCGCAAAATGCGCCACTCTTTTGCGATAGGCTTGAACTCAAGGTGACACTTTCCTGAGAAAACCTAGTTGGTATGGACAGTCGGAATGGACGATATGGTTGGTACACTAATCTCGTATGGCCGGCATTGATGGTTGGTTGGTCCGGACAGTGAGATACCCAGAGACCAGTGTTTATTGTGAAGGTATAAAGAAGGGTATCTTGAAGGAATGCCAGCTCACGGGGCAGAGGAAGGGAATAACAGCTTGTCTCGTCTAGCTTCTGTGGTTTTGCTTCTAAGTCGACATGTGTTGTTGTTTTCTTACTCCACATGTAAGATTAACATTGCCATGGGCCTCATCTCTTTAGTCATGCATTGGTCAAGTGGAACTGTGAAACCTTAAGGAAAGGTAAACATTACAGATTTGTTAATTCTTACACTTAAATGCTTTAAAAAAAAAATCGGTAGACACAAATGTTTACCTAGCACATTTAATTCAACGTCAAGACATGGAACTACTTTCCTTTCGTGGTTGCCAACTTTACTGGGTGCTTGCTAGTCTGAGTGAGCCCATTAAAATACATGCAGCTAGGGTTAGTGATATGTTTCATGGGTTGATTTCAGATGTGCTCAAATAACTGTGAACACACTATAATAACTGCTTCGAGTAGTACACGTGGCGAAGCCGCGGACAGAAAATTGTGTGTTATATATATATATATATATATATATATATATACATACATACATACATACACACGCACTAATATAAAAGCAAAAGCAACATTTTTTGCTATTTGCTATGGGAGGATGCATTACACTAATATCATTAACTCAAGTCGTACTGTAATAGTGATAGTTCCTGTAAAATCAATTACGCTCTTATTAGACACAGACAAAGTTTTAGTTCCATACGCATTTCGTTTTTCTAATTATCGCGCTCTCAATATATAATTTTTTTTAATTTCTATGCAAACAATCGAAGCGGTTTCGTATTCGCTGATCTGTGTGAGGCGTGGTTGCACGTGTTCGGTCAAGCCAGCTCAGCTTTAGCAAGCGAGCGTGTTGTCAGCCGGTCGCCGTGGATTACAAGTAACAGTTGGAACGTGGAAGGGATCAAACTGGTTTTGTAAATGTATGTTTCTTGCCAAATATATTGCTATTTTTTGACCATCTTTTCAAAACACTATTTTAGCGCTGCATTAGACAGTAATTTTTCAGCTTGTAAATATTTCTTTCCACAATTTTGCTTTATAGAATAGCCACTTTTCTGCACTTTTACTCATCGCCGATTTATGTTCATGTCGTTAGTTAAAATATTTTCCGGCAAACACTTACCTTTTACAAACGTCAAGACTTATGTGGACACATTTGAAGAACGTTCTATTTCCTTATGGACATTACTTAGTTATGTTATTTTTACATCCCAGCATTTATAAATCAATCCTAACAAACTAAGAAAAATGTTAAGCCTCTGTGGACTAAATTAACACTATACGGATTTTATTATTGCAGAATTGTTTTATGGGCTATGCGACGGACATAGGCAGATGTATGTTGCCAACCTCAAATTACAAAGCTCAATGATAACATCATTAGCATTTCAATCTGAGAAAATGAAATGTTTTCTAATTTTAATAACAAGATGCAGAGACACGCATTCCTGGGTTGTAGTTTAAACCATATTATAAGTTGTTGTCAAACGTAACAACAATCTCTCGTTGGCCGTACAGGCGCCAGTTTTAAAATGAACGTTCCTGTGTTACGAATTACGATAGTGCACAGTTACAATTAGAAAACAATATACTTACTTAACACTGAGCTAATCTTCACGCACTAAACATGTACTTCTGTCACCGATTGCTGAGTGTTTCGCGTCTCTTACTGCGTTTAGATTCGCTTCGCGGTTTGTTTGTTTGTTTGTTTTTTTTTTTTTTCCCACTTAGAACATTTGCATGTATCTTATCTGGAGTGCATTGCGTTACGTTTTTGCACAGTGGAACTATGCAACACTCACTCGTGGTTGGCGATTTGGCTGTATAAAAATTTCCAAACGCACACGTAACACGATTATGACGTCTGAATTTAAACAAGCAATGACGTCACAAGCAGATCATCATGGCAGTGTCCGTTTTTCCCGCGCAAAATCGTAGTCTTTTGTAAAATGCGTTGTTGTCGATCTATACTCACACAAATAAAGAAAGGACCATAGCGCGAGTTTTAAAATTTATCGTACAGTTCATTAGCAAAACAAGAAGAAAGTCGACACAGACTACGAGTCTCATGACGTCGTCGATAACAACGTAATCAAAGGCGGTGATAGTGCACAGCGTGATGACTGATGCGTAGGAGAGAAACGAACACTTACAAATTAATGGGTTTCGTGATACGACATGAATTATTTTAAAATCAACGTTTGAAAAAAAAAAAAAAAGAATCCGTGTCCGACGATGCATATCTTTTCGAAGCGAACGAACCCACTGAGTGGTTGGCACGAGAAAAATATCTAGTGAATTCTGGACAGCTTTCCTACGTCTTAACTTGATATTAGACGTGAGCAATGTTGACCTTCAAGCGGACTGGATGGGAAAAAAAATTAAGAATAATAACCGGAAAAGTAGTATCTCTTGTCCGACATGTGAGTACTAGCCATTAGATTAACCTTGCAGTTAGGATGCTGCCGCAATATTGCAGATGAGGCTGTCCAATAGTTTGGAAAATGTCTTTGCTTTCCGTGAATTCTGGGGCTTATTTGGTAGCAGCAGCATATTTTTTGAGTTGAGAGATTTTAGTGGCTCTTAACAACGAGGTCTTGAGAGCCGATGGGGGTGAAATGAGTAGCGCCGGAATGCAAGGGCGGGAAAACGGGCTATCCACGAGAAAACCCGCCGACCAGTGGCTTCGTCCAGCACGACTCCCACTTACGAAAATCTGGGAGTTATCCGACCGGGGATTGAACCCGGTTCGCCTTGGTGGGAGGCGAGCAGGCTAACCGCTCAGCAACAGCGGTCCCATCTATTGGTTCGGATAAAATAACTGAGGGTGGGAATACAGCTAATCAGCTTTATTTTATGACAAAATCAGCTTTAGAACTTATTATTTTTGTGGAACAATTTTGTTGGTTTAGTTATATACATTTATTTTAAAAAAATCACTAGAATTAGAATATTATTTTAACAAACACATTTCATTGATTCTGAATTTCTCGTAGTTGTGTGTAATATTTTTTTTTTTAACAAACGTAGTAAAATCGTACACAAAAAAAAAATATTCATTTGAGACCAACTAAACAAAAATCAAGCGTTTACGAAGAGTTTGAAATGTGTGTTAATAACTTCAAAAATGTTTAATGCCTGTTTATATCCGCCATGCTTCTCGTTTGCGTGATGTGTTGCCAGAAGCAGATACAGTACGTAGTCCTTGTCTCCTGACCAAAAAGAGGAAAGTCGGTCAACATCGCACTACGACCTTGAGTGCACAACAAGCATCTGTCGTCACGGGCCACTGCATCTGTGACGGAGTGGCCAGCCCGGGCGGGCGGCGTCTGCACAACTGTGGCAGGGCCTTTGGTTTACAAATTCCGTGGAAGGACACGCAGTGATAGCTTTCGAATGTTCACTTAACCGTTAGAATGAGCCGTGAGCCGTGGCCTCCGATACCTGTCCAAACTCTCTAACTCTCGCCGTTTGCTTGGTTATCGCATATTTGATGCGAGGCACGGTTGTGTGTGTTGTGGTGTTGATTCTCAGATAGCGCCGATAAATATCAACTTCAAACTGTGGTTTGTATCGTAAACGGCACGCCTTCGGAAATTCCCGCAGCCAGATGTCTGCAGGCGAGGCAGGAGCGGGGATCATTCCACCGCGCGGGGAATCCTGAGTAGAGGTGGGCACGCACAGTTCTCGTGAAATGGGGAGGTGAGCTGCGTACGTTCTCGGATGGCAAGCGGTAAATCTTCCAGGTAAAGAGAATCTCAATAACTGCCGTCACGTGTATTGCCTGCAAAATGGAGCGGCGGTGAGTATGGTTCTATCAGATAGTCACTCATTACTCCAACCAAATAGTTGACAACTAACTATTACTGTCAGCCCCTCAGTGAATTTGCATGGGGGTTGGAACCGTTCCAAATGTGGCTATTTCTACTGCTGAAACAGCCTTGTCGTATGAGAATAACTTCATCTGCAAATAATGAACCATTACTTATGGTTGTTTGAATCATTCGCAGAATTATCGCCGAGGTGCATGTACCGATGTCCCTAACGCCTGCAACTTTCGCACGTGGTATGGTCACTGTTCAAACACATGACACCCCAGTCAGTGGTTTGCGAGTTATCCATTATACGTGTGATAGCAAGGATGCTTGTTAAAGCGTTTTCCTATAGGCTGTCCAATACCGCTTCTTCGAAAAGTGGATCTCGAACTTTTCCACGGGGCCGCGGTGACTCAGCGGTTAGCCTGCTCGCTCTCACCAAGGCGAGCCGGGTTCAATCCCGGGCCGGGTCACTCCCGGATTATCGCAAGTGAGAATCGTGTCGGACGATGCCGCTGGTCGGCGGGTTTTCTCGGGGATCTCCCGTTCCCCCGCCCTTTAATTCCGGCGCTGCTCCATACTCCCCTCGCTTCACCCTCATCGGCTCTCAAGACCTCGATGTTAAGGTAGAAGTAAAGTGGATCTCCTTATAGTGATGCAACCATCATAACAGTAAATGCAGAACACTTTAAAAAGTACTGTACAAATTTTCAAAATAGTTAGAAAAATATGGTTTGAGTTTTATATGAAAGATAAGTGATTATAATTTTTTTAGTGTAAAATACGTCACGGTACTAAGTTTCTTTAATGGTTAAATTAATTAATTAAGAACCAAAATTTCCNTATTTACAAATCAGTTGGTAGTGCGCTCTGGGCGACAGAGAATCACACTATCTCCCACTTGTCCTTTACCTTAAGAGCCGCCCACATCTCTTCACTCGCACCCGAACTCTAGTATCACCAGATCCCCCTCGCCTTGGCGACGTGCCTGCTTCTCGTAGCCGCTGCGTGATGTTACAGAAGGTCTGTTGGTACGTCTGAAGTCGCGCAGAATGTCGGTTGAGGTGCACACGCCCCGTCTCCTTTAATTTCACCTTACACCAGGACTGTGTTCGATTTCAGTACAATGTGCCCTTGATCACTTACCTTCGATCCATCCCCGTTTCACGAGTCCTTGTTCCCTTCGTGAGTAATATTCGTTTTGTACATTCGGACGCCTGTGTTCGTTTCCACCTCGAGTTTTATTCCCTCGAATTTCGCTCTATGCGGGTTTAATTTGTCTTTGTGACGTTGGCAAGAGTTTTCTGCGACCGTGCAGAGTTGTAAACACGAAACTAACACAAACGAATTAAATATTTCAACAAGTTGCGCGCCTGAAAACTATCTAGGGCTCAATAAGGGCGAGTTGCTCGGGCCCTTGGCTGAAGGGGACATCGTAAGGTGTACGATGTGCTGTTGCTGTGAGTTCGGACAGCGACAATGTGCCGTCACATCCTGGATGCACTTTTTATGGGCACGAAGCGATGTAAGGGCCCTTAGTTTGTGAATTCCAAGACGTACCAGGATTATGTGCGTGAGCTTGGGGATTCGTGTACACGTCCACAGTTGTTTCGCTTTACTGACGCGAGGCGATGAAGGCCTGCCTTGAATGCTAAGTAACTGTGTCATAGCGGCAAGGATACTTTCGTAGGAGTAAAGGAGTGAGAGGGTGACAGCTATCTCTACAGCAATCTGCGTTGACTGTTACACACGCGATTTAACTAAATAAACCAACGTTTGACGTTCATCTTGGTGCGATCCGAGAGTCTGTCGCAACGCACGCAACTATTGCCCACAACGAATGTGCGATTACCTCGAAAACGGCAAGAGCTAGAGAGGTTCACGGTACTTGTATTTTAATTTGTATCCCGTGTTCCGTATTCTGCTATCAGACACTGATAATACTTCGCATGTCTCATTTAGTTACACAAGCAGGGACACCAGCCCCTATTTCTTACACGATGAAGGTGGCTACCAGGTAAAATGCCTTAGTTTTATCCAGAGATGAGTAAATATGACAGATGGAGCATAAGTGATATTGGCTTATGCCAACTTCCAGTGACCAATATGGCTGCTGCGAAACTGTCAAATATTGTTTATGTAATCAGCTGTTACACGGAAGACAATGTAAATAAACGTGTCGCAAAAATAAACGGGAATATCAATCTTAAATGAATTTCACGTATTTAAATAATGAAATATAATGTTTGTGGGTTGTTAATACCTTCGCATCAACAAATATATTGCAAATACATAATATGATTATTTCGCCACGCTTTGTGCCAAGCAGTTTAATATAATAACTTTTTTTTTCAGCTATCGTTTCACGAACTCCCTTAATTTGTCAATTTATCTTGTTCCAGGAGACGGGGCAATATTCTAGTTTATATATAATGAGGGAATAATACAAAATGTGACGATTCGGGCATTGTGTTATACGTAATATGTAATGTCGAAAAATATAACTTGGCAGCCAACAGTATGCCAGGTTCCTAATATAAATTACAAAACATTAAAGTAATATTTGTTTCGATAATGGGCATCGACACAGGCAGAGCAGGGGAATATTGTCAATACAAGTGAATTTTTGGAAGGGACAATTGGAAATTACCTTTTGAGTGTTAAATAAATTGTAAGGGGCAGGGCCATTTTAAGAAAATGCGAGTCCCTGGGCAAAAATATGACGTCTCCTTTAGTATTGCAGTTTATAAATGTTTACTTTTTTGGCGAAATGGGAGGTATAACTTCATTCAGGAAACGTTTGTCTTTACATACCTAAATTAAATCGAAAAAAAAGTTTTATTCATACCAGAGACAGAATATTTGCTTTATAAACCTACCTTTAATCTAATTTTTGGGTTTTGACCAAGTCAGCGAATTTATGAATCCATTCCCTGAGAGCCGTGAAACTTCGTAAAATAAAGTGTTTAATGTGTAACAGTTGCAAAGAAAGAATTTTATATTTCATTTATTGGTGTAGGAAAACATTACTTCATGGGACATTGAGAACAGTCAATTAACTGTAACTGAATTTTAAAAAGCCAAACTCCCTGTCCCACTGAAAGTTGGGGTCGGGGTATTTACCCTCTTTTTTACATGGCTTTCATAAGGGTCTATAACTGTATCTCATTCACTCACACTACAAATGACCAGGCAAGTTTCCTAAACATCTCTCTCTCTCTCTCTTTCTCTCTCTCTCTCTTATCTCTCTACAAACATTAATCCCTTATTTATCTGTTGATTCGTGTGATTATCAAGGAGGCACAGTTGACTAACATCATAAAGGTATTGAAAGTTTCAGTAAAAATAAAGTTTCACTTCACCCCATCTAAAAAAAAATATTTGTATATTCTTGTCTTTTCGTATGGTCATTCACTCTCACTAGGCAGATTATTATTTTATAGTCCATACTGTATAAGAAGGCCACTTTCTGACAGGTCTGCGAAAGTAGCGCCACTGTTTACGTCTGACTACATGTGACTATGTATCCTTCCGCCATCAGCTGGTCCGTCAAGTCGGGGCTGTATTTTTTATCAACATGCTGACAGCTAATCCACTTGTCATTGTACTGTTTGCTAAACAAATTTTAAGATATTTTTTTTTAGACAGATGTCAGTCTTAAAGTCAGTATGTTATAAAAGTAAAATTATAAAATGTTGCAAATAATTAAATATTTCCTAACTCTTTTTTAATTTTTCCAAGATAGTGAATTTGGGTTAACATTTGCGAGACGGTCTGTTGTATCTATTATCACACTTTGGACGTTATAGCTAATATATTCGAGTTGGAAATATGTGACGTGGAATAACGTTAGAATTGCTTAAAAACTATTCACACGTGTCTCACTTTCTACGGAAACAAGGAGATGGGTTTCGAGAGAACAATATGGCGTACAATTTACGTAGACGAACGATTACTGGCGGAATATAAATGACTTGTACTCCAAATCGTTGTATATGAAATATATGTTACTTTAAAAATTATGCAGAGCTCGTGGAAAAATATAACTATTGGCATATGTTTGTAAATTCGTTATATATCGCGCAGGAAAGAGGTTCATTTTTGGCTGGTAATAGCTCGCAGAATATCCGATAGATAGCGCGCAGCACGTCACGACGAAGTTTTGAGTAACTCTTTTTATGGTCAACAGATAGCTTTTTTTTTTTTTTTTTAATTTGATAATTCTTATGTTACGGGCTGGAAATATATTTCAAATTCGTGTCGTTTCGTCAAATTATTAGAAAAAATAATTCAACAATATTATGCAATATTTCTGTATGCTTTTGGAATTAATATCAAGGACATGTTGAAAGCGAGGTTGGAGAGAGATGATACGACGTGAAAAAGTTTTCTGAAGTTAGCATAACTTCAGAAAACTTTTCCGCATCGTATCGTTCTATTGTACATTTCATTTTGAACACCTATACATAACTACATTATCACGAAGTTTAGTTTTTAACACTAACAACCACTGTTTTGTGATCACATAAAATAAAATGTATTAATTAAACTTGGAACTCTTTCTTATCGCGTATTNTTCGTATACGTCAATTTGCCACTCACTGACTGTCAGAAAGTGGCCTTCTTATACCGTATGGACCATACTCTTGAACCCTCGTGCTTCGTCTGCCTACGGCTGGGATTCTTGTCACTCTGTCACCCTCGCGCTTCGTCTGCCTAGGGCTGGGATTCTTGTCACTCTGTCACCCTCGTGCTTCGTCTGCCTAGGGCCGGGATTCTTGTCACTCTGTCACCTTGGTGCTTCGTCTGCCTAGGGCCGGGATTCTTGTCACTCTGTCACCCTTGGGCTTCGTCTGCCTAGGGCCGGGATTCTTGTCACTCTGTCACCTTGGTGCTTCGTCTGCCTAGGGCCGGGATTCTTGTCACTCTCACCTTGGAACTGGACAGTAGAGAAGCTGTCAAGTGTTGTTTCTAGCATATGCGAACAATTTACTTTCAGAAAGTTTTAAATATGCTGCAGAGGTCATATAAATTACAGCTTTATTTAAATAACTCAACATAGAGATACAAATGGTAAGCCCATGCACATGATATTAGCCCATTGATCATATTTAACTATTACATTTGCGAACAGAACCAGACCATAAAATGCATTACTGAATTGCTAGAATGAATATTTTCCTATAGCTGTGTGTAGCTACTATGTTGGGTACTTTCTAGGATTACCACAACTACTTCATCCCAGTACTTACCTATGCCATCATGACGGTTTTTGCCGAATATATTCTTGGATTTGAAGCAGTTGTTATGCCCATCCTACTGATATCATAAATGCGAAAGTCTGTGCGTGTGTGTGTGTGTGTTTGTTACCACTCAGCTCCATAACGGCTGAACGGATTTTGATGAAATTTAGTCTGTAGGTACTTTAGGTCCTGGAATAGGACATAGGGTACTTTTTATACTGGTAAATTGTACGGGTCCTGTGGAATAACATCAAAACCTAATTCTGCAACGGCTGGGAACGTGACCAAACCCAGTTCCATAACGGCTGCACGGATTTTGATGAAATTTGGTATGCAGGTACTTTAGGTCCTGGATTAGGGAATATGGTGCTTTTTATCCTGTAAAAGTCTACGGTTCCTGGGAATAATAACAAAACGTTATTCTGCAGCGGCTGGGAACGTGACCGAAATATATTTTTTTCCTCTGGTGTCAGAGTTTATCAGGCCACCCAAGGACCTCTGAAATGGCCTAATGACTGCTATCAATCGATAACAACCGGTACCGAATATTTAACGAGCCCTCCGAAGGCTGGAAGCGCTCAGATGTTATGCCACTAAACGGTCACTCATCCAAATGTGTGCCGCTGGGAACGTTGCTTAACTTTGGTGATTGATTAAGATCCCTTAGCCAAGCACAAAAAGTAGTACCTAGGTACACTTATTTCTAAAGTTACAACTTGAAACTCACGTTTTGATTTTCATACATCGACGCAAATGTGGTAACTACGCGATAGTTGCACAGATACACTCCAATAACAATACCCTTCTTCTTGGCTATCGGGTAAAAAAATATTTCCTTCCTTTTGGGTTGCCGTAATCAGTTAAAAACCTTGGCCAACATAGTATAATTTTATAATTCTGTTTTCACATAAGTAAATTGTCTTTTCCCAATTTATTTATTAGTGTATCACTGTAAAACTCAATTGTACCCGGGCGAAGCAGGCGGTTCGCTAGTACACTATGAATGCATTAGTAATGATATTAAGAAAATAGTTTGGTAACTCTACATTACTTTTACTCTACATGATATAAATAATAGGTGCTGAAATATTTGGGCTCTCTACATGCTAAATAAAAACAAATAAAAAAGGAAAAGAGGCAACAAAAAGATTTTTACAAATATTTTTTTGTTAACCGCTGTATACTCAACATTCTGATTTCTGGCACTGTGGTAATTTCTTTCGTGTGTTTCTTACAAAGGAAAACCTGCGAAAGGTAACGGGTTGTGGAGATATGAGCAACTGTCAGGTATTGTTTATGTAATCAGCTGTTATATGGAAGACAACGTTAATAACAGTCGTGTCGCAAAAATAAACGGGAACAGCAATCTTAAACAAAATGAACCAATAAAATGTTTTCTAGAATTTCCTGTTGATGTTGGTTTCAACTCCATGTGTAATAAACACTTTTTGTATGCTGATTTAAACTGCCCCACAGTATAATTACTATTAAAGCCTCCGTGTATTCTTACNCCGCAATAAAAAACTTGAAATGATCCTGAGAAAGTTTATACACAGGTATGTATTTCAAAGGTGGAAAGTCTGCACCACACATATCTCTGTGCAATAGTTGAAGACTTTCAATACAAATTATTAAACCGAGAAAACCTGTTTTTCTACTGGAACGAATGAGTTTCACGCCATTCATTTTCATATTCATTAAGTACAGCTTAGTATTTTCAAAAACTGTAGCACACGAACAAAGTTGCCCTCATGCAGAGGTTGCTTAGAATCATAATTTATGTTTCTCGAATGAAGGGCATCAAATAAACTGTTCATCTACCTTATAGATTGACTGGTAGCTGCGAAGCCTTGGAAATCTGGAAGGTTCATTGCGTTTCTCAAGAAGTCCAGTGAATCTGCTGCTGAACGGCTAAGGAGTTGTGTGACCTTCTGTTTCTCGTACTTGATGAGGCTTCACAACATACCGACATGCGACAGTCTCGCCACTTTCTGTGACAAATGTTTCTTTCTCTGCAAGCGCATTTCGAGCTGATTTCACCACGTGGGAAGGGTCAGGAGAAACGATTATACGATTTTCAGATCCAGGAGTAATCCATGTCTTCAACTGGCCTTCTGGATCGAACTGACAGCCAAGCTCTTTCGCAACACAGAAGTGTGTCGACGCACTATCAATAGTGAGAGAAACAACACGAACATCAGTTTCAGATGCTATGTACACTCACTGTTCAGCAGTCATGCCATAGGAACTAGCGCACAGGTGCCTTCCACCAAGCACTAATGGCGACAAGTATGAAACTAAAGATTCTCTAGCTACTGCTCTATCATCGCTGCCAATGCCTGTGCCTGCATCAACAAATCCATGATACTTGTGGCCATCAAACTCAGCATGTTGCCTTACTGCCACTTCATCCATTACGAGAGCACTCACAACTGGATGACTTTCTTGCTTGCATCTAATTTTCGCAGCTTTGAATGCCTCTGCTGTGAAACCTAGCTCTCCATCTACAAATTTGTTGTACTACCTACAAATGGTTTTTGGATGTGGCAAACAAGAGTTAACATGTTTTCTAATATAATAATATGCTAAAGCAAATGCACTGAGTTCAGGAGAATACGTTTTTGCCACAGTTAAATTCTCTACTTCTGCCACTTGTCTCTTCAATAGTTCACTGTTTGGCCGCCGCCCTCCCCTTCCACTCCCAACATCTTAAAACATCTAGTTCTTCCAAACTCACTAGTATTTTTTGTTTCAAAATTAAATAACAGTATTGATATTAGCGATCTTCTTACACAGTCTTCTGGTCTTCTGTTGCAAAGCCTTTACTTTTACCACGTACTGGGTTTTGGTCCTGTGAAGCGTTGATTGCAAACGTTCCCTTAATGGACTTCTCATCAACCTTTCTGGGGACACAGAGGTGCTTCTGGAACATTTATTACACTGGCTCAATTCTTCACTCTCGACCACTTGTAATGAACTGCATGAAGGGTCTGTCTTCATTTGAGAGGTCTTTCTTTGTTTTTTTTTGGAACCTTAAACAAAAACGTTGACTAAATTATAGTGGTATATAGATTTTAATACGTTATTTATTTGTTTGTTTACATTTTTTTGTTAGTGTTTTGATTTGAATTTAAAAGCCTCATTCGATTTAGTTGGATCTGTAACCCTCAGGGTTGTCTCTGGAGTTCAAAAAGTGTATTATTTAAATGGTTTGAGTAATTCATTTTAATGTACAAGCTGATATTGTCTGTTCACGTAAAGTGAGCACTTTTGAGGCCTTAGTTACTTTTTCATTTCAGTATTTTTTTTTATCCTCTAACAACTTTTTAAAATAAAATATTGCCATGTAAGTAATAAACACTGTGTAAATTCCACCGCACTCTGGAGTTAGTGTCTAATGCGGGACTCACACAGCCCGACAAACACAGCACGACACGACAAAAATCGCAACCACGACACGATATTTATATTTTCAATGTGACTGCTCGAATTTACAGCCCGGCAGTTTACTGACGCGACACGAAGAGTAATATTTTCGGAACCATTTAGAAGGCGCCGATTTACTGCGCTAGTTTCAAAGGCGGTGGGCAAATTTGGAATACTTGATGGTGACACGGGGTTAGCGCTAATGCATACAAAGATAAAGTTATTATTTTTAAGAGTTGAATCCAGTAATTTTCAGATGTTTTTCTTTTAAGCTGCGTATTTGCCATTGTAGGGAAAACTTGCCATACAATTTCATTTAGCAATGTTGTACACTCTGTGTGTTGTGCCGCAACACACGACGAAAATAGAAATAATTTATAATCCAAAATTGCTGGCCGGACGACAGAATTTGTCGGGCTCACGTCAGATCTATCTTGTATTTCATTGGCTGTTTAATTTTAAGTGTCGTATCTGGACTGTCGTGTCGTGCTTGTCGGGGCTATGTGACTCCGGCATTAGGATACAATAAAATATATTTATTGACTATTATTCCAAACGAGAGGGCTTTCTAAAGTTAATAATATATGTTTATCGTGTTCTTTGTTGATACTGAAACTCGGACAAGAGTGAATGCAGAATAGGTCCATTGACGTTTATCTATTTAACGTAAGAATTTCACACTTCATGACAACAATATATACAATTAGTACCTGCTGTAAATATGATGGGAATTCTGGGGATATTGTTGGCACATCATGTTCCCAAAGTTGTACTATATCCTGCCAAAGCATCCTTCTGAGGAATGGTATTAGCACAAGACACTATACCCTGATGGCTGCCAATTACTGCTGCAGTCCATTGTTGTCGTTTGGATTCATCTTTAGGAAACCTGAAAGTGGAGTCATAAGTTACCAAATGCACTGCATAAATAGCTATGAAACATATTCAGCTGTATGAAAAATTACTTAACTATCTAGATAAAGAATTATTATCAAAGTTTTTAATGCTTGTTAATTCTCTATCCAACCGGAGGTTGGTAAAAGTCTGTGACTTCCTTCTTACATTTCTCAAGTGGAGACACTCGCTATGTAATTATTTAAATGTAAAAATGTTTGTCTAGTATTATTTTGCTCTAACCTTTTCCACTTTCAAAACTGTTCATAAAATTTAAATGCATTAATAACACAGCCCTGTCTGGACCAGCATAGAGGTACAACAATCCCATGTTTGCAGCAAATTCCTGTGATGCACTTATCCTTGGTTAGCAGTCAGTCTTGGTAATTCAGCATTGTTATCTAGGGCTGCATTCCATTAGGCATACAGTAAAACAGTTCGACACAGTAGCCAAAACTATCCAATTAAGGTCCAGTGCACAACTGAAAACTTAAAACATTTAATTTCATGTTTTTACTTGACGATAACTATTGACAAGTTCTCTTTTAGTGTAGTGCACTAAGTTGTGGTGCTGGCGAAGTTAAAGTGAAGCACTCTGGAGTTTATGTTTTTTTAATTATTGAAACAAAGTCAAACTTAAGCTGCAATGCTTAGGAAAGAAAACATGTTTATTTTTAAGAGAAACAGAGTTCAACTATCAAAATATTTTCCTTGTTCACATATATCCTAATAGTATTTATACAAGCAAAACTACATTTTCACTAAAATATTGTAATCAAAAACTTTAATTTGTCAAAACTTTAATTATACCTTCGTATTGCGTTTTGGTGACTTTTTTTTAAATAGGAATGGAGACGTAAAGTGAACTGCTACAGTAATCAATTATGCAAATGCCTTAATGTATTGGTGTGCAGTGTCCAAATGATAACGTACAGTTGTGGTCATTTCCTATTGCTGTTCCCGGAGAGAGACATTCTACAAACTCCAATAAAAAATCATTAAAACAGGCGCACTACGGCGAGTCCTGGCGCTGGAACTGTGTTGCAGGGTGTTCAAAATTAACTTTTTTTACAAAACTTTTAAATGTGTGGCCAATGTGCCGATGTATGAAAACAACATACACTTCAGATGAGGGAGGAATTTCTCTGTCAAGATATCGCACAGATTAGAAACATTACTTCGAAACCCTCCAACATAACCAGAAACGCCCTTTTCAAAATTCTGCATTTCAGATTTACTAACCGCAGACATGCAAAACTAACCGGCCTACATGATCACGCGTGTAACTTTGCTACAGACTTCCCAGCAATAAAATTGCGTGGCAACTGCTCGAATAGCCAGTGAACAATGATGAGGACAGAAAGCCGGCTAGCTAGTTGTGCCTGGCGCATGGCGGCCATGAGGCACGTCATGTGCCAGGCACATGTCATGTGCATGTCATGTGCATGTCACGTCATGTGGCACGTCATGTGCATGTCAGCGTCTCCGTTATTGCTCTGTGGCCTCTGTGCCAGGCAGCTCCAGCTATAGTCGGTTCACGACCGGAAGAGACTTTCTTGAAGCCCTGCTAAAGATTTACTTTCAAGCTAATTTCGTATCCTTCCGCCAAAAGTAAACAAACATTGCCATGTGGCAGTCACACGGCAATGTTTACATGCAATGTTTACATTCCACTGTGTGTGTACATGTGTTCGTACATGCAAGTACCCATTATAAAAGTCATGTAATGTATATATTATTAATGGATATTCCACAAGCGTAAAATTTTTAGTCTTGAGAATTTCACACAAAAGAATATGCGATGCCAGCGAAAAAACATTTATTTCTATAAACCCAAAATGCGAGTATTTTGATGAATCGATAGTAGTTGTCTATTTACAATCGATTGTTAGTGACTTTCGATAAATTCCCGTACATCGAAGGCAAGATCATCAGTATTGATCGAAATTGCTACAGACGTTAAAATGGCGTGGTGGTTGAGTCGTACGTTTCGCGCAATTGTAAAACGTTATTTGAAAATGGTTGTGGCGGTTTTTCGACAGGATGGCAGAGTTTGCGAGTGAAAGATTCTACGTCTTCGACAATGTGAAAACAATTCTTGTGTGCAAATACTGCAACGTTAGAATAGAGTGGCAAAGGAAAGACACGTGCACAAAACACACAAAAACAAAAGAAATTAGAACTGAAAGTGAGCACAAATTAAAATCATAGACAGATGCCTTCAAGGAACTTGGGTGTTCACACCTAACTACGATTTGTATTTAACAAACATGCAATTACTTTCAAAACAGATGTGCACACAAGTCTGCATCCAACAACGCCTACGTCCTAAGAAATTAATGTTTAAACATAGCCAAACTTGTATATTGTGAGTTCGGTTCGTAAAAACTGCTAATGAGTAATGCGGTCACGTTTGATTTAAATTGTCATTTTATTATCATTATTTGAGTTCTTTAAGCGTTTTACGTTATTCAAACTCGCAATACATTTATTTTTCACGTAACTACACTTTACATCAGCCATAGTTTTTACACAACAACTCATTAGCACAGCTGAAATACCCAAAAAAATAATTTTAAAAAAAATCTAAAAACATTTTAACAACTTATATATATATATATATATATATAAGGTTGTGGGAAGGATTTATCCACTAGAGTTTTGAATAAAGGCTGGTAAAAAAAAAAATATATATATATATATATATATGCATATATCATATCAATTCATAAGTTTTCATTCAAATAAAAATATTTTTTCTATGTCTTTTTCTATATTAAATTAATCAAACACAATTTTTGAATAAACTTACAACATTATCAAAATAATTTTTTTTAAAGTTAAGTGAATTAGAACTTGGACAATATTTAATTACAAATATTGATTTATTTGTACTTTACATTGTTTAAAAAAAAAATTGAATTAGTTCATAAGTTTAAAGTGATTTTATAAAAATTATAAAATAGAACCAATGCCGACGAATTGGATTGTGTATAGAATGCAATGGTAAAGTTAACATAGAAAAAACATTTCGGCACGATATATAATTTTGGATGGAATATTTTTCCATAAAGTTAGAAATAACAGTATTTTTTATAGAATGAATTCAGCTTCGGGCTTGCTCGAGACTTTTAGTAAAAAAATATTTCTAAAAACAATTCTAATTTTTTTTTGTATTTTTTTTTTGTGAATTTTAGTTTTTCGATATATTGTTACATTTTTGCGAACAGATAGCATTAGTTTACAAAAAACTATAGTGTTGCCATTTATTAAAAAAATTAGAAACAAAAATTACTCTAGTTTTTATAAAATTAATATAAAATAATATAGGCTGTTCACAGTAAAGTGAGCACTTTCGAGATCAACCTTTGGAAACTGTCGCTGCCCCTATATGCATATATTTTAACAGGCCATCCCGACAGGCATGTGTCTGGTAAAGTTGGTAATGGCAGAAGGAATGCAGCTCCATGTTTTAACGTTGAATTGAAAGCATTATGTAAACATTTGTTAACACTAAATTTTTTTTTTTTCTGTGATTTTAAAGCACGTTAAATGTGAGAATGAGCAAATTCGTAAAATATTTTCTTTCGTAATGAACAAATGCATGTTCAAATGCTGGTTTTATTTCGGCCTCTGTGGTGTGTGATGCTGGGTCTTGTCCTCCACTTACTATCCCTGAGGTCGTTTGAATCCCGGGCATTCTAGGCAGAGCAAGTTTCGCATTGTGTGGCAGTCTGAATATTCTGCCGCTTACAATGATGGTTATTTGCACGGAGGTTGTTGCTGTTCGGCGTCTGTGGGCTGTGCTTGCATTTCCTGAAGTGCAGCGCTCTAGGGGTTGTCGTCTGTGGTCGTGGATGTCCCATTGGCGATTCCTGTGGACAAGATAAGTGGCGGCCGTAAAGCTTTTGTGACTACATGCGGTTCCACTCCGATTGGTGCCAAGGCCAGCACAAAAGTGTTTGCGCACTCTCTGACGACCTTCTGTCCTGGTTTTAGTCGCATAGTGAGGGGAACCCAATTGTTGATACAGGCAGCCTGGTGTACACGGGCTGCTTCCAGTTACAGTGTTCTTTGCGATAACCTGGCGATGCAGTTTTCTGGTTCTCTGATTCCTTTTGTTGGTTGACAGTTGTATTCGCCTAAGAGTTTCAACTCACGCCCTTACAACATTGCGGCTGGTGACATTCCTGTAGCCTAGTTGGAACTGCAGCGGAGTGTGAAGACTGCTATGAACAGCTGGTCGGCCCAGGATGTGTGGTCTTTCCTCACACTANGTTGACAGTTGTATTCGCCTGGGAGTGTCAACTCACGCCCTTACAACATTGCGGCTGGTGACATTCCTGTAGCCTAGTTGGAACTGCAGCGGAGTGTGAAGACTGTTATGAATAGCTGGTCGGCCCAGAATGTGTGGTCTTTCCTCACACTAAGGCACGGCTGTACATTTAGGTCTTGGTTTCTGCTCTCCATGGGCTTGGCACAAGGATGATAGATCGTTGTCGTACTTTGCATCACTCCCCACTTTGTATGAAGATCACGCCACTTCTTTTCTACGAATTGTGTCAGTTTGTCCGTCAGTAATGATCGCGGATATTTCTACAATGAGAAAAACTCATTCTCCAGGACTTAGAAGTAGGACTCAATAATTAATTTTCTTGTGTATGGGGAATTTATTTTAACTTGCAACCCACATGCACCGCACTGAGAATCGCACATAACACATTTAGCACCGCACTAAGCACCGCTCTTAGTGCTATAGTTATCCTTGCATGCCATGCACTTACCACTGCACTTAGCTAAGCACCGCTCTTAGTGCTATAGTTATCCTTGCATGACATGCACTTACCACTGCACTTAGCACCACACTTAGCTCCGCATTCAACAGACTTAGCACTGCACTTGGCACCGCACTAAGCACCGCTCTTAGTGCTATAGTTATCCTTGCATGCCATGCACTTACCACTGCACTTAGCACTACACTTAGCTCCGCATTCAACAGACTTAGCACCGCACTAAGCACCGCTCTTAGTGCTATAGTTATCCTTGCATGCCATGCACTTACCACTGCACTTAGCACCACACTTAGCTCCGCATGCAACAGACTTAGCACCACGCTTAGCTCCGCATGCAACAGACTTAGCACCACAATTAGCTCCGCATGCAACAGACTTAGCACTGCACTTGGCACCGCATACTCTGCCCTTACCGCAGAATGCCCTGCATTTAGCATCGCACGCACCAATCCACATAACCACACACCAATCCACAGACCGGTGTAACGGGTTAAATATGAAAACATAATTTTTCTGTATGATGTTATTTTGAAACTGTGGCTACAAGTTCGCTGGACAGACAGTATGCTGTAGATAGCTGCCGAGTGCGATGCGGAAATCGTGTTATGCAACATGGGAGCAAAGTTCAAAGTGCAGATAGTTACCAAACACTGTACAGGTGCTAACGTGAGAAAATGGCATTGCAGCACATACACTAACACAGGCTACCTAACAACATGCAGGTACGGATCTGTAAAAGAGCGAGCACTGCACTTCCCGCATGTGCAGACTCAGGTTACTTGGCATCATGCTGGTGGGAAAATTGTTTGGAAGCACATACGTATGCATTTGTGCAGACTCGAGATGCCTGACTCCATGGAGGTTCAGACCTGTAAAAGTACTAACGCAGCCCATCCTAGGTCGTGGAGCCACGTGCATGGTTAATACATGTACACTGTAAGTTTGAGGGCAAGCGGGGTATAGTTACCTCCTTTTTTCGTAGAAAAATTACGATTTAAATAATTATTTTCAATAATAAAAACTATTAAAATCAGAACATTTTTTATAATGTCCTTGCCAGAATGCACAATCAAATAATGCTAAAAACCATTTTTTATTACATTTCAAAACTAAAAGTTTGCTTTTATAGACAAAAGTGAATTGAGATTAGGGTCTGGCATACTATAAATTTGATTCGCTTAAAAATGATATCTATAAAATTGGAAGAATTCAAATTTTTTAAATTATTTGATTCATATTTGTACTTTATTTATACCTTCTCGTAAATGGCAAATTGCACATCAAACTTAAATGTATAAATAAATATACACATTGGCATGTAAAGAGATCAATTAAACCTGCGCACAATAGCAACAATAAACAACAACAATCTGGTGGACACCAACGCCCCTAGCAGGCAGCGAGGGAACTACAGCAGGTGGTAACATCCAATATGGGCGGACGAAGAATGTGCAAGAGAGAAAATAGGTGAGAGAGAGAAGAAAGAGAGAGAGAGAGACAAGATGGAATGACATAGCATGGAAAAAACAAGATGGGATGACAGCATGATTTAGCAAGATAGAATGACAGAACATGAAGTAGCATAATGGAATGACAGAGCACGAAGTAGCAAGATTGAATGACAGTATGAAGTAGCAAGATTGAATGACAGAGCATGAAGAGGAAAGTTCTAGAAACAAGATAGCTCAAAGGTAAAGGATAGTGGGGCATGGTCAAGTTTACGGGTCAAGGTCATCCAGATGCAATAAGGCCTCCGGCTGGCACTGGTGCCGCTTCCCGACCCCTTATTCCAGAATACCTGTTAATATTCTACTTTCGATAATGATACTGGTAACTTCGAAAGTATTGAGGGGAANACCCCTTATTCCAGAATACCTGTTAATATTCTACTTTCGATAATGATACTGGTAACTTCGAAAGTATTGAGGGGAAAATATTGTCTAATGCTGTTGGTGAATATTGGTGATCCATTTACGAGAATCACTTTGGTACTAAGACCGCCTGTGACTTTAATGCTGAGACAGAAACACATGTACAAACATCACCGTATATCGCCAGTCGGAACAATCACTAAGCAAAGGAAAGTTCCATTAGCCGTACAATGACTACAGAAGAATATTTATTTTTATTTGTTTACTTAGCCTACCTGTATTCCAGTACTTATTGGAAGGGAGTTGTCAAGAACTTTTTACAAGAAAATGCATGTTATATACAACATAGAACACACATAAGACAAGTTTTACAAACAAAATCCTCTTTCAANACATCACCGTATATCGCCAGTCGGAACAATCACTAAGCAAAGGAAAGTTCCATTAGCCGTACAATGACTACAGAAAAATATTTATATATATTTATTTACTTAGCCGACCTGTATTCCAGTACATACTAGAAGGGAGTTGTCAAGAACGTTTTATAAGAAAATGCATGTTATATACAACATGTAAACATAGAACAAACATTAAACAAATTTTACAAACAAAATCCTTTTTCAATATAAATGCATTGTTTGTACCTTAAGTCATATCGCTTATATTCAGGCAACATACTTGTAAGTTACAGTGCACATAACACATAACCTGACAGTTTACGCTTTACCGCATAAAGTATTTTTTTTTAAAGAAGGTAATTTAATAACTTCTATACATACTAAGTTTACACACGTGTTTAAGCACACTATAATTAAAGAACATGCATATGTTCTACACAATTTCGAAATAATAAAATGTTTGAAATTTTATTTACATATAAATGATTACATAAAGAGTTTCAAAGTTTCAAATTCACCCTTCTTCTCATTGTTGCTAATCAGCTCTTTTTATCTCATTTACAAANAGTTTCAAAGTTTCAAATTCACCCTTCTTCTCATTGTTGCTAATCAGCTCTTTTTATCTCATTTACAAAGTAGATGAGATTACAAAGTAAAACACATTTAATTGTTTTTTAAACATGAGGATGGTNCTTTTTATCTCATTTACAAAGTAGATGAGATTACAAAGTAAAACACATTTAATTGTTTTTTAAACATGAGGATGGCTTTATTTTACATGACAGCCTGTGGTAATTTATAAATGAGTTTAATACCTGCATAGTTAGGGGACTGCGAATTTGGATGTAGTGTGAGATTTTAAGTGAATGTTATGTCGTCCTCTGGTGAGATGATTATGGATGTTACTATTTAATTCTGGACTGATGTTTTGAACAGCATACAACACAATGTGGTAAATATATGAAAAAGGTAATGTTGAAACTGTCAGTTATTTGAATATATGTGGTTGGTTTTTTATTGGCTAGTAATTATCCTTAATATCCTTTTTTGTATTTTGAAGAGTTCATTCGAATTTGAAGAGTTATCCCAAAAAATAACCCCGTATTCCAGAACTGATTGAACATTTGCATAATATAAGGCTAGAACTATTTCCATTGGACAGATGTTATTTAATGTATATAATACGCAGTATATTGAACTTAATTTTTTTCATTATGCTTTAATACTATGATTTCATGAGAGGTTGTGGTAAATTTATAGTCCTAGAAATTTGACATCTGCTTCATCCAATTTACCATTTCCTATTGAAAATACTTCTTCTTGATACGTGTTGTTATCCCTTCTGCTTTTAGAGTAAAAAATAAGATGTGGGATTTATTATTGTTTAATATCAATTTATTTTTAAGAAACCCGGAGTTAATTACATCTAAAGTTATGAAGGTACTACTCAATACATCAGCATAGTTTTCACCTGTAACTAGAATATTTNATCTAAAGTTATGAAGGTACTACTCAATACATCAGCATAGTTTTCACCTGTAACTAGAATATTTGTATCGTCTGCAAAAATAATAACATCCCCTTTGTGGAAATTTAAAGGGAAGTCAATTATAAATATTATTAATAATAGTGGTACAAGTATTGATCATTGTGGAACTCCAATTGAATTTGGCCTTGGTTCAGAAATTAAATTGAAAAAAAGTTTCAATAGTTTATTGATATTAGAAAGAAAGGCAACTCTGCGAAGATATAGGTGGCAAGTGGTCGCTTCTCGTCAGAAAGCACTCGAACTTCCGAAAAAGTGCTACAAGGCAATTTGGAAACGGCGGAAAGAGATAAAAAATAAAATATGAAGGTAAGACGTGGTGCAAACAAAATTTCAGAAAGGCTCATGTCAACGAGATATCATGATAGAAGTGTGCTATGATCCACTTCATATTCTGTGCACCAAAACTGAATAGTACCGGGAACTGGTCACGAACCATTACAGTTCCGATCTCATTGTCATATGAACTCGACGGTTTAGCGTGCCTTGCATGCCGCCTACAACAATTTTGGTTACGAGAGAGAATGACAACTAGTATGCTTAAATTCTGCAGTCGTAATCATTAAAACCTCTAAATGACTAATGTATTCCGGTATCAATATAATTATATCCCCGCATTACATATAAATTATTCTAGAGAGTGTTACAGTGAAATATGAGATTTAAGAATAAATTATCTAGTCAGAAACATAGCAAAGTAACATATAGGTAAGCAACATATATAAACCTTAGCATAAAAGATTATCTAATATCAATTGATAATTTAAAACTAGAATACAGGTAATACGTACAATTTTTCTCAGATATTTCATTGAATTTAGGCTATCATGGTCAAATTTACAAATTACTTTAACCGTTAAATTGTGTTTCCTAAATCTGTGCTAAGAAACTGTAAAGCTTACCTTTCCCTAAAGAGTTATTTGACAATCTGCATCAAATTATGTTCAATATAATGAGAAAGTATTATTTATGGGCAATTTAAACTTAACAAGAGTTATTATGATTTAAAACTGATATCCATCGAATCAAAATGCAATCTTGAAATATAATTTTTAAAAAAACTTTATTTGCAAGTCAAATACTCATAAATGAGTATTCCAGGTATGATAAAATTTAGGATAATCCCGTTAGGTTTTTTAAATGAAATAATGAAGCATTTTAAGTACAACTATAACGGACACATTTACTTCAGTGAACAAGATTTCCCAGAAACGATCAAAACCGTCGAAATCATATTCTGCTTTGTTAATCTTATAACTTAGTTAACTGCCAAACATAATATACAATTACATTCCGCTATGTAACACAGTTTGTTGAATAATCAGAGCTCGCACATTTAGGTCTTGTTCCCTTGATGCGAGCGCCTCTAGCGGTCGCCAAGAGCTTCGCTGATAGCAAACCGGAATAATTGTTGTATATCTTCATTAATTAGCACAGGTGCATTTGCAGATAGAAAGCTTCTTCATCCTAGGCTTTTATTTTGTATCTCTCAGTTGAAATTACTAACAAAATATTTTTCAATCGATATCTGTAGTTCCATTTGGTGCAGCATATATAGCGCTTGCATCGCGNGAAATTACTAACAAAATATTTTTCAATCGATATCTGTAGTTCCATTTGGTGCAGCATATATAGCGCTTGCATCGCGCCTAGGCAAACAGGGTTCGATTCCCGGCTGGGTTGCTCTCGGGTTTTCACATGCGGGAGTCGTGCCGGACGAAGCCGCTGGCCGGTGCGTTTTCTCGGAGATCTCTCGTTTGTTCCGCACTCGCATTTCGCCGTTGCTCCATTTCCACCTCGTTTCACCCTTATCGTCTTTCAAGACCTCGTTGTTAAGAGACGCCCAAATATCTCCACTCCACCCTCCACCCTCTTTTAAGAGCTTATTGAAAAAGATAACTGACTTTGTATACCATAATCAACCGTAACTCGAACAACAGACCATTTACCACAATAATTCGTACAATAATGCCAAACCCAAAACTACACAAAATAATTGTATTCTACATGGCAAGATGAAGTAGCGGTTAACAGTCGTTCTCGCATTCTGTGTTCTNAAACTACACAAAATAATTGTATTCTACATGGCAAGATGAAGTAGCGGTTAACAGTCGTTCTCGCATTCTGTGTTCTGTGCGGTTGGTGTTTCAGGTTACCATGGTTTCCGGGAATCACAAGAGGAGAATGCTTAGCTTCAAGTCATAGAAACTTCCTTCCACTCTGCTAGTTGATCCAGCTGCTGGTTCCACCTGTCATGAACACGCCGTCGAAGAGACATTAATCCGTAGCCAGACAAATATCGCAATATTCCGCCAACCTTAATTTGGTGTAGTCCTGTCGCGGTTTCTTCCAACTCTTCTGAATCCCTGCTAAAGTTATATTTCCATGATATCCCACCGCCTCGTGCAAACAAAGCTTAACTAAGTTTAGAAAATCACGCAACAGGGAAAACGCACAGCATCCGTGCTTACTCAGTTTAATAATATTTTGCATGAGAACTATTTCTTACTAGGCATTATCAACACACCTAACTTCTCCTTTTTTTTTATTATCATGAGTTACAAATTAAATATTGTAATTTATAGATTAAATTGAAGAAAGCTCAGTTTAATCAAAAATTAAATACTTTTATGTTAACAGAAGTATAAAACGCTTGTGATACATGGCATTTATATAAAACAACCAAATATATCATACATGGGGTGTGTGTTTGATACAAGAAATGTGAAAAAACCGCAAATAGACTTTATCGGCGTATTTCCGTCGCCACGAAAGTTTGTTCTTTTAAATTTTTTCATTTTACTCTCACGTGTATGTATGTATTTGATTTCGGTCGACAACATTGGTTATATTCTATGTCGCTACTCAGTATGATCCTATTCTTGTGTACATATATCATAAGAAGTTATATACATTCTACCTTTACCACTTCGCACTAGCTCTGCAGTTGTAAATTGCCGCTTTTTGTTCCTCACTTGAAAACAACAGAATCACACCAATCGTAATCCTGAATTGTTTATCGTCGGCCACACGCCAGTCGTTTAACACTTAATGATGCTAAAATATCTAGCGTCTGTCAAATGCAAATCTTTTCATTGGAAAAGTAAAAGTTAGAAAAACAAAATTATAACAATAAATTACTGATATAACTATTGGGCCTACTTTCCTCAACGTGAGTGCAATTAATTTTTTAATAAGTTCTTAAAGACTGAGTTGGTAGGTCGAACTTGACTTCTCTTTGGAATCAATATCATAAGAAAAGAAACCATAAACTTATGCAAATAGCGAGACAATTACAAATACACGCGTGCCTTAACCGGAACGTGAAAACGGAAAACCTCACAAATAAGCTAGTGTGCAATCAACTGCATAACGAAGATCGGATTCGGAGCATCAACTTCGGATTTAATCAGTCTAATGTTTCTAATGGTAGGGTTTGCTAACCTAAAAAACTTATAGTGCTGTCATTGTGAAAATAAATGAGTGATTCACTTAAAACTTGCAATTTCACATGGCCTACTTTAAGGCAGTTTGTGTTAAGAATTCAGTGGAAATCGGGTGATTTGCCTCTGAGATATGGCATAAAAACTTTATTTTATTAGGTCATTCTGTCTTAAAAAAACTGCCACAAAAGTGGCTCTGAATACTAATGCACTGTGATACTGTAATATTTTATATCAATTGTCCACATTTCCACACGGACGAGTGTCTGAAATACCATAAACAATTAATTCCTCAAAAGAGAGAGAAACAGGTTGCAATTTCTTTCGTGCTGAGAAATCACACTCCACAGCTGTGACAGACGATTTCCTCACGCAATGCTGCAATATATTTGGTTTCTAATATGCTCGCAACATTGTATTTAAAATGTGTGCAGTAACGTTGGTCGATTGTCGGAGGCATTATCAACAACACTGATAAGTTGGTCGCATGCTTTTCTGGCCACTCTCAAGGTAATATTGACTTTCCAATGCTTGTTAAATCCACGTCGACAATTAAAACTGCTTCTATGTGATGCCAATTAAGAGTCAAGATTCTCAACAAGTTACGATATCCGTTATATGAAAAGAATGCAACGTTTTCACCCTTTAATATTTGCGATATCACACTCAGGAAAAGGTTTTGTTAAATAAAGTAAAGTTTGTTTGGAGCAACCAAACCAAGAGCATGTATTGGCACAATTAAATATTTTCTTGTTAAAACGAAATTATTTTGTTGTTATTTAGTTCCCATAAACTGTAAGATTGTAGTGAAATGTAACATTTGTATGGTTCTACGTACATAAAACTGTTTCGGTAATTATAAAAAAAGTGCAATTAAGATCGAGTTTCGAAACCGGATTAATTGAGCCCGAAAGCGACGCCCTATCAACGTCACCTACAGCTGAAATGAATACTTATGGGAAAATACTAAAATCAAATCGTTGGATGTTTTTCAATTCACAAAGAACAGCTTTACTAAATACATGTTTCATAAGTATTTCACGTTTTACAGCTATACTTATTATTTTTTTGTTAAACTTGTTTTATTGAATATTTATCAAATTATTAACCACCAACAAATTCGCTATCCAACACCGTTACTGCCCTAATTGCCACATAAATTACAAACAAGGCTGTATTTTTGAACGAAGGCAGTGAAATGAGAGGTTAAGCTAATAGGATTGATTCAACTAAAAAATTGGTAAAAGTATATTTTTTTGAACCAACACATATGTTTATATAATTCAGGCGTGTATTTCGTTAGATGAAGTAAATATATCTTGATATTTTTTAAGTCTTGTTTATTCAACAAAATATTAAGTTGGGGATACTAAATACTTGTTTGGTCATACACAAAAAAGTATTTTGTAGGCTGGAACAAGCTTCTCTCTCAGTGGATTTTCACTTGTGTGAATAAAAACTGACACTGTTATAAGTCAATTAAATAAACAGTTTTAAAATCGGTTTTAAAAAAAAAGTGTTTTGTATAGCAGCATAGTTTTACCGTAGATTAATGTATTTATAGTAATATCGACGGAAGTTCTATGTAGTAACATCTTATTAAAAGTGTTGCATTTCTATCTATGTCCATGGCAATTGATTTAGCTTTGTTTAGAAGAATTCTAAATTAAGAATAATGTAAATAGTGACTATGCTGAAATGCAGGGCGATGTTATTTTTTTACAAGTGTTGAAAAACTACAAAATAAACCGGAGTAAAAATATACGGATTTAAGTGTGATCAATTAACCGCGGCTCTATTATGTATTATTTTATCTGAGTATCCTTAATTGTAACATTTTTCTTTCCGTGATAATCAGGGAAATCACATACTTCATTCATAACGATAGTGGGTAATAACATCGATCAATAATGAGCAGAAGCAGAAATACGGATATCCAGTTTTCCCACAGGTACGAAGGCCGTACTTATCGCTTCTGGCTGCGAGGGAAACTCGCATGGACTCGACAGAAACTGGGAGGTCTGTTGCCGCGAGAGTGAACTGTAAGATTGAATCAGTGAGAATTGATCCAAATCAGTGATATTCGACTGATAATCAGTCCCATATAACTAATAAATATGGTGACTGAATTTCACTGATTTATTCGTGATTCCACTGAATGTCAATAATTCTACTGCTATAATTCACTCTGTTCCCAGTTAATTTCCTTGGTTCGCCAGTCGGCAGTGGCTTATCAACTGACTTTCAGTGCATATTATATCACTGATTCCGGCTTAGAGTGTGAGGATTTACATGCGAATCAACGAGACAGGCAAACCTTCCTTATCTACCGTCACAAGGACTTCGGTAAACCGAAAACAGATGTGGATTTCAAAAATTTATACATGCGTGGTCTATCCTCCGCGATACCTGCATATAGTGTATTCCCGTGGATTTACCGTCTGGCACCAACATTTTTTCCCATATTACAGTAACATCAAAGCCATTGTGCCCTTTAGAAAATATTCGAAGAGACAGGGGTTTCAGGTTGCCTTATAATTGTCTTTGTATGTAGAGATGGGTCGTTCGCGAGCGAGTCGTTCACAACGAACGACTCGCTGTCAAGAGCGACTCGCGATCTGCTCTTTTTTAAAGAGTCGACTCATTCCAAAATGACCAGGGCTACCGCTCGGCAGTTCGCTCCGCTCAGTTAGTCTAAAAGGCGACAGCTCATCGGCTCTTTGGAGAGATACAAAAACTGCTACTGTAGCGGTTAACTATCGCATTCGGTGGATATATCTCCTCTTTTTACGACCACGCAAGCTATTAATTCTAAGATAGACATAACTTTAATGTGGCTATATATTTCTAAGCGTGGACAAAAACATTCAAGCATAACAAGAGCAAAGTTTTCAATATATTTTCATTCAGTATTTTTCTAATATTTTGACAGCAAAATAGTTTTAGTTTGGGAATATTACCTAAAAACATAATTCGCTGCTCGCTCTCCAGTTTTCTACATATTTCAATTCACAAAAAAGAAAATATTACTCTAATAACAATGTTAAAATTAATATACATTATAATTATGCCATATTTAACATTCTAAATTAATTTAAAAACAACATAAAAATGTTACTAACATAATTACAATACCTTAGACCGAGTAGAACATGCTAGTCACAGGTCGCGAATATCCCAACAATATCTCATTTTGCTGACAAAAACGTGTACTCTTGCACTAAAAAATTTTTAAGATGTCTCTTGTATGTGCAGTTTACAGTATAAATATATCTATAACACACAGTTTAAGTACTCTGATTACCATTATTATAATTCCAAACAATATGAAGAAATAAATCACACAACTGTTTAAACCTGCAATTTCAGTTTTCAACTGTATGTAATACATTTTACAAATAGTCTTAGTCGCGGATAATATACTTCACTCAACATTAAATATTACGGCGCATAAAAAGTTATTTCTGTAAAATATTTTACAAATTCCCACTCAAAAAAGTNCAAATTCCCACTCAAAAATAATATCTGTGACACTGATTTTCCTGACAGCCTATTTCTTTTTTCTGTAATAACCTGTCCTGCCTTGGAAAAAACTCTCTCGCACGGAACAGAAGTCGCAACCGCACACAACCTTTTTTGTGCTATTTGATACAGTGCTGGGTAAACTCGGCGCCTCTCAAACCACCAAGTAAGTGGGTTCCCATTCCGAAGAAGCAGTGGTTCCTGAAGGAATTTATCCACTTCAACGATACCGGCAGCTTTGGATTGCGATTACTGATCAATTTTGACACACTTCGATCAAATTCATCCCATATGGCTGACCCACTTTCTGTTATTATGTCTTCCACTGCAGCTATTCTAGGGGTGCTTGACTTTCGTGCGAATGCCTCGCAGTGGGTAATAACCGATTGCTTGATTCTCTCAGAGCATCGTGAGTCGGAGAAACCATGAGATTTAAATCTGGGATCCAACAATGTAGCCTGTGCAAACACTTTGTTTTCTTCAATCCCTTTAAAGCGTTTATTTAAGGCTTCCGCCAATCGCTCTGCCGTTTTCTGATCTGGATCATCTTCAGTGAGTTTATTAATAAATCTGCTACACCATGATTTTAGTGATTTGCTAAAAAGAATAACTTTCGAAACAGTAACCTGTTTTTCAGAACTCATTTCTTCCGTACAGTCCTTGAAAACTTTCAGCATTTCACATACCTGTCCTATGCAGTTCTGTCTTCGTTCGTGATTATCGGAAGGTCAGGATAGTTGATGGCTATTGTTGAAACTAGGGCCGTTTTGATATCAGTAATTCTTTGTAGCATATCACAAGTGGAGTTCCACCTTGTGATAACATCCTGTTTAAATTTTAGACATGACTGGTCTAGTTGTTCTTGCATAGCCTTCAGTTTTGTACTGGCTTGTGGGCTTCTCGTAAAAAATTCCACAATAGTTTTCACTTTCAANTGACGTGTTCAGAAGCGGGCAGCCCACATGCACAACCTCGTATATATGTGCATACATCCTGTCAATTTAACAGCTGCAACTATACTGATGCATTTTCACTTACAACTGCAACAATTTTTCCATCAATGTTCCACTCTCGTGTTACTCGCTTTAGTTCTTCAGCTAGATTTGCAACTGTGTGCTTGTCGTCGTATCTGAAACACTCTAGCAGGGAGGAATTTAGCTCTATGTCTTTGTTGATGTAGTGAGCAGTGACCGACAGGTAGCATTCATTATTGACTGAAGTCCACCCATCTGTGGTGATTGTAACCGCCTCAGCAAACTCTTCTTCAAGTCTTAGTTTTAGCTTTGTCTGCCCATATATCTGCGGTAATAAAACAGTGGAAACGATTTTCCGAGTGGGTAGTCTATACCCACGATTCACTATACACATCATATGTCTTTTGAGAGAGAAACTTTAAAACAAGCTCATGATTTTTTTTTTTTTTTTAATGTTTGTACTCACGCTTATGAATGCCAGTCATATTAGTCTAATGTTTAAACCTAGCCACAAGCAGCTGTTATCTTAATCCTTGGCTTGACACAACACCACGCATTTCTTCCCCCTCCCAACTCCGGAATTCTGAAGATGGGCTCTCTTGCTTTCATGTTACATTTACGACAACACAAAGTGAACTTAATTATTTAAGAATCATTAGTTGCAAAAAACTTTGAAACAAAAAGCAATTTACTACCTAACCATTTTAGGCGGATTATGAAACATTAAAAACTAAGCAGACTTAGTGAAATGTGACCTACTGAAGAAAGTGAAAAGATGAGAAACATAATAATATCACATATTCCAAAATTTATTCGCAACTGTCTACTAAATGATCTTAAATTAAATTTTAATTAACTGTTGATTGAACGTTATGACATTTTATTGATTCTCTGGTCACCTAGTGCCATATTACCTTCTAAATGTTTGAATTAACCAATTTATTTTACAATTTTTAATTTGATATATTATAGTTTCTATACTTTCAGCAGTAACCTTTATCCGCACTGGTTACAACACGCCGCAAGGTCATTTTAAAATTATTTTACTTGAAGAGTTTTGCTTATAACACATAATTTATTATCCAATCTTCAAAAATAGCTTAATATGCTTTCGTATGGTAAAAGAGGTTAATTTGAGTACTAGCAATCAAAAACAATAATTGCAATTAACAGAAACCAATTATAATTCTCGCTAAATTAAAAATATTCTGCAATCAATATTGACGGTTCTATATTTGAAACTCATGTTTCATAGTCGTTCACGTGCATGTATATTTTGAATGTTTATTATAATTATATTAGAATGGTGGGTAGTGGTGAATGGA
>NQII01004555.1:0-26973 GCA_002778355.1 Clitarchus hookeri
TTCAGTAGGAAATTGGACCTTTAGAGAACAGTGTGAATCACCTTCCCCCAAAACCACAGCTCGGGGTGATCTCAACTTTAACTTTGTGTATTACAGATACTTGCAAATCAGGGATGATACCTAGTCGTTTAATAGTGGTTTAATTAGATTTAACCTCTTCCCTTCAATTCATCAATGATAGATGATGTCTCATCAATGTGTGGGTGATCTCCACCAAGCAGGTCAATCAAATGTATGAGTCTATAAACAAGTTCATTCAGGTGTTCGGGAAATATAAGCCTTTATACACACAAATAATCTTCCGTACAAGAAGAGTGATCACTTACAAATTAAATTCACATTACTGTATCAGAATGGCAACTGAGCTACTGATGACTGTAATCGTTTTATATAATCATGGTTATTTTTACCAGTGCATTTCATTATCTATATATTATAAAACTCAACGTCTCTCTGTCTGTGTGTCGGTTAGTGTGCTTATCTCTTGAGAACCACGTATCCAATTTACGTGTTTTTTAAAAATTCATAGCTATGTTCTCTGTCCAGGTTTTAGTATATATTTTGTTACGTAAAGTAACAAAAGGAATAAGCAGTGACGATAATAGTGAATCAAGTCTGAAAAAAGTTTGCCGCCAGCGCGCTCTCTTGCAATACACGGTCTAAACCCTTAAAGATGGAACAATATCACGCAAAAAAAAAGCTTCAGTGAGTGTTGCGATTCAGTTCAGGTCATGCCAACTGTGGCCCAAAGCGCAAATACTAGCCTTAAGCAGTTGAATAAATGTTTAGTATGGTGTAGCAAGTCAATCGGGCTGCNTTAAGCAGTTGAATAAATGTTTAGTATGGTGTAGCAAGTCAATCGGGCTGCCCCAGAGGTCTAAGACGCTGCTTCATGGTGAAGTAAGTGTTTGAGTCCAGCACCCAGGAAAATAGGTTTTAAAGAATGTAAAACATTATATATATATATATATATATATAAGAATTGCATAACAAATTCTGTAATAGTAAGCACATTGCAGGTGCCATAACATGATGCGAAGTGCATATTGAATCCCTAGTTCTGTCATATGGCAAATGACTGCCCAGGGGCAGCTCTTGTCAATAGGTACCCTCCCAAATAAAATTTAATACACCCCAGCAAATAAATGCTCTTTTAAATNCAGGGGCAGCTCTTGTCAATAGGTACCCTCCCAAATAAAATTTAATACACCCCAGCAAATAAATGCTCTTTTAAATTCTTTATTTCATAATTTAAGTGTAAAAGTAACTTTTTTTTCATTAAGTTCTGTATCACTATGCTGGGAATAGTGTCTCTTTACTTTAGGTGCGGATGATATTTTTCCTTGCAGCTTTGGGGTACAGACGCTCTGTGCCCATGCTGCTATATATTTTTTCCTTGTTGAAGGGACACAAGACATCTAAGGAATAACCGAAGTGTGGTAGAATCGGAGGACATGCGGTTCACGCAGTGCTTTAACAGCTCAATAGATGGCAGGTGCGTGTCGTCTGCTACGTGTTTTCTGGTGTAACGCATTATGTACTGTTACTGTTGCATTATTGTATTCAAAGTTTGAGAATTTGTAAAAATTTGAAAATAATAGTGCAGTATATCACAGTTTTTAAATTTTGTGTATTATTGAGTTTTTAATGTTTATGCACATTGTTTTTATTGCTGTGTTAAGGTCTTCTACAATTGGCCTTACCTGTGGACGTGGATGTGTCCGAATCTTGACGTCAAGTCAAGTGACTTCACATTCACGCAATCTGAACATGGTCTACAAATGCGTTTTCAAAAAGTGAGCTTTCAGAATGTGACTTTATATAACCGTAAATTCTGAACATTATTTGTTGTTACGTAATGATTTTTATATTGCTGAATTGTGGATTATATAATGTTTGCGAGATGTGTGATGTAAATATTTATTTATCTATAGGATGCAGGCTCTAACTGTTTTATTTTAAATAAGCTCGGCAACTGACATCCAAGAATTTTCTTAAATGTTTATCATTCATATTAAATTGTTCATCAAGGAGAAAATTAACCTTGCAAGCCCATTGTTTACATTTACAACGTAAACATTCCATGAATGCTTGTAAAAGTATCTGTAGTCTTCTTTTTATATCATCTTATAACACAACTTGGGACAAAAGTTCAGTTTTCTGAATGATTTGACTTGGGCCACGGGAGGTTGGGACAGCGCCATGACGTCAGAAGGTCACGTCCGCCAATCAGAGTACCCTTTTCCTAAGACACAGGTTGGGATAGCGCAATTGTAGACAGGTCCATTCTGAACTTACTTGTAACATGCCAACTTCATTAAAAAAACAGTGAACAGAATTAAAATTTTTTAGTGAAGAAGTTAGTGTATCACAACAGGCATTAAATTAAAAATTTTGGCCCTCCGAGACCACAACTTATTCCAACCAAAACTATCACACCCAAAAGAGAAATTATACGTGTAATTTGAGTTAATAAATTCATAAAGCCATTTAGTGAGCAGGATACTATGATAAAACCGTGTTTTATTGTTTGTGTTGTATTCTTTTTGGTTCTGACAATACATGAGCGACTACAGGTGTTGTCGGCCTAAAACATTTGGATGACAATATAGAAAAAACATTTAGGAAACAAACTGCATTTGCAAAATAAAATTAAAACAGTAATGTGGGGCAGGTAGATATGAGAAATCAGTTAGATGAAGTATACAGAAGGTCAGTTAAAAAACACAATGAACTAGTAGAAATAATAGATGCATAATTTCTACAATAAAAGAATGCAATACATTTTGCGGATTTTTTGAGTCAAATTTTGGAGATCATGATGAAACTACTAAAAGTTAAAACCCAGGTGTGTTTAGAGGTTTGTTAGTTTGTTGCATCGTCAATAAAGTATTTTATAATTTTTAACTTTGTGCCCTCCTTTGAAATTCTTCCTGGAGCTGCCATTGCTATTGCCCAACAAAGTACCACACCAGATGGCCGAATGCTGGAAGATAAACCACCTATATGAAGAGTCATACTTTCTTATAATGGCGTACAATGTAATATGCTTGTAGGCATACAAGAATGTTTTCTATAAGTTTTCCCAGAGGTACCATTCCAGTCCTTTTTCTTGAAAACTGTGTGTCCGAGCTTTTTCGGGTAAAATGCTTTGTAGGCAAACCACAGAGGACAATTTGAATGGTGAACCCTACATTACCCAGAATCTGCGGTAAACTGGAAGAAACAAAAGTAACTTTAGAATTTCAAATAGGAAGATAGTACATAATTAGTATCGTTGAATAGGGCTAGTAAAACACATTTTTCGTCAGGAAAGTCTTTTGGTATGTGCTGCCAATTCAATGATAGTAAAAATCTCTGTGGTGCTGATGAGATGATGTTACCCAAAAATACCTTTTTTAATATTATAGGCCTAGTGAGGAAACAAACTTTTGTTTACACTTCCAGTTTGGAATAAATTGAATTTTTGCAATTTAACACTACAAAAATAACATGATTTTTAAATTAGAAATAATGTTTTTGTTTAGAAATTATTACAAAAGAACCCATCTGCTTGTGTTCAAAAATTTTTCCGATTTGTTTAAAGCACATTTGTACCCATCTTCGTGCACTTTGGGTACCCTGAAGTATCTCAGCAGCTGGCAGCAACCAGCATGCTACTCTAATTTGGTCTTTCATTTCATCTCTTGTTGTAGGACACTGTTGATACACAGTGCCTTTAATGTGCCCCAAAAAAAATAGTCAAGGGTAGTTAAGTCTGGCGACCGTGGTAGTCAAGTTACTAGCCCCCTTCTCCCAATCCATCGACCAGGAAAACTTTGATTCAAAGTACGCCTGGCCACCAAGGAAAAATGGGCCAGGCATCCATCAAAAAGCCACATTAACAACCATGTTGCTAGTGGAACATCTTCTAGCAACTCATTAATTGTTTTTTTGCAGAAATTCAGAGCACCGCTCACCATTTAATTGTTCATCAAACAAATAAGGTGCGATAACTTGATCAGGGATGAGTCCACACCAGGTATTTAGGATCCAAATGTGCTGTTGGTCTTGCTGACGTAACCAATTAGGGTTTTCTGCTGACCAATAGTGAGCATTGTGGATATTTACTTCCCCATTAGATTTGAAAGTGGTCATATCAGTTCACAGTACAATAGTAGGGAAGTCTAGATTTTGATTCAAAAACCAGTTGCAGAAGGAGATTGTTGTCTGGAAATCATTTTCGCTTAATGCCTGATGGACATGAATGTGGTAGGGATGTAAATCACTGTCATGTAGGATTCTCCAGATGGTACTTGTGCTCACCCTGGAATCCCCTGCTATTCTTTGAGTAGAAAGTGGTGGGTCCAAATTTATTACAGCAAGAATATCTGCACTTCTATTGTCTCTAACACGTCTTCTGACTTGATTCTTACAATTGCAGGTCGGTTGCACCTGGCCATTATTGTGACTCCATGCCTCCAATCGCTGATAAACACGCGACAGGCGTGGATGACCTTACCTCCTTGCATAAACGCGCTCTGCTTGTCGGTAATTTTGGCGACATTCGCGAGCACCATAAGCTTGTCAAATGCCTCTTCGTTTGAATACAGCATTTGTGCACGAATAACATAAACAAAGTAAAAACCACGCTAGAAACTTTTCACAGTGCATGTACCGCAAAAATGCCTCTTGTTCGACATGAGGAATGGTACAAACAGAGATGAAATGCAAGTACTGCTATCTAGCGTCAACAGTTCCCGCTTGCCTCGTTTGGGTGGTGTCCCAGACAGAGAGTATTTCGATGTCTTCAAAACGGCGAAACATACCAAAAAACTTTGCAGACAAAAGATATTCAATTTTGCGAGCTCTATTCAACGATACTAATTTTGTACCATCTTCCAATTTGAAATTCTGAAGTTGACATTGTTTCCTCCGGTTTCTAGCAGATTCCAGTCAATGTACGGTTCACCATTCAGTTCGTCCTTATAGGTTTGCTTACAACGCATTTTACCCGAAAAGCCTCGGACGCACCACTTTCGAAAAAAAGAGCTGTTATGTTAGGTCTGGGACATTTATATAATAAGCATGTATCACTTATAAAATATATGTAAAAAGCATATTATATATATAATATGTGATATATGTATATTTACCAATTATCTGTGATCCCTGCTCATGCATACAGTGTATGTGGATTTTCTCAGAGTGCTCCCATATTTTACATTTAAAATGTGTAACAGAAATCTTTCTGTGAGTGTGAGCATAAGCTGAGGTACTTACTGGAGCGGTACGAAATGTTTATTCAACTAGACAGATTGTTTGCGATTTATTTCGTAAAGTGTTTCAAGAGGGTGAGTTCATATAATAGATAAATGGTTCACAGCAAGTTTTGCAAAGTGCTTTACAAATGGCAAAACATACTGTTGAGTATCGAAAATGTTAGCGAGTGTGTTGTGAATTTGAGCCCACTCAGATGGTGTAACATCGATGGTCGTGGGCAGTCTTGCGAGTGTGTTGACATAAAGCCGATAATTTGTTGGTGAAGATAGTTGAGTGGTGGCAGTCTAAATAGCTGATGAAATATAGTGGTGGGGGTCACTTGTTTGGTGGTCGTCATGTCGGGAGGATGTGTGCTCCACCATTGTTACAAGAATTGAACCCTTGACATTCTGCATGTAAGTCTTAAAATTTTTATCCTAATTGTTTTTTAATTTTTTGAAAATTTTACATTTTTTATTCATTTTTGCATTTATTATTATTATTATTATATTTTTTTTGGGTTCTTCTTAATTTTTTGTTTTTTAATTTTCCGGTGCTCAATGTCCAGGATTTCCAAAGTGGCAGTCAGGGTCAATAATGTATTTTTCTCTCAATTTAAAATTTTTTAAACAATTTTTTGTGATTTTTTTTTTTTTTTGTGATTTTTCCAAAGTAGGGGTTGTGTCAATAATGAAATTTTTACCAATTTTTATATTTTTTAATGAATTTTTTGATTTTCATGTCTTTTCTGGTTTAAGGTTACCTGGAGTCAAGGTCATGGTCACAAACTCAATACACCAATCCCTCATGTAGCACATATTCTAACTGCACAAATTCAATTACTGCTACATTCATTTGTTGCCCAAGATGACGTAAATTTTGATTAACGTGAAATCACCTAATGAAAATACTGACCGCGAAGGTCAAACAATGTGTGATTCTTTGTTTGGCGTACACCCTGTCCAGACATGGCACGCATTATTCTGGCATGATGTCATACGGTCTGGCTTAAAAACCAAACAGCTGCCACCCGGTTCAGTTTCATTATGGTTTCCAAGCAAGATGCTGCTGCAATGTGTCCCAGTGATACAGTTAAAAAATGTAAAACCATCTCTCTCGAGACCAAACTTGAAGTAAAACGCAAATTATTAGTTTCTGTGCATGTTAAAAATTTTAAAAATCCAACAAAACATTTACAATTTTTACAAAGGTGTTTATGTATTTTTATTTCTGATGTGTTTTGAAATAAATGACTGATGCATCTTGTGACGTGTCGAAGCAGTTAACTGCAGGTGGAAGCATGTGATATGCATTGAAGGTCAATGGCCCAATGCAGACCGGCTGATTCACATTACAGTGAGTGTTTATGTTTCCGTAATGAGCTGCCACATTCAACGTAATTTTACATAAGTTGTACAGTGATAAATCCCACTGCCTGTTTATATTTAATGTTTTTTTGAAAGAATCAATTTCTCCACATTTTGGAACACATTAAATAAATCAGCCTTTGTAATTGTATTAAGGATAAGGCTTCAGAATATGCAATTTCACTTAACACACACATTTTTAGGAACAAATTAGTGGTGATTTTCACACACACCTTTTTAGGAACTAATTAGCTGTGCTAAGTAATGATTTGCTGTATGTTGGTTGTGTCCATAATGTAAAGAAATATGGCAGTCGGGGTCCATAGTGTAAGAAAATACGATTGCTGTTTTTTGTGTTCGCTGGGCCATTCATTAGTCAGCCTTGCTGATTTTAGAATTTTTTTTACTCATACGTTGAAGAGTCTTGAATTCTCATTGCTAATTTGCAGGGTTTTTCAAAAGTCTGAAATCTGCTTTGCTCATTTCAGGACTCAAGCAGAAAAATTTTATTATATGGGACATTTTTTGGATTGAAAAGTGATTTTGGGGTAACATCATAGATTTCTGAAGTGATTTTGGGATGAAACTGAGATATTTTGATGTTCATGACATCACAACATAGTGGCCTGGGCTCCCCCGTGCCAGGTACCATTACACCAGAAGGAACGTTTTCATACTAATTTCATTCGTGTTGGATAAGTGTCTTAGTTACATTTTCCACATTAGGGTTGCTACCTGAAGAATACACTGAATAAAAATTAGAGTAGGTGTTTTATGATATTGAGTTTACTCTAGAACAAGTTGGGGTAATTATTAAAACCCTCCTTTTTTTTATTAAACACTTAGATTGATTGTTCACTTTTCCTGACAGACCCTAGTCCACCTTTAGGAGACAAGGTAGCCTAGTGGTGGGTTGTTCAGGAATGATTATTTCAAAATGAATTAACCATTGAGTGAGTGAGAAATCATGCGATTCGTTCTCTACGAAAGGAATTGATTCTTTTCATTTGATTTAAAAGTAGAACATGAGCCGAAAGAATGTTTTTTGATAATGGTATCCACAGTCGAGAGTCATCAGAGCTTGTACAAATAGCGGGAAGAGAGGGGGATGGCCTTCACAAAAAGCATAGTATTACTACTATCTCTCTTCATAAATACTGCCTGCATGTGCATCATTTTGTAACTTGACACTCGACAATGCCAAGTAGTAGTTTAGAATTTTATAGTTCATGTACCAGTACATACACTGAGACGACAAAAGTCATGGGATATTTCCTAATATCGTGTCGGACCCCCTTTTGTCCGGCAAAGTGCAGCAACTCGACGTGGCATAGACTCAACAAGTTGTTGGACGTCCCCAGCAGAAATATCAAGCCATGCTGCCTCTATAGACGTCCATAATTGCAAAAGTGTTGCCAGTACAGGATTCTGTGCACGAACTGACCTCTCGACGATGTCCCATAAATGTTTGATGAGATTCATGTTGGGCGATCTTGGTGGCCAAATCATTCGCTGGAATTGTCCAGAATGTTCTTCAAACCAATCGCGAACAGTTGTGGCCCGGTGACATTGCACATTATCATCCATAAAACGTCCATCGTTGTTTGGGTACATGAAGTCCATGAATGGCGGAAAGTGGTCTCCAAGTAGCTGAACATAACCCTTTCCAGTCAATGATTGGTTCAGTTGGACCAGAGGACCCAGTCCATTCCATGTAAAAACAGCCCACGCCATTATGGAGCCACCATCAGCTTGCACAGTTCCTTGTTGACAACTTGGGTCCATGAATTCGTGGGGTCTGCGCCACACTCGAACCCTACCATCAGCTCTTAACAGCTGAAATCGGGACTCATCTGAACAAGCCACGGTTTTCCAGTCGTCTAGGGTCCAACCGATATGGTCACGAGTCCAGAAGAGGTGCTGCAGTAAAGTAGTTTTGAAGATTTCTTACCGTTACTGTTGTTGATGAATGATGCCTCTTCCCTGAAAACGTCGGCGTCGTGCTGCTGTTTCTCTTGTTGTTCGTCTTCACGCGGCTGGGTCGTCATCTTGGAATGTGGTCGCGAGTGTGGTTAATCGTGCCCCGCGGCCGGGACGCCATGTTGTAATGTTGCAGCGGCTCGTTAAACCATATTTATAATATCGAGCCCCACGTTGGGCGCCATGTTGTAATGTTCCGGCCTTCTCGTTACCTTATATTAAAAATATTACAGCCACACAGTTGGGCGCCATCTTGTAACGTTGCGGACTTATTACACTGCCGAATGTTTACGTTGCCACGGCTTGCTCATAGGTAGAATACGAGACTCAGTACCAGGTGACGCCAATTAATTAAAAAAAAAAGTTCCATATTAGTTTGCTTTATACTTTATTTATCATTGAAGTTTCACAGTTCACAGGCGAAGTTCCAGTTTGCAGAGTACGAACTTTCACAATTAATTATACCAGTGCAGAAAACAGCGCCACAGTCGTTTACAGTTTATTAATGTCTCAAACTTGCATCGCAAGACTAAGTTACGAAGGCAGGAGGGATGTTCGTTCCCTCCTGGCACCCTAACGACCCACGCCCTTTCGGACTGGTGCGTCTTCTCACGCCCGATGCGTCTTCTTCGACGGTTGGTTACTTTGTCCCTCTAGGCGATAGGCACCACCAGTATATATTAGGCAGGCCTATCCCCCCCTTCTCCTAAGATAAGCGCATGGCATCCGGCATCTGCCAGTAGCGTCATCCAAAACTACGCTGTGTCCCGCGCTCTCAACATGTTATCGTACCCGAAACTGCGTCGCAGGAAACTAAAACTGTTGACACCGTCCACTTCCAGAGAATCGAACATCACGACGCAGCCGGAAAGTTTCTGTATAATGCTGACGCGTAACCAAAACAACAACTTTCGAAACGAGGCGGTAAACGGACTCCTGTTACCACGTAAACAGCAGATGTCCGTCCGATAACCTACAAAAGCACACGTCTGCTCGATAAACAAACTATCATGGGAAACGAACCACCACGGCTTTAACTTGAAACCTGATAAAATATTATGAAGCTTTCCAAAGTTAAATTCACACAAAAGAATTTTACACCCGTGTCCCGAAAAATTAAGAATATTGCGTCACTACAAAACCCAACTCAAAATTCATGTAAGTTTCTTGACGGAACATGCACAGGCAGAAAGATGTTCCCTGCAAACCANTACAAAACCCAACTCAAAATTCATGTAAGTTTCTTGACGGAACATGCACAGGCAGAAAGATGTTCCCTGCAAACCACCATCTACTACAGTATTAAGAAATAACTCTGCTCTACACTGTGTGACCTCAGGGCTTTACAACTACTGCACGATTGCAATAAAATCAAAGAGCAAAATTTCAACATAAAAAATGGACCTCAATCAGGCATGTAGAATAAGTCCTCGATTAACAGATATTTGTTTAGCGGACACTTGCTAAAATGGACACGTTTATTTGTTTCTTTTGATCTGTACATTGGACACAAAACTAGCTTTAACGGACGTTTCCGAGATGCTATTTTTAGCAGGCCAGGAATCACTTTCCTGGGCAGCCTGTACCCCGCACTGCGTTGTGTAAACAGTGGTGATGCACAGCATTATTTCATACATCTGGCAACACCTTTTGACACCCCCCTCACCCTCCTGGTGACCTACTTTTCAGCACAGGCCCTCAAGGCTTGGAGAAAGAGGATAGAATTTATAGCCTATCAAACTGTCACAACGCATGCGTAGCCACTGAAAACATATAACCACTATTTTTTGCTCTCAGAAAGAAACAGGAAAATATGCAATGTAAATTCCTAGCAGTTTTGTAACCGACCAGTGTCCTTGTATCATGCATCGTGGTGCCTGCTCTGAGTTAACACTATCAGGAATTATGTATGGTTATTAAATTCTGCATTGATANGTATCATGCATCGTGGTGCCTGCTCTGAGTTAACACTATCAGGAATTATGTATGGTTATTAAATTCTGCATTGATATTTGTTTTGGTGTTTCAAAGTTATTTTCCTAAAAGTTTTCATAGATTGTTTGTTACTTTCCATAATCATTATCAATACTGTGCAGTAGAATGACTAAATAACACACAGGACCTGCTGCAAAGAAAAGCCGGCAATCAGTTACACTACATAAAAATATATGCGGTGTGAAGCTACGAGTCAGGTCAGAAACGCTCAGACATCTTCAGCTGGCAAGAAGCAAGTGTGTGGCAGTGAAGATGGAATGAGTGGGTGACAATTTTCTTAAGTTCCAAATTGTGTTTGTACAGTTTTTATTGCTTTGTGTTTTGATTGTTCTGCACCAAACATAATTTTCAAATGTTTAACCTTAGACAGTGTTTCAATGAGTTTAATTTATGGTCGTGCAGTATTGTGCAAGAACACACAGGATAATAATAGCAATAGTAATTGTTTGTGAAAACCTCTTGGCACAAATCATTGCCAGGGAAACCAGATGGGATTGAACTGACAACCTCTCGAATACGACATGACAAGAAACACGTATGGTCGCAGCAAAAACTGGTTAAGTTGAAATCATTTTGTACTTTTTGCATGTTACATTGTTTATAGGTTTTATAACTAAAATAAGTTTTACATTTTTACTGTACAATATGATATTTGCTAAGCGCAGCCAAGTGTAACTTTTACATGTGTGACATTGCTGTCTGTGTGACCCGGGCTGTTAGACCGAACATGAAAATTGCTGGCACTGTAATAAATTGTTTAAAAAAATTTATGAAGATTTTTTAACATCAACCATTTCCATATGCAATAAAATGTAAAAATAATCATAAGCATACAAAATTTTTAAGTTTTAAGACCACTGGACTTGAGAAACATTTTTTTTCAGAATATAACTAAAACTGTCTGAGATACGGAAAATTTTGTATGAACCTTTCTTGCATTTAATTTTTGTTACCAAAAATTTTGGTTCCATGCATTTTTTTCTACGGCACATCGTTTTTGAGATATTATCGAAATGTAGGGGTTTCTGCTAAAATTTAGGAACCTAACTTTGGCCACTACCATTGTTCCTTATGGTAGAACGTGATTTAATTAACGGATTTTTGCATAACACATACTTCCCGAGAACGTAACCTGTCCATTAACCAAGGACTTAGTGTACACAACTTGAATAATAATCTGTGCTCGCATGACATGCATATTACACACATAGGCTGCTGGACCCATTAAATAACTGTTGCAACGGTTGACTGAAATCCACAGCCAAAATGTGATCTTTTGTATCCGGGTTCTCTTCAAATGGCTTCTCAAGGNTAGACAGTGTTTCAATGAGTTTAATTTATGGTCGTGCAGTATTGTGCAAGAACACACAGGATAATAATAGCAATATTAATTGTTTGTGAAAACCTCTTGACACAAATCATTGCCAGGGAAACCAGATGGGATTGAACTGACAACCTCTCGAATACGACATGACAAGAAACACGTATGGTCGCAGCAAAAACTGGTTAAGTTGAAATCATTTTGTACTTTTTGCATGTTACATTGTTTGTAGGTTTTATAACTAAAATAAGTTTTACATTTTTACTGTGCAATATGATATTTGCTAAGCGCAGCCAAGTGTAACTTTTACATGTGTGACATTGCTGTCTGTGTGACCCGGGCTGTTAGACCGAACATGAAAATTGCTGGCACTGTAATAAATTGTTAAAAAAAATTTATGAAGATTTTTTAACATCAATTATTTCCATATGCAATAAAATGTAAAAATAATCATAAGCATACAAAATTTTTAAGTTTTAAGACCACTGGACTTGAGAAACATTTTTTTTCAGAATATAACTAAAACTGTCTGAGATACGGAAAATTTTGTATGAACCTTTCTTGCATTTAATTTTTGTTACCAAAAATTTTGGTTCCATGCATTTTTTTCTACGGCACATCGTTTTTGAGATATTATCGAAATGTAGGGGTTTCTGCTAAAATTTAGGAACCTAACTTTGGCCACTACCATTGTTCCTTATGTTAGAACGTGATTTAATTAACGGATTTTTGCATAACACATACTTCCCGAGAACGTAACCTGTCCATTAACCAAGGACTTAGTGTGCACAACTTGAATAATAATATGTGCTCGCATTACATGCATATTACACACATAGGCTGCTGGACCCATTCAATAACTGTACACCTGTTTGTGTGAGAGACCATCTCATTGAGGTATGCTCTATCTTTGACCTAGGATTCATCATAGTAATTGGTGTGGCTGAGAGCATGTTGTCCCACTGTCCAACTGTTGTCCCATTCTACATGATGGAGTACCATTGAGCCCAGGTTCTTGATGAGCAGGTAGCAACAGCAAGACCAGAAGACATCCCTGCAATGCAGCTACAAGAAGAGAATAAGAAGGCCTGCAAGAAGTCAGACATTGAACCACACAACTGTGTGGACACAGGCAGATAACTGTGAACCCTAAATCCATACCTTCAGCAGTTTCACTCCGAAGGCACCTACTTAGAGAACAGTCAGCTAGAGACTATAAGGCCCCCCCAGGAGCACACAGAGGCGACCACCATCCTGAGGCACCTATACGAGGATACTCTATACCCACCACAGAACTTCTTGGCTGCTCAGTGTAAGCTTATAAGTGAGCATTAGTAAACCCTACTGCCACANAGTGTAAGCTTATAAGTGAGCATTAGTAAACCCTACTGCCACATTTATCAAGCGCCCATCTCATCATAATACGTGTTGTGAAATCTCGATTATAGTCATATAAATTAAAATTCTATACATAAAGAGGAAAATTTGAATATAGTAAAAACAGACATATTTGGGAGTTTGTATCTGTTAGGAAACTGCATAAGCAGACAAACTGCTAAATATTTATGTTTGCAGTAAAAACATACTGACACATAAAATTCCACTTCAGCAATATCTATTAAATGTAGATGTAATACTTTTAATATACTTACAGTTGCGTGTAGCGTTAGAAAAATAATTAACCTTTGTGTTGTAGCTTGTAATGGCAGCACAAATTTCTCTTCCTTGTCCATACAGTTATAATGCCATTCCTTTCCATTACAAACTTCCGCACCTCATTAAATTTGTTTTAATAAAAACAATACTTTGCAAAATCATGCCGTAGAACTTGTTGAAACTGTGGAACCTATTTTCTCACGCGTGTCAAATCAGCACACTGATTTAACCTCACCATCTTAGATTTAGATCAAATTTTGCACAGAGGTAGCATCCATATATACTAAGGAAAATATGTAATTTTATTAGGATGTATCAACCAGTTTTGAAAATATGGCTATGTAAAGTTTTGAAAAAAAATGGCATGACAGACATATTTTTTAATTGCCATAGCAGCTCTCCTAATTAAGCTAGAGAGATAGGACAGGTGTCATTTTCCATCATTTTGTATGGTCTCTCATATGATATAAAGCACAATAAGGTTTAGAGAAAAAAAGTTTTTCAAACTTTAAATTAAAAATTTTAATTTTAAATTTTTTAAAAATTGCGTCTTCAAAATTTTTAAAGAAATTCTAGAAAATAGTTTACAGTAATATTAGATGATTTACAAAGTTTAAAAGTGGAATGTTAATGGGTTCATAGTCAAAATAATTGAAAACAAAATCCCTTTCCATCAAAACTCGGACTATACAAATTAGCAGCAAAAGAAAGCATAATACAATAGTTTGAAATATTATATTGTTCAATGGCAGTAGTTTAGTAATGCCTCATTGGTTTTCAATGAGATAGCACATAAATCCTTCTGGTTGGTGTCACAGGATTTACTGTACATAATACATCTGTGAGAGGAATACTTAATACATCTGACTTCCCTAGATAAGAAAATGACGGTGAAGGTCCAGCTGGATGAAGGTATGTTACTTTCACTTCATCAATTTCTTCATTTTTCTCCATCACATAAGCTAGCCACCGGTTCTTGCCATATACAACGGTAGTGTAGCCATTCATGTTACCTAAATGGAGTACCTGCGATGAGTATATAGCTTCAGAAAACATTTTCACATTTATTTTTTATGTGCTTGAGTTAACAGGTATGAAAAAGCATGATATTGTTGAGTTCCTTGGATGGTCATTGCCTGATTGAAACGATCTTTTGAAAATAATTCTGATGCTACATAATCCTCCTGTGTTGTAAATGTGAAGTTAATAGCAGAAATATTTTCTACTGCCCATTCATAAAGTAGGAGAGGGGTCAAGATTTGGTTTTCGTAGCGTCATTGCAAGCTAGCTTTAGCAGCAAATCTCTTAACCGTGCGCAAACTCCATCACAAGGCCCTTTACTGTGAGCTGTGGCTGAAGAATGCCATTCAGCATCAATGTTGAAGTCTTGCTTGTAAAAACACAAGTTGGTGAAATTTTTCTTATTTTTATATTGAGCAGCAGAGTAGACCCATCAGAAAAGTAACCAATCTTTTGAGGAATTTTTTGAAATTTTGTAGTCAAAAAGGCAATGCGTTTTCTTTGAAAGGTGTAAACAGCTACTGTATTGTGTTCTAGGCAGTCAGAAATCACAACGTAATCCAAATGATCAACTTTTTTTCCTCCTTTGTAATATATCACAAAAGAGTGAATTGTGGCATGCCCCTAGCCCAGTGGTAAGACTGGGCTTCATCTTGCACAACCATACTGTAGTTTTCTGAAAAGTCGAGAGTCACTGCAAATTCAGATTCTTTAAAATTTTTCTTGATGTGATTCATGAAAGATGTCTGTTGTTTTGCAATAAAGTCATAGCCGACTAAGAGTGTCAGCTTGTTGCAGAATAAATCTATGAAGTCTGCTGATGATTTCTGCAGTTTCTAAATTGCAACGGTTGACTGAAATCCACAGCCAAAATGTGATCTTTTGTATCCGGGTTCTCTTCAAATGGCTTCTCAAGGNTTGCAACGGTTGACTGAAATCCACAGCCAAAATGTGATCTTTTGTATCCGGGTTCTCTTCAAATGGCTTCTCAAGGATGGTCTGTATTGCAGGATTACCAGGACAATGTAAAATTATTACCAATATTGCAATCTATTGTTGGTGGATCGTATATCACTTTCGGTAGGCAATGTTTGTAGGTATTTAATTCACCATTTGTTAAATCTCCTAATCTGGCATTTTCAATCATTAGTTTTACATTTTGATGGATTGTATATACACTGCATGTGTGCCACTTGAACCTGAACATAATGCTTCAGTCGAAAATCAACAAATTTTGAAAAGCCTATTTTAATATATGGAAATTTGTCCTTAAATAATGTGTATACCTTTTTCAGGTTGCACAAAATAAGTTTTTTTCAAAATTTTTAATTTATTTTTATTTGGTTCAATAACTGTAATGCAATCTGTAACACCTGGCATGGCTCTACTGACTTCATTATTTTCGAAAAATAAATTAACAATTTCTACCACTTTTTCTGAGAGGTTTTACCAGGTTTGGGATTGGGACTTTCCAAGATTCCTCTTTCGCTAAGGAGTTTTTTTGATTGTCGTACCATGTAGCTTGGCGCTTTAAACTTGCGCATGATTTTTCTTATTCCCCAATATTCTGGTAGGCAGGTTATCATCATTAGCTTCTTGCTCATTCTAGNAACTTGCGCATGATTTTTCTTATTCCCCAATATTCTGGTAGGCAGGTTATCATCATTAGCTTCTTGCTCATTCTAATAGAACTCAAAAAATTGGCTTTAAGGTTTTACAAAACTGATTCCTCTAGATCTTCACCGTAATTTTCAGAGGAATCNTAGAACTCAAAAAATTGGCTTTAAGGTTTTACAAAACTGATTCCTCTAGATCTTCACCGTAATTTTCAGAGGAATCTTCTACAAACACAAAAAGTTTTCTTTTCATTACAGAGTCAATTTTTTTTTTACTTTCCTAGTTACATAACGTTTTGATTATATATTTTTTCTATCAATATGAGATTCCCCTAGCCCTTGCAGTGAAGTGATTGGTGTCTCAAACACCTCTGAGGATGCAGAAAAACTGGGATCTTTATCAGAATCTGAACTTGATTCCTGATCCTGATGAGTAGAAGAAGCAGCAGTATTTTGATTTTTAAATGTTGCTATTTCTATTCTACAAGTATCAAAAATTTTCCCCCTCTTTGTCAATTCAGAAAACAAACTGCACATCCAATTAGTAACATTTCTTAACTGTTTTTGTCCCTCATATTGTGATTATATTTTTTTGAAGGTTTCAAACACTTTAATTTCAAGGATTGTTCACTGTGGGTTATTTTTTACCATAAACTGCACCCTTTTTATCAATTTTAAGTCACTAACAAAACTAATTGGAATAGAAAATATGTATCCAAAGTAATGAAAACATCATAATACACTAAAAATAAATATCAAATGTTCTCAATTCAGAATGCATGAAACTCCACTGATAATATAAAGTAAATGTTCACTGTTTAGGTAGGATTAACACTTGTAATAATAATGCAATAAATGNAAACTCCACTGATAATATAAAGTAAATGTTCACTGTTTAGGTAGGATTAACACTTGTAATAATAATGCAATAAATGCACAGTATTATTCAAATTAACACATTACTAACTATAAAACTTCATTGCAAGTATTTACATCGGAACAACACCGACACCTTTCGCAAACTGGCGAAAATCACAGCACTGAAAGAGCTATGGGAATCCCATATACTAGACTGAGCTAGGAGAATCCCTAGTTGCTGGTTGCTGGATGCCTGCTCTGAACTGTCTAAAGCAAAGTGTAGTACTAGAATCATTTACTAGCAGGAGAATGATTCATTATTCTGTTATTAGTGAATATGAATAAATTTTATAATTTCAAATATATTAAAATAATAAATAAAATTGCTTAATTTCATAACATGTAATAAAGTATAAAATGAATGACTTGAAATTGACATTCACCATGATCTAAATCAGTATTTAATAATAATATCAGTGAATGTTTTTAAAACAGAACTNGACTTGAAATTGACATTCACCATGATCTAAATCAGTATTTAATAATAATATCAGTGAATGTTTTTAAAACAGAACTGTAAAAAGTTTTTCAACTACTTTTGTTTTCAATTATTTTGACTATGAACGCATTAACATTCCCTTTTTGAACTTTGTAAACCATTTAATATTAGTATAAACTATTTTCTAGAATTTTTAAAAAAAATTTTGAAGATGCCTTTTTTTTTTAATTTAAAATTAAAATACTCAATTAAAATTTTGAAAAACTTTTTTCTAAACCTTATTGTGTTGCATATCATATGAAAGGTCATACAAAATGCTGCAAAATGACACCTGTTCCACCTCTCTAGCTTACCTAGGAGAGCTGCTATGGCTATTAAAAAATATGTCAGTCATGCAAATTTTTTTTTCAAAACTTTACATTGCCATATTTTCCAAACAGGTCGACATCTTTATACAATTTTATAATTTTGTTAGTCTATAAGGAGGCTACATCCGTGCAAAATTTGATAAAAAAATCTGAGACGGTGAGGTAAAATTTTTTATTAAAAGTGTGTTGATTTGACACGGAATGACCCCTTATCGTAAAACTCTAACACCACTCCTAGAAGACAGGCTTTAATTATCAGAATCTGTAACTCATTTCCTGACAAATCTTTCTTTTCTAGGCGAGACTAANATAAGGAGGCTACATCCGTGCAAAATTTGATAAAAAAATCTGAGATGGTGAGGTAAAATTTTTTATTAAAAGTGTTGATTTGACACGGAATGACCCCTTATCGTAAAACTCTAACACCATTCCTAGAAGACAGGCTTTAATTATCAGAATCTGTAACTCATTTCCTGACAAATCTTTCTTTTCTAGGCGAGACAAATATTGCTTTTGAAGTTGATATAATACTGCCTTGTATATCATTCACACTGTGCATTCACAGACAACACATGCTCTTGCTGTCACAATGTTAATTTGTTTAACATTTATACATTTGCAAAAATTCTTTTGATAATTTAGTAAAAAAAAAGAATGCACTCTAAAGATTATAGATTTTGACCATGTTTGTGAACCACTTCCCTTATGCAACTACTAGTGCTACCACAAGGTTTACTTAGCACAATAATTTCAATGAAAACTTTAATGCAAGCATTTCAATTAAAACTTTACATGCAAGCAAATGAAAAACACTGAGGATCGTTCAAAGCTCATTTTGGTACTGGCCACTGGGGCTAAAGGCTAGAGCAGACACCTACACTGTGTGGAGTGCTTATAAAGTAATAGGGAAACATTTAGATGTAGCCTGCCTACAAAATTTGGTTTTCTACAAAGGAAAGAATAAATAATAGCCTTTATTCAGAAAAACAGTAGTAAGTGTATGCCATCTATCATGCACAATCCTTAACAAAGTAAAATATGAACAAGATTTTCACCAACTTGTTCAGTAAAATAAGCCTCTTGCAAAAAGTGACTAAATTTTAATGACATCTTCCACAATTTTTTGAGTGCATCTGAGAATAATTTTGCTTGACTCACTACTGTAACACTGCGAACAAGGCAAANATCTTCCACAATTTTTTGAGTGCATCTGAGAATAATTTTGCTTGACTCACTACTGTAACACTGCGAACAAGGCAAAAGCGTGGAGTCTGCTGTTCAGATCCTACCAAGTAGGTAACAATCTCGTAACTCACTCACAAGAGAAAAGTGCTTCATCACCCATTACAACAGATACTTTGAATGCTACCCANGTAACAATCTCGTAACTCACTCACAAGAGAAAAGTGCTTCATCACCCATTACAACAGATACTTTGAATGCTACCCAGGAAGGATCAGGAGAGCAATACCAGTACCTGATGTGAACCCATACAACTCGCACAACTCCCTATTACAATAATACAGTGATGTCACATCATGTTTTGTGTGTGTGTGTGTTCAAATTACCACATATATATGAATTTATGTGCATAATCAACAGTGCTGCTGTCAAGCTCGCCATGTATCCAAATACACACAGCCAATCTTCATTTCCATTATGTCAGAGGTTCAGGTGCATGTAATGATCCACATATTATCACTTTCCTACACTCTTGCTATAAAACACATTCCCTTGTAAACAGTTTTTAGCTGTGTTTGTAGANCCACATATTATCACTTTCCTACACTCTTGCTATAAAACACATTCCCTTGTAAACAGTTTTTAGCTGTGTTTGTAGATAAAATATTTTGCAAATTCTAATACTTTAAACGCTACAATCTCAAACTCAAGGTCAGTCTGGCACACCACTCACTTGTAAATGTATTATATTAGCACTTCACAATGAGNCCACATATTATCACTTTCCTACACTCTTGCTATAAAACACATTCCCTTGTAAACAGTTTTTAGCTGTGTTTGTAGTTAAAATGTTTTGCAAATTCTAATACTTTAAAAGCTACAATCTCAAACTCAAGGTCAGTCTGGCACACCACTCACTTGTAAATGTATTATATTAGCACTTCACAATGAGNGCTACAATCTCAAACTCAAGGTCAGTCTGGCACACCACTCACTTGTAAATGTATTATATTAGCACTTCACAATGAGAGGTTGTAAGGGCTTGCAATTTTTTTTCCCACCTGTCACAAGCTTTTTTCCAGGTGCTGATAGGACCTGTTTTGACTGGGCAGCCTCAATTGCCACAATATTCTTTCCTCCTAAGGAAGTTGGAGCATGCAAGAATATGAAGACATTTGCTTGTGGCACACAGTGCATTTGGTGCCCATGAGAACCCCAATCTCTTCCTATTGGTAGATATGATGCGGCCAGAGAGAAGTTACTGGGTCCAAATGAAGCTTGTGCTCAGTATATCTTGGCTGGGGCATTAGAGAAGCATATCCCAATTCTATCCACTTGGTGGTTGAGATGGAGACGTTGGATGAAAACAGTAATGTCCCAACAGGCCCTGACCTAATGTCTGAAGGTAGCATGCCACAGTTCTATGTCCCAGAATAAATGGAGTTAAAAAGTATGGGAGGGCATGAATTGTAAGTGGTGGTGAAAAAAGTGGCCCCTAGCAAGGAAAGAAAGCATATCTACTGGTAAAAACTTCATTTACTTAGAAAATTTAAAAAAATTAAAAAGGCCTATTTGCATAGCCTTGGGAGCTGTCCTTAGTTTGTCAAGCTTAAATCCTATCATTTTAGTCCTGTAATAAGAGTGGTGCAGGAACTGCAAATCCATGAAGAAGGAGCTCCATTGCAACATATCCCTAGGTGAACAGTATGGACAGAAGAGAAGACTGGAAAGCAATGGTATAGGTTTGTGGGATTGCTGCACAGTTTCTGTGCAGTGCATGACAAAAATTATGCATGGTAGAGCTGAAGTTAGTAGGGCACTTGATGGGTACTAGGTACATTACCAGGACGACAACCTAATATCTGTCAGTGCATCACAATTTATACAATGGTTCCTGGAGCAAGAAGGTAGAGAGGTAACAAGATGCTTAGTCCTCCTTTCTCCATTTGGAGATGTGCAATGCGAGTGCGTGCAACTGGGGAAGACNGAGAGGTAACAAGATGCTTAGTCCTCCTTTCTCCATTTGGAGATGTGCAATGCGAGTGCGTGCAACTGGGGAAGACACAGGTGATGGGTCTTGCCATCTGTGGCTGGTGCGGGTGGTATCAATGCACCATTAGAGGCAAACCAGCAGTCAATAAATTTTATTAATTACATTCTTTCTTTAGTTTTCAAGTTAAATACATCGGTAGAGACTGGATAGAGGTTTTGATGCCATGCACAGTCTAAAAGTTGGGATGTATAGCATTCAAGTTTTTATTCCAGTTTGTGGTGAGATACTGCAAAAAAAACCTGTTTAATTTAAAGAACTCCCAAAGGAGATGGAGTAAAACTGTGTTATACAACTATATTTAATGTATATTTTATGCTAGGTTTACATGTACAATTTCACTTGTCTGAAAAAGCCTACTGATGAAATTGATATATCTTGAGTAGCTTTTGTCAACAAATCTAGACATGTGAGAGGTGTGATGTCTAGTCTACACCAAGAATGGTGATTAAACCAAAGAAAGGTGGAACAGAAAAGAAGCAGCATTCCACAATAAATAAATTGGCGAAAGCCGTGGTCTTGATACATAAAGAGTATAAAATGTTGTATACTGAGTTTGAGCAGATACACCTTTTCAACAGAGAAATGTAACAACTAATTACATCTTTGCAAAAGTACAACTAGCAACTCAATGAAGAAGTGCATAGGTGTAAGAAGACTTATGAGGAANTATGTAACAATTAATTACATCTTTGCGAAACTACAACTAGCAACTCAATGAAGAAGTGCATAGGTGTAAGAAGACTTATGAGGAAGCAAAAGCGCAAGAGATTTCCGCAGTGGTTAACAGCATAGGACTTCAACATAAATGAAGGTGAAGTGAGGTAAAGATGGAGCAAAGATGGACTGCAATGGTAGAAGAATGGGAGCATGTCGAGAAAACCCAGCAACCAATGGCAATGTTAACCACATTTCTCTCATGCAAAACTCAGCTGTGACCCTGCTGGGAATCAAACCCAGTTTTCCGTGGTGTGAGGTGAGCAATACAAGACCAGGAAGCCGACAATGAAATGTCCAAAGTGAAGAAAAAATCAGAGATATACATAGGTGAAGTCGCCATGGTGCAAGAGAAGTCTGTCATATTTCGCAGAACAATATCAAGGCCTATACCAGAGGTGCCTGAAATGTAAACTGCCAAATTTTTTCATCTGTACTGCAAGAGAGAACTCAGCTCAGAAGATACGAGAATCAGAGAGTTTATATATAAGAACATTTACCCTTCTGGAAGATGACCACTGGGACACTATGGTGGATGACTACTATGAAAATGAATGTGAATAAAGAAGATAATGTATGGAACAAACTCCTGGCCAAATACCTGGCAANTGGATGACTACTATGAAAATGAATGTGAATAAAGAAGATAATGTATGGAACAAACTCCTGGCCAAATACCTGGCAAGGGACTTAACACTAAAGCTGTAATCAATATTGCATAATTGAATTCTGCATTCCAAGGATTTCCCATAAGCGAACGAGAAAGAATGCCCATATGAGGGATTTCAATCCTGCACCTAATGCAAATGACGATGAGTCATTTAAACAAAGAGATGGAACCATGAAGCCTTCTTGATTCAGTAATAACTCAAAGAGCGAGAAAAGAAAGACCAGCCCACTCCAAAACAAAAATTGAAGTCACTGGCTGGCGATGATACAAATGTTGTGATGAGGTGGAGAAATACCTAGGCAAATAAAAAGAGGCCTGGCGCCTACATCACACAGGCCCATCACAGTTTTAAAAAATATTACATAATAAAATAAATTAATAAAAATCTGTAATCACCCCTGTGCCTGTGTAAGAAGCTTCTTTCCTCCTGGAAGTGGTGATACTGTGGATCTGGTTAAAACTCCTTTATCAGCTACATCTTCACTATGGACCAAGTCTTCAAAAAGCTTATTCTGGAGTTCTGCACCATCCAATGGGATGTTTCCAAGTGCACCGAGGAGCTCAACTTCCTGAAGCAACTCATTCTTGTCAACTTCTTGAAGGAGCTCAACTTCCTGAAGCAACTCATTCTTGTCAACTTCTTGAAGGAGCTCAACTTCCTGAAGCAACTCATTCTTGTCAACTTCTTGAAGGAGCTCATTCTTGTCATCCTGTAAACTTTCTATTTCACTAACAATACCAAATTTTACTTCCGTTTCTTCACCCGCATCGCTCACCATCTCCTGCTGCACCGAAACACTTTCCACATTCCTCTGTACATCAAAGCTGCAACTGTCTATAAAAGGTGAAGCAAGACTGCTCTCACTTCTGGTCACTTGTTTTTCTAAATTAACGTTCACCTTTGCCTTTGTCCTTTTCAACTGATACAACTGAGACAGGTTGAGATCTGGTTGCTCCACTATCATTGAAAGATGCTTTGGCTTCAGTTTGCTTACAGTGGCTTTCGTTTGACTTGTGGCTGCTTCAGTTACTGTAACCAATGAACAATGGTCAAATATTATAAAATATATTCTACTCAAAATATTTTCAAAATTTTACTCACACTAGGTATTAAAAATAATCTTAGTGTATGTGGTGATGCACTAATTAAAATGTGTGTGCATAGCAAAAAACATAATAACAAAGCAGCTAAAAATAATAATAAACTGAGGCAAACATTTGACAGCTACCATGCAAATGATGTGTCACTTCTTCACGAGAGAATTTTAACATGTGCTAGGACATATCAGAAGTGGCCTTTGCAATCCTGTAAAGTAAAATTATGAAATGAAAATTATGTGAATGACTTTATAAACAAAAATGGAATACTGTAGAACATCCCTGAACACCTATTGAAGACTATTTAAATACAGGATTGGGGTGGCATTCTATCAACTAACATCGTGAGGTGATTCCTTATGCAAAATCTAGTGGGAAATATACAAGACACTTTCTATCCAAACTGAATATTAAGGGAAAAATTAGCCTTTGAAAAATAAGATTTTAAAATGTAGTTTTGCAAAATATCAGAAACAAACTTAAATTAAATTACAGTTTTCCGAACATTATTTTATGTTATTGGGAGCTTCAACCTAAGAGCAAACTCTCATTAATACCTCCCCCAGTAATTAAAAAAAAAAAAAAAAAAAAANATTGATGCTGGTTTATTGAGCAGTATAACCTAATTAACAAAAATGATTCTCTTAATGCAACTGCCCAAGACCCACCATTTTCATGTAACACACACACAAAGCTTTGACTGCAGCAATAGTCCTTAGTAGGTAGGCAATACTAACCATGTGTCTAGGGTATGTTGCTGTGCCCACTGCACAGATGATTGTGGAGGACATTTTCAACACTTATTATAAACAACATGTAGCGTACATTAATAAACTTATAACACTGCAGCTGCTTCTTTTTTTGTGGCAACAGTCCATGTGAGATTCCCTGCACGAAGTATTGGTATTGCCTATGCACATGGAACTGTATTCCTGCCACCAAAAGTTCTGTCTGCATTTTACACAAAAAGGGTCGGTCTTGGACAGCTGCAACAGGAGGACCATTTTTGTTAATTAGGTCATACTGCTCTATAAACCAGCATGAATTGTTCATAATTCCTGATGATAAAAAAGTTGTCTACAATAAGATGGTGGCCACTCCTGTTATTTTCATTACAGTGGTAGGTATTAATGCAAGTATACTCTTTAAATGAAGATCCCAATAATAAAAAAGAATGTTCAGAGAACTATAATTTAATTTGATTTCATTTCTGATATTTTGCCAAAATACAATTTAAAATCTTATTTTTCAAGGGCTTATATCTTCCTTTATATTCAGTTTGTTTAGGTAGAAATTGTCCAGTATATTTCCTACTTGATTTTGCATAAGGAATCACCTCACGAAGTTTGTCGTTCAAATTACACCCCACCCTGTCAAAGTTGGCTAAGAACTCAAATGCAGTTCTGATGACTAAAATGTTCCCCAGTCTTGGCTGTTATGCAAACTGCAAGTGAATGCTCAGTAAGTTATGGTACGACTATGTGGGAACACCTGTGGTACTTCAGCTAGTCAGTCAGCTCAAAGTACAGAATGCAAACATGAAGCTCCCTGTGAAAATTAATTTGGAGTGGTACTAACAGTAACCAACTATTTTGGCCCCTACAATGACTTATTAACTATATGCATAGAATCAAAGCAAGAGAATGATTGTTTAAGTTTGCTAGTGGTAAATAATCTAGGTCTCTTAAATATTGTAAATAAAAGCTACTTTATTTATGAAAAAGTAAGAGATAGTTAATCTAATAATTGCAACTTTTATATAATTCATATTAACTAGAATTTTTTCTTAGCGCAACAGTCCACTATAAGACACAACTTAACAATAGTGCACACAAATATTTACAAATCATTGTGTGCTTTTGTTTGCTATTTGCATAATTTGCAGTAGTAAAGTCCAGAAACTCCCAGAGATAAGTTTTGACATTCCCCAACTAGATTAACCAATGTTTCAAGCTAGTGAAACTGGTGTGTGCATCAACTTAAGGGGATTTTTCACTAAACTGGCCATTTAAGTTTTCTGATGTTTTAAAATTAAGTTGATTATTTAGAAAATGAAAGTTATGTCTTGCAGTCTTTAACATGTGTTCTGTAGCAGAGCTGATATTCTGGTGATTAATACTTTTTGTTGCATACGGAACTAATAGCACTTGAGGATTCTCATACCTGTAATGCCAATTTACAAGGTATCTACAGGTTTTATACCATATTTTAATAGGATAATTATTTTGTTACAATCACAAATATACTGCCACACAAGATTACACCAATTTAAATAAAATTGTGTCTTGAGTCTATAGTAATCAGTACCTTTGCAAATTAACCGTGGTCTTTCAAACTTTTACAANTAGTAATCAGTACCTTTGCAAATTAACCGTGGTCTTTCAAACTTTTACAATAAACACTCACCCATCTACGTGGCATTCTAAACTTATATGATAGCTGCTAAGATATCTGAATATATTATTTTCAAGACACACCTAATTTTCTGAATCAGAAATGGTGTTACCTGAGTCAGAATTCTCATTTCCTGAACGAGAACTGCAAATTCCGGAATGAGAGCTGCATTTCTGGAATGAGTTTGACATTTCCTAATTGAGAATTGCCATTTCTCCAATGAGAATTGCCATTTCTCCAATGAGAATGAATAGCCATCTCTTCAATGAGAATAGCCATTTTTTCAATGAGAATAGCCATTTTTTCAATGAGAATTCCCATTATCTGAAAGAGAATTGTCATTAACTGAATGAAGATTGCAATTAACCTGAATGAGAATTGCCATTACAGGAATGAGAATTTACATCATCAAACTACAACTATTACAAACAGATTCTTCCATGGTTGTGGGAGGTTGGTAAATTTGTCCAATAATCGTAGGTTTCGTGGCGGCTGCAATTATTAAGGCATCTCATTTTTATGAGGAGAGGACCTGACTGGCCATATTGCAAGCCAAAACTTTGATGTGAATCATATTAATTGATTGGAGATGAATCTGAGTCATGTGGTTCCGAGCAGTTAAATTTTTGAAGTCCCATTGCAAGTCATTTTGTATATCACTGTGACGTGTAACGCATATTGGGAGTAGAAGCCTCGCTGACCGCACCAGTGACACATGTCACGAGGCACGTGGACAGCCAGAACAGATCACAGTTACACGTGTCAAGGTTGTGCCGAGTAAGAGCTGGCATATCGCAGAAGCACCCTGGAAGGCGCTACATAAATACGTAGGAAAGCGGGAGAAATTGCAGAGCCAAGCAAGAGCACCTCTAGCTTCACGCCTGAGAAAATGGCTGACCAATTGAAAGTGGGGGCCACGAATACTCCTCACCCCTACCACC
>NQII01004555.1:35030-48956 GCA_002778355.1 Clitarchus hookeri
CCCCCCCCCCTTAATAACTTTTAAACCTGACAACCAAATTTAACCAAACTAGGTGCACATAAAGTATTTAGTGAGTAAATCAGACTTTTGTAGTTTTCCATGATGCAGAGAACTTATTTTAAAAATTGGCAGCAATTTTGATATTTAGGCAGATAAGTTATATTTCTGTAACAAATTATCCGATTCCAACCAAATTTGGAACATTAACAATGCATTATATAAGCAGTTTGTTTAGAAAGTGACAATGTCATTAATCCACCATTTTGTAAGATAGCACAAATTGAAAAATAAAACTTTTCCATTATATGTATGGAACTATTTAACAGATTTAAAACAAATTTAGCACACTGATAGTGCATGATGTAAGCATTGCATTAAAAAACCTATAATGTTATTAATTCACCATTTTGTAAGATTGTGCTAATTGAAAAAAAATTAAGCTCTAACATTATATCTCAGGAACCACTTCACGGATCTAAACCAAATTTGGTACGTTGGCAGTGTGCATGGTGTAAGCATTGAATTTAGTAAACAATACTGTTATTGGTACACCATTTTAGGAGACAGTGCTAATTGAAAAAAAAAAAAAAAGCTTTTACATTATATTTGGGGAACTATTTAACCAATTTAAGCCAAATTTGATATGTTAACAGTGCATGATGTATGCACTGAATCGTGATAATGTTATTAACAAGCCATTTTGGAAGATAGTGCAACATGAAAAATAAAGTTTTTATGTTATATCTCTATAACTACACAACCGATTCCTGCCAAATTTGGCATATAAGCAATACTATTATAGGCCATGTTCATACTCGTATATGCAATTTAAATGGATAAGGCACTTATTTTTAAAACAGTGGTTATTTTAATATTTTAGGGTTATTTGCAATATCTACCATACTAGTTGTCCAATTTCAACCAAACTTGCTATACTGAAATTGTCTTTTACAAGCATCAGATGTGAGATAGCACCATATGAAAATAAAGTTTTAATGTTATATCTTGGGGAAACAATCAACCCATTCNTATAAGCAATACTATTATAGGCCATGTTCATACTCGTATATGCAATTTAAATGGATAAGGCACTTATTTTTAAAATAGTGGTTATTTTAATATTTTAGGGTTATTTGCAATATCTACCATACTAGTTGTCCAATTTCAACCAAACTTGCTATACTGAAATTGTTTTTTTAAAGCATCAGATGTGAGATAGCACCATATGAAAATAAAGTTTTAATGTTATATCTTGGGGAAACAATCAACGCATTCNAAGCATCAGATGTGAGATAGCACCATATGAAAATAAAGTTTTAATGTTATATCTTGGGGAAACAATCAACGCATTCCTACCAAATACAGCACTCAAGTTATATTACAGTAGGTCATGTAAACTGACATGGTTAAGTGGGTCGGAGTATTGTTTTCAAAATGGTGGCCATATAAACATTTTATCATAACATGCTATATCTACAAAACAGTGTAACCAATTTCAACCTAAACTTGTATGCTAGCAGTATCTATGTACGCATCAAATGAGCAAGTACATGAACGCATTTGTCCACCATTTCNACCTAAACTTGTATGCTAGCAGTATCTATGTACGCATCAAATGAGCAAGTACATGAACGCATTTGTCCACCATTTCGGAAAATAGCAACAAAGGAAAAAATTATGTTTTTGTGTCCTATATCAGGAAAATATTAAATGATACCCGCCAAATTCAGGTGACAAGTTATGCTTTTGTAGTCCATCTAAATTTATATGACCAATGGAANTATTAAATGATACCCGCCAAATTCAGGTGACAAGTTATGCTTTTGTAGTCCATCTAAATTTATATGACCAATGGAAGTAGTACATATTTTCAAAATTACAGCAATGTAAATATTTTATGTCAGTATGCCACGTCCCAAACAATTTCAACTAACTTGATATGTAACAGTATCTATGACAAACAAAGAATGTGCCAATAAATCTCAGTTTTTNCCAAACAATTTCAACTAACTTGATATGTAACAGTATCTATGACAAACAAAGAATGTGCCAATAAATCTCAGTTTTTTTCTCCAGTAATGAAGATACCACCACGTGAGAAAATGGAGTTTTTGTCATATGTCCGGGACCAATCTACTGATTCCCACCAAACATTTCACACTAGTAGTGNCGTGAGAAAATGGAGTTTTTGTCATATGTCCGGGACCAATCTACTGATTCCCACCAAACATTTCACACTAGTAGTGTTACAGTAGGCCATGTTTAAAGTGTGTGTGGTTTTATTTACAGTATGCCTGCAATATACAAAATTTAGATGATTTTATATCTATTAAATAGTTTTAACATAGTTCAGTAGCCTATCTATTACAAACATCATATACGCTTATAAAGAGCCTGTTTTAGGATAATGTGTATGATAGTGCCAAATCTTGGGAACCAGTCAATCTATTTCCACCAAATTCTGCACACAAGTAGTGTTATGGTATGTCATGAAAGCCTACTCGATTCAAGTGACTCACACACTTGTTTTCAAAATTATGTCCCTGTAAATATTTTAAGTTGATAATCCTAGTGTACCAGAACTTTAGACTGATTACTATCGAAGTTGATGTTCCGAATTCCAACTCCATGATGTAGTTGGTTGTATGACAGCTTTATTATCTTCCCATTCTGAAGACAATAACCCACTTTCATGAGTATCTGTAAGCATTACTTTCTGCTGGTGGTNGCTTTATTATCTTCCCATTCTGAAGACAATAACCCACTTTCATGAGTATCTGTAAGCATTACTTTCTGCTGGTGGTATGTCCACATAGGCTATGTTGGTCTTTGACTAGGTTGTGTCCTAACTGATTAACGAGACACCAAAGAAAATGGCTGTTCAAAACTGTCACAGCATATCATTAATAGGNAGGTTGTGTCCTAACTGATTAACGAGACACCAAAGAAAATGGCTGTTCAAAACTGTCACAGCATATCATTAATAGGTGTCCGTCTTACTACAAACTAAAGGATGTCTGTTATAGGCTGTTCAAACTAAAGTGAGTACTTTTGAAATCAACCTTTGATAAAACTCATACATACCCCATTAACTGCATAGATTCTACCATACACACTGGCATGTTGGCTCCCAGTTAAATTGACACTGAATGAAGAAAAACAGTTACAAGTCTTCACATTGTACTCAAATAAATGTTTTTTTTAGGTCTCTAACAATTTCATGTTTACACTTGACTGATGCATAAATGTCAATGAAATGTTACATATGACAGAAAGAATAAAGTAAATCTTAAGCAAGGCTTTTGAAAGTGCTCAATTAACTGTGAACAGCCTATATACATTTAGCAGCCCCTCTTTCTCCTGGTAGTGTTAACATAATATGACTATTGTATGCACCTATAATGTGAAGTAGTTTGTAAGAACTACCACAACTCGTATCACTTCTCAAGTTACAATTTTTTTAAGATGACACATTGTCACAGCAGCCATGATACATCACTAACAGCCAATTTTATAAAACAAATACAGCAGTTTTGCACAAGACATGGCTACTAGCAGGGTGCTAACTTTAACTTACAATATTAAACTAAAGTACACAACAGAAAAAAAGCAAAGGTGATGCAAGATGCAATAAAAGGAAAAACACAAGATCACATTGCAAAGGAGACAAGCTTGCTCATTTTGGTAATACTATATTACTTCACATTAAAATAGAGGAAAATTACAAGAAAATAAAAACAACATTAATCACCTCTGCAGTCACTGGTAACACAAGCCCATTTATTAATACCACCTTAATACCAACATGGTCTACGTGTAACTTCACTGACAGGCTGTGGAAAACAAACACAATAAATCTGTCATTTAAGGTGGTAGTAGTAGAGTGACTTCCGATGGAGCACTGCACCTGACCGTACAACATGCAGATTTCATTAAAAAATACTACAGACGCAACCAAAACTGTCAGAAAATTACCATTTAAGTTGCATATTAAGTAAGAAAGCACATATTTTGTAACACTAAAAATATTTTGCTTGAATTTATTTACTGGTATTTAAATAATATTTTACTTTTAACATTTAAGAGTACAGTATTCCCATTCTGGATGATTCACAAAGCACATTATGCAAAAAAAATATCAAGCAAAATTATTATAGTAATTATTCTAATCATATGTAATAAAAAACCAAATAACTTTTCAGCATTTTTGGGCATATCCACACAGAGATCAACCTTAACATAAACCCCTAGCAGCCTACTTTATGCTGATCTGGAAAAATTATAAAACTTTACAGCATTGCTATCATTTATGCTGCACCGATATAGTTGTGAACCCAGGAGCCTCTCTGAACATGAACTTGGACATAAGTCCCAGGGTCAGTGCCGTATACCACACATAAGAGGGAGTCACAAACTCAATGAAAATAGAGAACAGTCCACCATCCATGTCATTTGAATGAACCCACAAAGCAGAAAAGTGGACAAATTATGGAAATGTTCAGAATACACGTCAAAACTGCAGATGTCACAAAATGTAAGGTTCAGATCATATAACCAAACATGGCTCAAATAAAACTTTCTCTCATATTCTACAGCAGATCATGTCCTGAAACATGTAAGCCTGAAGTCAATCCACATATTAACTGCAGTTACCTGCCCACTATTATAATTAACTCATTCCCTAACTAAGTATACAGTGCACCATAAAATATAATCTACCAATATCACAACAAAAAATGCCAATTTAATAATAACTTTATGAAGAATTGGGGCTTTTCTGAAATAAAAGACAGAAAGATGTGAACGTTGCATATTCTGCTTTTGCAAGTATACTGTGTTGAAGAAATGTCAGTGCCTTGTAATTCATTCAGTGAATTGTGTTAATAAAATCTGATATCATACCAGGTTTTAAGATGTGCTGTTTACATCTTCTACCATGTTCCTTTGTGTCCTATAATGCCTGACTGACATGAACAAAAATGAAGTGAAACATGAAAATTAGTGTAGCATTTTTCATACATTTAAACAATAGAATAAATGTAAATTTTGTAATAAATATGTATATAATTAAAACAACAAAAAGACGGACGAACAACTTATTATTACAAAACAGGACAGACGACAAAAGCAAACCAAAAGAAAAGACAACTCAATGACGAAAATGAAAACACCACACAAGTGAACAAAACAGTGAAAAAACAATATCATTGGACATAACTGAACAATAAAAACTCGAAACACACACAAAAATAGGACAAAAAACCACGATGAAACACAAGTCAGGAACAAGCGTTCCTTGTCAGATTATAAAAGTAAATAATCCAACGCTACAAACAACACAGGAACCACAAAAATAACCAGAGAAAAGAATAGATAAACCAACAGAGAGGNAAATAATCCAACGCTACAAACAACACAGGAACCACAAAAATAACCAGAGAAAAGAATAGATAAACCAACAGAGAGAACACAGGACAACAGAAAAATTATGACAAAAAAATTATTAAAAGTCTTCACGACATTTTGGGGCTTGGAACCTGTCCCCTTCTTCAGGTGACACACTGGAAGAACAATTGCAGAAAACTGAGATGGAAAACAGGGAGTATATATACTGTTAAAAGACGCCTGAGGAGCGTACCCAAGTTCGTAATGGATGGAGGACTTAAAAAATATAAATAAAATAACTAAATTTTATTTTTAATTTATTCACACAGCTTTTATTTACAGCATTCAATTATCTATCTCCCGTAATATTTTTTTTTTTTTTTCTCAGTGAGCGCAATATTTAATGTCTATTTCAACTCTAATTAACGTCCTTCTCAATGGCTCAGTTTGGTTATCGTCAATTAACTCATTCTCATCACTAAGACACATTTAGTCAGTCTGTTGCCTTCATTTGTAATGTCTTTCACTCAAGTATCCAGTCCAATAGTCCAGCCTCCCAGTTGCTATCTTCACTGCTGTGATACCCACAGTCGCAGATTTTTCTTCTGCTGGTCACTTCTCTCGCCGCACGTTTCGCTCATCTATCGCTAAAACCAGTCACTCATCCATTCAACAACTCCAGGCACGGAAGCTCGACACGCTTTATATAGCAGCTGACCTTGACCTGGAAGGTTCGCCGCACCCTGAGTCTGAGAGAAACAAGGTCAGTAATTCAGAGCATTCACCAGATGTCTCAAAGACACCCGATACCCAAGGTTGGGAGTGGCACGTGCCCTGATAGACATAACAGGCATGCTTTATAAACATTGCTTTGTGAAAAGCTGCTGCATCTCCGGTTGCAACTGATAGCGCATGTGCGTCAATAAATCATTCGTGCCTTGCACACTCAAAGAGAGGCTACCTGTAACAATACGATTCTAGCACTCTTCCGAGCGCACCGATAGGAGGGTCGGTAGTCTCTAATTGGTGGTGCTTGGAAAAGTGCTTGCTGATTGGGCCGAGAAACAGCTNGCACCGATAGGAGGGTCGGTAGTCTCTAATTGGTGGTGCTTGGAAAAGTGCTTGCTGATTGGGCCGAGAAACAGCTTATGGGGTGTAGGTACTGTTAAGTGGAAATACTGGTCTAATTTGAAGTGTAATTATTCATTTTGGACAACAAAACTTTGTTTTTAATTATTGGTAGCCATATTCCCTTTAATTCTATGCTTTGTTGACTTATGATGAAAGCAGATTCTTTGATTTTTCTCTTTATGGCATTTTGCTCTTTGGCTATGGGTACAGAATTTTCCCACAGAATCTTATGATTATTTGACGAGGCGTGTTCAGTTTTTTTTTATTTTTCTGTTTCACCCCATTTAGTGTTCTTTTTGTGTTCCTTGAAATGGGTGGGCAGTGGCCAGCCTGTTTCCCTTATGTATACATTGCCGCGCTAAAGGAATTTGATAAATACATTCTTGTGTATACTGTTGATCATTGGCGGGTTTTACTTTTGTTAGCAGTGTTTTTATTGTTGTAGAAGGTTTGAAGGCAGTGCGTATATTGTGTTTCTTAGTCAGCCTGCGTAATTTTTCTGAAGTCCTTTAACATATGGAATAACTACAGTAGCTGCAGGAGGTTCTGTTTTTTCTGGTTTTGTGATTATTGAATTGTTTGGATATATCATATTTTTAATGAATTTGTGTGGATAACCATTGATGAGNTTTCTGGTTTTGTGATTATTGAATTGTTTGGATATATCATATTTTTAATGAATTTGTGTGGATAACCATTGATGAGCAGTTCTTTATTTATGTGGGCTAGTTGTGTTTGTTTACTTTCCCCATCCGAGCATAGGCTCTCAGCCCTGTTTACCAACGTATGAATGATGTCTGCTTTTGTGCTGTGTGTGTGGTTAGAAGCGAAATGCAAATACTTGCTAGTGTGTGTTGGTTTGCGATATACTGTGGTGCTGATGGTATTGTTTTTTCTGCATACATGAACATCCAAGAAGGGGAGAGAGTTATTGCTTTCTGTTTCATAAGTGAACTATATAGATGGCCTGCAGGAGTTGAGGAAGTCGGTAAATTCCTTGAGTTTGTCCTGATCATGCTGCCAAATCAGAAACGTGTCGTCAACATATCGGAACCAGACCTTCGACAGTCTGTTTCAGATATTGCTCGAAACTTTCCACACAACTGTTAGCCATGAAAGGGACGAGGGAAGATCCTATTGCCATTTCATTTGTTTGTAGAATCTGTCTTTGAAATGGAAATAAGTTATGTTTGTGCATAGAGTTATTAGTTCCATTATGGTGGGAATAGATAAGTTAGTTTGATCTTTTAGTTCTTGGTCTGCTTCAAGTCTTTCTTGTATTACGCTACGTGTTTCGGGTTCTGGTATATTAGTAAACAGGCTCTGAACATCAAAACTCACCAAAACATCACTAGGATTCTGTAATTTCAGATGCTTGAGCATGTGTCCTGAAATATGAGGAGTTCTTTATAAAAGATTATGTGTGTTAAACCAATGGTGAAACTATGTTCAGGAGAAACTTAGATAACTTCTGGCATGGTGAATTACACAAACATATAATCAACCTGAGAGGAACATCTGGCATATGAATTTGGGGAAGACCATAAATATATGGTGGTTTATTGTTGTGTGGTATAATACGGAAGACGAGCTGAAGCCTTAGTGTGAGGTCGCTCCGCGCTCTCCCACAGGTACTGTGCATTTTGAAAGGTAACTGCTGTTTGCAGTACTGTGCACGAGTGCCTTTATACACTTCAGTTGCAGCGAAAACAAGTAAATTTTTCGTTAGAAGAGGACTTCTAGCTCTGCAATACCAGTTCTAAATAGACTGGGCTGATGTTTCCTGAGTCTGATAAACTTTGCACTCAATACACTGTGTTGGATCTTTTTGCAAGGTAACGTATTTATCAGAGTCAATCAAATGCATGATTTTTTGTTCATAATCTGTTGTGTTCATGACGCCAGTTGCATTGCCTTTGTCTGCTGGAAGGATCGTAATGGTGTTGTTGTCCTTTAGTTTACTGATCCCTTTAAGTTCTTCTCGAGATAGATTCTGCTTGGGTGGCTTTGCTGCAGCTACAGCTGACCTAACCTCCCAATGGCATTCTACTTGTTCCTTTGGCAGTATTTTGTATATTACAATTTCCACAGATGCCACTATCTCCAGTTTACGTATCGTAGCAGCAATGCTGAAGTTACGAACCTTTTGTAATACAGATTTTTCAACCTCTGTTAAAGTTCTGTCCAATAGGTTGACGATTGTATTGTGTTTTTTAATTTGAAGTTTGTCAGTGCATACTGTTTTTTCAATCAATGTGGACAGTTTCGTTTTCTGTGTTTCCTTGTGTTTCAGACTGTGTTTCTGAACCAGGTTTGTTAGTGTCTGATGATGCTATTGAAATCTATTGTGTTAAGACTGGATTCGATATCCAGTTGGAGAGCAGATATTTCATTGTTCAGAATTGCTTTTTGTGAGTAATAATAACAAATTTTCTCTTTCAGAAGAGAGCGACTACCTGAGGAAAAGAATTTTTCTGCACATTTGCTTTTACATGTGGTTTTATTGATAGGCATTTAGGTAGGAAATTAACTAACTAAATTAAGTAACANGGAAATTAACTAACCTAATTAAGTAACAAAAACTAGCTGAACACACCTGGTCAAATAATCATAAGATTCTGTGGGAAAATTCTGTACCCATAGCCAAAGAGCAAAATGTCATAAAAAGAAATATCAAAGAATTGGCTTTCATCAACTGAAATAGTATGTCATAAGTCATCAGAGTATTGAATTAAAGGGAATATGGCTACCAATAATTAAAAACAAAGTTTTGTAGTCCAAAATGAATAATTACACTTCAAATTATACCAGTATTTCCACTCAACAGTACCTACATCCCATAGGCTGCCTCTCGGCCTAATCAGCAAGCACTCTTCCAAGCACCACCAATCAGAGACTACAAACCCTCTTATCAGTGTGCTCAGAAGAGTGCTAGAGTCTCATATATATATATATATATATATATATACACACACACACATACAACCCCCCCTGATTTCCACCTCAGTCCACTGCAATTGTTCTACCAGTCTCTCATTCCAAGGCCCAAAAGTCACGAAGTCTTGTAATTATTTTTTTTGTGTTATCATTTTTTTGTCATTCTGTGTCCTCTGTTGGTTTATCTATTCTTTTCTCTGGTTATTTTTGTGATTCCTGTGTTGTTCGTAGTGTTAAATTATTTGGTTTTATAATCTGACAAGGAATACTTTTTCCTGACTTGTGTTTCATTGTGGTTTTTGTCCTATTTTTGTGTGTGTTTTGAGTTTTTATTGTTCAGCTGTGTCCACTGATTTTGTTTTTTCATTGTTTTGTTCACTTGTGTGGTGTTTTCATTTTCATCATCGTGTTGTCTTTTCTTTTGGTTTGCTTATGTCGTCTGTCCTGTTTTGAAATAACAAGTTGTTCGTCCGTATTTTTGTTGTTTTAATTATATACAAATTCATTTTCTATTGATAAGGAAACAGCTTTTCCTAATTATTGGTATGTGGTGTTGTAAAAGTTTTTTTTTGTTATTTGTCTTGCTGAGTTCTGTGGGTGTGCAATTTTTATTTCGTCACATGGTCGGCAATGGACACAGTCCAATCATACCATCATTATAACATATAAGATAAAAGTTTGTATATGTAGCAAGTTGAGAATCGTCGGATTAATTAATTTATTGAGCAATTGTTGAGTTTTGGTCTATGTTTGGCCTTGTGTATTCAAGTATTTAATACATCACATTGTCAACTGTAATCAATGTCATCCAACCTCGTCCCTTGGCCGGCATAAGGCCACCGCGGGCTACGCGTGCATGAGCCTTATGTGTGCAGTGCATGTGTTGCATTTGCGCCGAAGGCCCAAGGGATGTGAAGAGTTTTGTTAGTTTTAAGTAATTTCTATATAATTATTTTGCCAATGTACTCCTGTGCTCATTTTTGTGATTTCAAGGATTTTGTTAGCCTTAAGTAATTTCTGTAAAATTACTTTGCTGTCATGGCATTTCCAACCACGCTTATATTGCATCTGTGCTATTGTAGTCCACAGGGCCATCACTTCCGACAGCATGCACGCGCTCCGCTTCCGACGGCTATTGAGCAATCTCTTCTCTGAGNTTTCTGGTTTTGTGATTATTGAATTGTTTGGATATATCATATTTTTAATGAATTTGTGTGGATAACCATTGATGACCAGTTCTTTATTTATGTGGGCTAGTCGTGTTTGTTTACTTTCCCCATCCGAGCATAGGCTCTCAGCCCTGTTTACCAACGTATGAATGATGTCTGCTTTTGTGCTGTGTGTGTGGTTAGAAGCGAAATGCAAATACTTGCTAGTGTGTGTTGGTTTGCGATATACTGTGGTGCTGATTGTATTGTTTTTTCTGCATACATGAACATCCAAGAAGGGGAGAGAGTTATTGCTTTCTGTTTCATAAGTGAACTATATAGATGGTCTGCAGGAGTTGAGGACGTCGGTAAATTCCTTGAGTTTGTCCTGATCATGCTGCCAAATCAGAAACGTGTCGTCAACATATTGGAACCAGACCTTCGACAGTCTGTTTCAGATATTGCTCGAAACTTTCCACACAACTGTTAGCCATGAAAGGAACGAGAGAAGATCCTATTGCCATTTCGTTTGTTTGTAGAATCTGTCTTTGAAATGGAAATAAGTGATGTTTGTGCATAGAGTTATTGGTTCCATTATGGTGGAAATAGATAAGTTAGTTTGATCTTTTAGTTCTTGGTCTGCTTCAAGCCTTTCTTGTATTACGCTACGTGTTTCGGGTACTGGTATATTAGTAAACAGGCTCTGAACATAAAAACTCACCAAAACATCACTAGGATTCTGTAATTTCAGATGCTTGAGCATGTGTCCTGAAATATGAGGAGTTCTTTATAAAAGATTATGTGTGTTAAACCAATGGTGAAACTATGTTCAGGAGAAACTTAGATAACTTCTGGCATGGTGAATTACATAAACATATAATCAACCTGAGAAGAACATTTGGCATATGAATTTTGGGAAGACCATAAATATGTGGTGGTTTATTGTTGTGTGGTATAATACGGAAGACGAGCTGCAGCCTTGGTGCGAGGTCACTCCGCGCTCTCCCACAGATACTGTGCATTTTGAAAGGTAACTGCTGTTTGCAGTACTGTGGTGCTGTGCGTGAGTGCCTTTATAAACTTCAGTTGCAGCGAAAACAAGTAAATTTTTAGTTAGAAGAGGACTTCTAGCTCTGCAATACCAGTTCTAAATAGACTGGGCTGATGTTTCCTGAGAGTCTGATAAACTTTGCACTCAATACACTGTGTTGGATCTTTTTGCAAGGTAACGTATTTATCCGAGTCAATCAAATGCATGATTTTTTGTTCATAATCTGCTGTGTTCATGACAACAGTTGCATTGCCTTTGTCTGCTGGAAGGATCGTAATGGTGTTGTTGTCCTTTAGGGTACTGATCCCTTTAAGTTCTTCTCGAGATAGATTGTCCCTGGGTGGCTTTGCTGCAGCTACAGCTGACCTAACCTCCCGATGGCATTCTACTTGTTCCTTTGGCAGTATTTTGTATATTACAATTTCCACAGATGCCACTATCTCCAGTTTACATATCGTAGCAGCAATGCTGAAGTTACGACCCTTTTGTAATACAGATTCTTCAACCTCTGTTAAAGTTCTGTCTAATAGGTTGACGATTGTATTGTGTTTTTTAATTTGAAGTTTGTCAGTGCATACTGTTTTTTCAATCAATGTGGACAGTTCCGTTTTCTGTGTTTCCTTGTGTTTCAGACTGTGTTTCTGAACCAGGTTTGTTAGGGTCTGATGATGCTATTGAAATCTATTGTGTTAAGACTGGATTCGATATCCAGTTGGAGAGCAGATATTTCATTGTTCAGAATTGCTTTTTGTGAGTAATAATAACAAATTTTCTCTTTCAGAAGAGAGCGACTACCTGAGGAAAAGAATTTTTCTGCACATTTGCTTTTACAGGTGGTTTTATTGATAGGCATTTAGGTAGGAAATTAACTAACCTAATTAAGTAACAAAAACTAGCTGAACACACCTGGTCAAATAATCATAAGATTCTGTGGGAAAATTCTGTACCCATAGCCAAAGAGCAAAATGTCATAAAAAGAAATATCAAAGAACTGGCTTTCATCAACTGCAATAATATGTCATAAGTCAACAGAGTATTGAATTAAAGGGAATATGGCTACCAATAATTCAAAACCAAGTTTTGTAGTCCAAAATGAATAATTACACTTCAAATTATACCAGTATTTCCACTCAACAGTACCTACATCCCATAGGCTGCCTCTCAGCCTAATCAGCAAGCACTCTTCCAAGCACCACCAATCAGAGACTACCAACCCTCTTATCAGTGTGCTCGGAAGAGCACATATATATATGTATATATATACATACATACAACTCCCCCCCTGATTTCCACCTCAGTCCACTGCAATTGTTCTACCAGTCTCTCACCTGAAGAAGGGGACAAATTCCGAGGCCCAAAAGTCACGAAGTCTTGTAATAATTTTTTTTGTGTTATCATTTTTTTGTCATTCTGTGTCCTCTGTTGGTTTATCTATTCTTTTCTCTGGTTATTTTTGTGGTTCCTGTGTTGTTCGTAGTGTTAAATTATTTGGTTTTATAATCTGACAAGGAATACTTTTTCCTGACTTGTGTTTCATTGTGGTTTTTGTCCTATTTTTGTGTGTGTTTTGAGTTTTTATTGTTTAGCTGTGTCCACTGGTTTTGTTTTTTCATTGTTTTGTTCACTTGTGTGGTGTTTTCATTTTCATAATTGTGTTGTCTTTTCTTTTGGTTTGGTTTTGTCGTCCGTCCTGTTTTGAAATAACAAGTTGTTTGTCCGTATTTTTGTTGTTTTAATTATATACATATTCATTTTCTATTGATAAGGAAACAGCTTTTCCTAATCATTGGTATGTGGTGTTGTAAAAGTTTTTTTTTGTTTTTTGTCTTGCTGAGTTCTGTGGGTGTGCAATTTTTATTTGGTCACATGGTCGGCAATGGAAACAGTCCAATCATACCATCATTATAACATGAACACACCATTGTCATTAAACTTCAAAGATAAAAGTTTGTATATGTAGCAAGTTGAGAATCGTTGGATTAATTAATTTATTGAGCAATTGTTGAGTTTTGGTCTATGTTTGGCCTTGTGTATTCAAGTATTTAGTAAATCACAGTGTCAACTGTAATCAATGTCATCCGACCTTGTCCCTTGGCCGGCATAAGGCCACCGCGGGCTACGCGTGCATGAGCCTTATGTGTGCAGTGCATGTGTTGCATTTGCGCCGAAGGCCCAAGGGATGTGAAGAGTTTTGTTAGTTTTAAGTAATTTCTATATAATTATTTTGTCAATGTACTCCTGTGCTCATTTTTGTGATTTCAAGGATTTTGTTAG
>NQII01004555.1:49144-201042 GCA_002778355.1 Clitarchus hookeri
GGGCCTTTAACTTTGCACTTCACTGATCTAGTCATTCTGTTCGTTTAAATTTTCTGTAAACTTTATTCTGTTGCCCTCGCAGCCAGCTCATAGCCTGCCTGCTTTTTGGGGGTTTTTTAATTAATAATTGTCACTGCAAGGCCTTTTGCCATATGTGAACTTGTACTTTGCACTCAAGCTGAAACAGATGGGGCCTCACCGTAATTTGGTTGCAGCCACTTGGCTATATTGCAGTGTAACTTGTTTGTGTTCATTTTCTGTGCTGCCTCGAGTGAAGTTATGTAACACTATTAATAATTATATGCTGGATGGCGCCTGATTCTGACGAGCATGTGGTCGACTCCATTTGTGTAGTCTAGCACCCCTCCAATTGTGTAACAGTGTAAGGCACGTTCTGCGGCCAACAGCAGAGTAAGTTTATATATGTATGTACCTGCATCAGATAAGTAACCACGTGATGACATCACGCCCTGTAAGTCTCTGTGCCTACCGTGAGGCAGTGCGTGCCTATTCATGGCCTGGCACCCTTGGAATTCATTTCATACTATTTGACGACGGTAACATCGAACTGGCCATATTTTCTGCTGCAATGGTCCTTTAAAACACATACCGGCTGTAAGTAATGGGCGATTCTGCTGTAGACGATTCCGCACATCAATTTCTAAATCACAGTATTTGTTACTTTTTTTTATGCCAATACACAGAAGATCTAAATTTAATAATAAAATTACTTTTTTTGAACCTAACTTCATATTTAAATTTTTGGTGCGCTTAGAAACATTTGCATTTGAATGTTTGGTACAAACTGAAAATCAGTACCTTGTAACACTCGCGCGAAACAGCTGTTACAGACAGTTTGAGGTTCTATTTTACCGGTTCATCTTGTAGTGACATTTGTTTATTTGTTCATGCAAAAACATGAAAGTACTTGGTATTCCTTTTTAAGCATTATTGACTACAAGAAGCTATTGTTAGCTTGTTGCACCCGCCATATAAAAAATATGAAAGTTTGGTTTTCTCACAGAAATAAAGGGCTAACATTTTGAAACTTTGTAAAAGTAAGAATAAATCAAAGGAAAACTTAAATTAATTGTAAATAAGAGTATGTTGTAAGTTGAATTGAAAAAAACGTTGACTCAAATTGGTTGCAACCGCGATCGTGATATTAGGATCGCGGGTGCAACATTTTTGGCTCCTAACATTATGGTGATTTAATTGATTTATTAAGCCTTGGATAATAATATTATGCTGTGTATAATTAGTGATTTNAAGCTGAAACAGATGGGGCCTCACCGTAATTTGGTTGCAGCCACTTGGCTATATTGCAGTGTAACTTGTTTGTGTGCATTTTCTGTGCTGCCTCGAGTGAAGTTATGTAACACTATTAATAATTATATGCCGGATGGCGCCTGATTCTGATGNCATTTTCTGTGCTGCCTCGAGTGAAGTTATGTAACACTATTAATAATTATATGCCGGATGGCGCCTGATTCTGATGAGCATGTGGTCGACTCCATTTGTGTAGTCTAGCACCCCTCCAATTGTGTAACAGTGTAAGGCACGTTCTGCGGCCAACAGCAGAGTAAGTTTATATATGTATGTACCTGCATCAGATAAGTAACCACGTGATGACATCACGCCCTGTAAGTCTCTGTGCCTACCGTGAGGCAGTGCGTGCCTATTCATGGCCTGGCACCCTTGGAATTCATTTCATACTATTTGACGACGGTAACATCGAACTGGCCATATTTTCTGCTGCAATGGTCCTTTAAAACACATACCGGCTGTAAGTAATGGGCGATTCTGCTGTAGACGATTCCGCACATCAATTTCTAAATCACAGTATTTGTTACTTTTTTTTATGCCAATACACAGAAGANCTGCTGTAGACGATTCCGCACATCAATTTCTAAATCACAGTATTTGTTACTTTTTTTTATGCCAATACACAGAAGAAGATCTAAATTTAATAATAAAATTACTTTTTTTGAACCTAACTTCATATTTAAATTTTTGGTGCGCTTAGAAACATTTGCATTTGAATGTTTGGTACAAACTGAAAATCGGTACCTTGTAACACCCGCGCGAAACAGCTGTTACCGACAGTTTGAGGATATATTTTACCGGTTCATCTTGTAGTGACATCATTTGTTTATTTGTTCATGCAAAAACATGAAAGTACTTGGTATTCCTTTTTAAGCATTATTGACTACAAGAAGCTATTGTTAGCTTGTTGCACCCGCCATATAAAAAATATGAAAGTTTGGTTTTCTCACAGAAATAAAGGGCTAACATTTTGAAACTTTGTAAAAGTAAGAATAAATCAAAGGAAAACTTAAATTAATTGTAAATAAGAATATGTTGTAAGTTGAATTGAAAAAAACCTTGACTCAAATTGGTTGCAACCGCGATCGCGATATTAGGATCGCTGGTGCAACATTTTTGACTCCTAACATTATGGTGATTTAATTGATTTATTAAGCCTTGGATAATAATATTATGCTGTGTATAATTAGTGATTTGTATTTAATAGGCATTTATGTTAATATTTAACTCTTTTTTATAGGAAGATCGACGAAAATGACAGAAGAACAACGGAAAGAGACAGCTTCACAGAAATTTAGGAGAAAACTGAAAGAAAGTGCTGAACTTCAAGCAGACCATCTCCGTCGAGAAGGGGCTCGTGATTCGAAACTGAGAGAAGTAATGAAAAGGAAAATAGTGNGAACTTCAAGCAGACCATCTCCGTCGAGAAGGGGCTCGTGATTCGAAACTGAGAGAAGTAATGAAAAGGAAAATGGTGGTAGATGAAGATTTGAAAATACTGGCCAGAATCAGATCAAGAGAAAGAATGCAGGCGACTAGAAAACGTCGTAAAGAGGAACAAATATAAAGAACAGGCGCTAGATACAGCAGTCCTCGCACATTGGGAAAGGCAGTGGCAAAAGTGAAGCGTAATCTGCCTGCTAGTCCCACTAAAGCAGTTGAAGCTGTAAAAAAATAGCTGCTGAATTCCAAGTTGCTGTATCTGACAAAAATTACTCTGCTAAAGCAATGCCTCGGAAACTTAAGGATCAAGTCAAAAAACAGATTTGTGATTTCTATGACAGGGACGATATTAGCAGACAAATGCTTGGGAAGAAAGATGTGAAATCGGTAAAGTCAAAAATGGGAACGAAGTTGAGAATGCAGAAGAGAACAATGATTATGAGCATCCGTGAAGCCTACGAACTCTTTAAAACAATTTACTTCAAAACATCTGTTGGTGAGACTCTTTTTTATAAAGAGAGACCTGCTCACGTTCTGCCTATCAACGATACTCCTCATAATGTTTGCGTATGTACNTCAAAAAACAGATTTGTGATTTCTATGACAGGGACGATATTAGCAGACAAATGCTTGGGAAGAAAGATGTGAAATTGATAAAGTCAAAAATGGGAACAAAGTTGAGAATGCAGAAGAGAACAATGATTATGAGCATCCGTGAAGCCTACGAACTCTTTAAAACAATTTACCCCAAAACATCTGTTGGTGAGACTCTTTTTTATAAAGAGAGACCTGCTCACATTCTGCCTATCAACGATACTCCTCATAATGTTTGCGTATGTACAACACACTCAAACTACATTAATCTTCTTCTCGCTATTTCGAAACATGCGACAGACTTTCCGAAAACACACCGAGAGTCGCTGAACCAGGTATCGTGTAATGTTAATAATGAAGATTACATGTCCAACAGTTGCGATGTATGCAAAGAATCAAACATTTGGGATATTACCCTAGATTCAAATCCCAGTGTTAATTGGAAGGTCTGGATTTTTCAGCATCAGAGGCCAAAACAGATCGTAGTTTGCAAACCTTTTGATGAAGCGCTAGATGAACTACGTGACAGCACTGCTAAATTCAAGCTGCATTTTTTTGTTAAAAATGTTCAGTCTGAATACTTTCAAAATGCAAAACAAGACCTGACCAGCGAGACAGCCATTGTACAAATAGACTTTGCTGAGAACTATGGCCTGATCAGTCAAGACAAAATACAATCAGCACATTGGTCTCATGGGCAAGTCACGCTTTTTACGTGCTGTATTTGGACTACCGACAAACTCTATTCAGTGATTATAGTAAGTGATGAATTAAGCCACAGTAAATACACTGTGCATCTCTTTTTGCAAAAATTTTTTCAATACATTAAGTTGATCAATGATAATACTACATCTATATACGTCTTCAGCGATAATTGCGCGGCCCAATTAAAGAATCTGTATGTAATAGCAAGCATGAATGCACTCAAAACAGAACACGGATTCACTCACCTCGAATGGAACTTTTTTGCTGCCTCACATGGCAAAGGTGCCGTCAATGGAATCGGGGAAAAGATCAGTGTGGATCGCTGTTAAGTCCCGGAGAGCTATCGCTAACAGTGCCCAAGAATTCTATGACCTGGCACACAGTCTCTCTACAAACATTTTCTTTATGTTCGTATCAAAAGAACAAGTTGAAGAGGGGAAGGCCATGTTAGATAATAAATGGGAAGGGCTGAAAAATATACCAGGCATTCAATCAAAACATTTCTTCCAATCTAAAGAGGGCAACAACATTTCTGTGGCGCGAACCTCTCAGTCTCATCTCAAGGGCACATTGGTTTTGAAAATTGCCACCGAAACAGAAAGTGATAGAGACGATGAAGATTTGGAACATCTTTCACGTTCGGTACACAAATAAACTCCTGATGTATCTTTACCTTCAGTATCGGATCAGAGAAAATCCTTCATACCATGTAGGACAAAATTGCGCGTTTCCGATATTTCCAGAGACTCAGATGATGAACCTTTATATGAGGAATCTTTGACAACGTCTCTTGAACCTTCGAAGTTACCAGTAGAAGCATGCCCTGAAACTGGTGCTTTAACTGCTGTTTCATCAACAAAAGATATTTGCGCTGGTTTGTATGTGCTCGTACAACTGCTCTGCAAGTCCGGCAAAAATGTTACACAATTTCGCTATGTGAGGGTATGCCAGAGCGATGTAGATGAAGATGGAGGAAGTTAGACTATAATTTCTGAAGACAATTGATGGTAAACGTTTCATTGAAATCTTGAATGACATAGCAGACATTCAATTTGAAGACATTATCGCAAAATTGGAAGCGCCAGAGAAAAATATTGAGGGTAATAATATATTAATAGAATTTTCGGCAAATATTGACGTATTTGAAAAGAAATAATTAACTTAAATGACAAAGAAGTGTACTAATAAGTAATATACATTGTTTGATCTCTTATTTTGTTCATATTATGCTTATAATGACGTTTATATTCACTTAAGTAAGACGCGTTGCACCCGCGATAATTTGACGTTGCACCAGCAATTGCTTCAAAAGTGAATAATTTATTGTTTATTTTTGTTTTCTATTTTTTTTTTATTACTTTGGTCAATAGATTTATTGTCTTTCATAATATGAAGGCATAATACAATAAATGTTTCACAATTAACTTTTGTGTTTTTGTACTATGATCTGGAAAGGTGAACCAAATTTTGTTGCACCCGCGCGATACCACTTTAAACCTTGTAATGACGCAGTAATCTTAATTTTCGGGACACGTGTTTCAATTTAGTTTGTTTTTCTAAGCTTCGTAATATTTTTATCGGATTTGAAGTTAAAAGCCGCGGTGGTTCGTTTCCCTTGATAGTTTATCGGGCGGACGTTTGCTGTTTACGTTTATCAGGAGTCCGGTTATTGTTTCATTTCGAACGACGTTATTTTCAGTTTTTGTGAAGCGTCAGCATTATTTAGAAACTTTCAGGCTGCATCAACAAGTTTTATACGAGAAGTTCGTTTATGTTTATGTTGACGGATAACGTGTGGAGAGCGTGTGTGGCCAGCCCCTTATCTGGGGAGAGGGGGGTGATAGGCAGCACAAAGATGCGTGTGCCTGTCGCCATTCAAGTCACTTCAGGTCAGCAGTCCTTCAGGTCAGTTGCCCTTGAGGGCAGGTCGGCGGCAAGGTCAGGTGGAAGAGAGTCATCTTGCNGTGTGCCTGTCGCCATTCAAGTCACTTCAGGTCAGCAGTCCTTCAGGTCAGTTGCCCTTGAGGGCAGGTCGGCGGCGAGGTCAGGTGGAAGAGAGTCATCTTGCAATGCTCGCCTAGGCCGCGTCGGGCGTGACGCTAAACCCCCACATCGGCACTAGACTTTGCTATTTTATTTCTCCGCCGGTGTGGGAGGTAGCAGCATTTATTATTTATTCGGGCCAGTTAGTTAGTAAGAAAATTAATAATCCGTAAATGAGTGTGGCTCTGTTCTGCCCATATCTAGTTATCTGTGCACGTTTCGTACTCTGCCTATTATGAACTTTGGCTGTGAAATGTGTCACTTCAAGAATAAATAAAAGTATATAACAAATACTTTGGAACTTGAACTTATTTCTTAATTAATCGGCATCCATTTTAAAGAGTCTCGTGTACTATCTTTGAGCTAGCCGTGGCAACTTAACGTCAGCGGTGTAACTGTAGCCTCCAACGTTACAACCTCCCTCGTGACTATTTATATATTTCATTAAAATTCTTATAAACAAATCAAAAGAGAACAGGTTAAAATGTAGNCCCTCGTGACTATTTATATATTTCATTAAAATTCTTATAAACAAATCAAAAGAGAACAGGTTAAAATGTAGCCTTTCAAAGAAAAATTTCATTAAAAATGTTTTTTATTTTAATAGTAAGAAACTATAAATGTGTCTAAATGTTGTACCCGCGATAATGGAATCGCCCTAATACAATTAGATGCAGAGTAATGTTCACATGTATTTTTGACCAGATACATGGTTAACAATGCTGTGTGTTACCTGTCCTTGTAAACTGACAAATTGTTTACGTGCATTCTATAAACACAATGACTACGTGGGTTTAACATGCCATTTTCTCTGCATGACATCAATATTTGTGCTGTTTTCTGTTCCCAAGTGAGTACTTCAGTGATTTTGTTAATTGTTGGTTATGGTAGCACCTTTTCTTATTTCGTTTATTTTAGATTTACAACTGTTGGAATTTTGTTTCAACTGCCAAATACTTCAGAAAAGTGAAATCAACTTAATCTGCACCACTCTGCTTCCCGGAGCATGAGTGATAGCTATCATGGAGGACACGTAAATTTACCTCCTTCGTACATAGTTAGTACATAGTTAGTAAAAATGTACAAAGCAGGTAAAACTATTAGAGGCAAATAAATCTACTACTGCTATATCTCATGCTGTGGAAAGCAAAGTAGTACACATTTTGTGAAATTTCACGTTTCTAAAGGCATTTGGGAACATATTTTAAGTATTTCATTCCTATCCACTCTTCTTGTGGAGTTACTCATTTAACCCACAATTTCTCTGACCTTCAATGCTCTCCCCACTATTGTTATTCTTATTGTGTACCGTGAATATAACAATGTGGTCATGTTATTATTGTTCAACAAGGTTTGTAGTGTCAATATATACCTACCACATTTTCCTCCCTTTTTTCAGAAAAGCTCCAATTCTTCATAGTTACTGTTTTAACTTATCCATCACTAAGCTTCATCACCCGAGAAACTNTTTTTCAGAAAAGCTCCAATTCTTCATAGTTACTGTTTTAACTTATCCATCACTAAGCTTCATCACCCGAGAAACTTTTCCACATCACATTGCTTCAGTAGTACTGGAATTCATTGCAGCATTTGAAACCTTCCTATGCTGACATTTCTTCAGTGTGCTCAGCATATCAACTCACTAACACTCTGCAAGCTGTCTCCACTCACTACCACTCTGCAAGCTGTCTCCCTATGACTGCCTGAGCAGTTATCTGGGAGCTCCATGCAGTGTGATGCCAGGTAGACCAGCTTCACTCAGGTGTCTCATCACTACATGTTAAAGTTGTTTTTATACCTTTTTTGCATGTACTTGCATTATTATTTCACAGACTGCACCTCCTGGCAGCAAACCGACAATGCCACAGCAATTAGAAAGACCACCATCCAGACACTTAGATGCTATTAGAAGTCAATGGAGGGCAAAGGGCTTATGTGTTGGCTTAACTTTCTTCATGCCCTTGTTGCCATGAACATGTTTCAAAATTCATGTTACAACGCTCGAGGGCTGGTAGTACACGTTAAATTGAACAACTTTTGCGTATAAACATGGGGTTGGAAACGAATAGTTCCATCGCCAGTGGGCGCGACTATTTAAGGGTAGGCAACCTGCCCTATTGGCCCAATGACATATCCAGAACAGCAACTGGCCAGTTTTATCGCGGCAACCTTGTGGAAAAGGTTTGAGCTTCGACTCTCAGCCATTGGCCGAACCACAAGTACCTGGGAAAGAGNATCGCGGCAACCTTGTGGAAAAGGTTTGAGCTTCGACTCTCAGCCATTGGCCGAACCACAAGTACCTGGGAAAGAGGAAGGGGGTGGAGGACGTGTCAGTAGAAATGGCAGTGTGGCACAAGCTGATAGAAAGGTTGCACATACTGCACATGTTGCCTTCGCTAGTTGTTGTTCCACCCAGACATCTGGAAAAGTCAGTGTGTTGTTGGCGACTGTCAGGTTGTTCTGTTAACCTCTTAGTTAGGACCACCGCAGGCGTAATGGAGTACACATTTGCTGAACTCACCGACACGTAGCTCATGTATGGCAAAACAAGACGCAACAGGAGGGCTACTAATCAGTTGTATCATGAACGGTACCCAAACCACGGCATTCAAGCGCACACAATGTTTGCACGCATTGAACATCGACTGCAAGAGACAAGTTTGTTGTTGGTAACGAGAAATAATGCTGGTGCACCAAGGAGGACTCGCACACCATATTTTGAAGAGGTGGTGCTGCAGCAGTTTGAAGATAACCCAAGCACAAGTTCACGATCTGATGCACACAACATTTGTACAGACCATGCCACTGTGTGGCTCATGCTATGTGAGCAACAGTGGCACCCGTATCATCTCCAGACGGTTCAAGCCATGGGACCAGCAGACTACCCGTTTTTACTCGATTTCAGCAGTTGGTGCGTTAGGATCTCCAGTAACAGTCACGCCTGGGCCGATGACAATCCGCACGCATTGTTACATCACATCATGACCACTTTTCGGTTAGCGTGTGGGCTGGTATTGTTGGACCTTATATGCTTCCTCAACATCTCAGTGGCACGAGTTACCTTTGCTTCTTCCAAGACNGTGGGCTGGTATTGTTGGACCTTATATGCTTCCTCAACATCTCAGTGGCACGAGTTACCTTTGCTTCTTCCAAGATAATGCTACCTGAACTCCTGGAAGAGGTAACTTTAGGTATCTGTCACATGTGGTTCCAACATGATGGTGCACCAGCTAGTTTCACACTTGCTGTGCACAAGTTTCTCAGTGAAACATCTGGACATAAATGGATCGGACAGGGTTGGCCTCTACATTGGTCACCATGTTCCCCAGATCTCACCAAGATGGACTTCTTTCTCTGGGGCTACATGAAGATGATAGCGTACAAAATTCCTGTGGATTCGGAAATTACCCTCATTGTGTGAATCCTTGCCACAGCCACACACATTCAGGCTGCTAAAGATGTAGTAGCGGCGACTGAAGGAAGCATGCTTCTTCATTGTCAATTATGCATCCAAGAAGGCGGTTGTCATGTTGAACTGTATCTGTAACTTATTGAAAAACGTGTGAAGAATGAAACATATTTTGTAAAAGCCACCATATCACAATAAACACCACAAAACACCACCAACAATGCAAGCCAATTAATGCAAATGCTTACCTCAGTGTCATTTCCANCATTTCCAGTAGCTATCGAACGACATTACACACCTCAAAGCACGCATCACGTATTTGGGTGGGTTGCCTACCATAATACAGGTTGTACACAAAGTTTGTTTACAATTTCACACTTTAATAATAACAGGAATATTAACTGATATAAAAAAACATAACTGTGTTTCATGTAAGTCACCAACCCTGGAAATTTTGTTCTCATGTATCTTTGATGTTTAATCCACTTCCACATGTGCACCTCTGATGGCACGCACAATATCTAAACGGTATTCCAACTTTATCCACACACGATGAAGCATGCTATTGTCAACGTTGCTATGACATTGGTTATTCAGATGATCACCATCACCATCATCACCACCATCACGTCAGAATAGCCAACGTAATATTAATTATAATTCGTTCATGCATCAGGTTATACAGGATTTTGTAAATTACACATTGTTTGTTTCGTATACATCAAGTTGCCACTCGCCACATTATTTGAGACAGAGAGTAGCAAACTGTGAACATTTTGGCTTGTCATCTGGTGTCATGGCCTGCACCAGTTGTAAGCGATACGGATAAAGGCGAAGGCATTTTCGGAGAACCTNGTGGGCTGGTATTGTTGGACCTTATATGCTTCCTCAACATCTCAGTGGCACGAGTTACCTTTGCTTCTTCCAAGACAATGCTACATGAACTCCTGGAAAAGGTAACTTTAGATATCTGTCACATGTGGTTCCAACATGATGGTGCACCAGCTAGTTTCACACTTGCTGTGCACAAGTTTCTCAGTGAAACATCTGGACATAAATGGATCGGACAGGGTTGGCCTCTACATTGGTCACCATGTTCCCCAGATCTCACCAAGATGGACTTCTTTCTCTGGGGCTACATGAAGATGATAGCGTACAAAATTCCTGTGGATTCGGAAATTACCCTCATTGTGTGAATCCTTGCCACAGCCACACACATTCAGGCTGCTAAAGATGTAGTAGCGGCGACTGAAGGAAGCATGCTTCTTCATTGTCAATTATGCATCCAAGAAGGCGGTTGTCATGTTGAACTGTATCTGTAACTTATTGAAAAACGTGTGAAGAATGAAACATATTTTGTAAAAGCCACCATATCACAATAAACACCACAAAACACCACCAACAATGCAAGCCAATTAATGCAAATGCTTACCTCAGTGTCATTTCCAGTAGCTATTGAACGACATTACACACCTCAAAGCACGCATCACGTATTTGGGTGGGTTGCCTACCATAATACAGGGTGTACACAAAGTTTGTTTACAATTTCACACTTTAATAATAACAGGAATATTAACTGATATAAAAAACATAACTGTGTTTCATGTAAGTCACCAACCCTGGAAATTTTGTTCTCATGTATCTTTGATGTTTAATCCACTTCCACATGTGCACCTCTGATGGCACGCACAATATCTAAACGGTATTCCAACTTTATCCACACACGATGAAGCATGCTATTGTCAACGTTGCTATGACATTGGTTATTCAGATGATCACCATCACCATCATCACCACCATCACCATCATGTCAGAATAGCCAACGTAATATTAATTATCATTCGTTCATGCATCAGGTTATACAGGATTTTGTAAATTACACGTTGTTTGTTTCGTATACATCAAGTTGCCACTCGCCACGTTATTTGAGACAGAGAGTAGCAAACTGTGAACATTTTGGCTTGTCATCTGGTGTCATGGCCTGCACCAGTTGTAAGCGATACGGATAAAGGCGAAGGCATTTTCGGAGAACCTTGTGTATGGTCGTGTGAGGAATTTGCAGCTCCTGTGAAGCCCAAAGAAGAGATTTTTGTGGTGACAGCAGGTACGACACGTGAATTCATTCTGTCTCTTCTGCACTTGTTCCAGAGTTGAGATGAGCAATTTGGGAGACTCTTAATGAAGTCTTGAAAGCCAATGAGGGTGAAATTAGGAGAGAATGGAGCAGTGTAGAAAAGCAAGGACAGGGGTAACCGGGATATCCTCAAGAAAACCCACCGACCAGTGGCATCGTCCATCATAATTCCCACTTCCAAAAATATGGGAGTGACCTGGCCGGGGATTGAACCCTGTTCACCTTGGTGGGAGGCAAGCAGTCTAACCGCTCAGCCACCACGGCCCCTGAAAGTGGCAAAGTGGGCCATTTAGTACAAGAGAGAAAAACTTTCAGAGGTGGTGACTTAAATGAACCACGGTTTGGTTTTTTTTATGTCAATTACTATTCCTGTTATTAAAATGCGAAGTTAGTGTACATTGTGCACTCTCACGCCCTCTAGCAATACAACTACTTATTTACAACCCCCTGTTTATAGGTACACAAAAGTTGTTCCATTTAACGTGTACTACTAGCCCTAGAGCATTGTAATACAAATTTTGAAACAACATGTATGTATGTATGTATGCATGTGTGTGTATATATATATATATACACACACACATATATATATATAAAATAGCATTGGCCATTGCTCATTTACATTTTGTTGGCATAGTACTTTGTGTAAGTATAGCAAATTTTGTAAAATGTAGTGCTGGGAATTTATTATTATTTTGTGTGTTTATATACTATATTTTTGTTTAATAATAAAAACTTTACTGAGGTCACAAAATATTTATTAGGAGGTGTTTTTTGTTTCAACATAGTTGCATCAGCCTGCAACAACTGATGCCACTGCTTTGAGACTGACAGAAAAAAGCAGTCTCTGGATTTGTATCTGTTTGGTGTGGATATGAAAACATGGAAGAAGTTTTTACCACAATGGAGATAAAACCTGTTTGCCAGAAAACTGTTGGCGAACAGAACTGAAGCTTTGGAAGGTAATCACATTTAATTCACATTATTGTTCCAAAACTAATTTTTTCAGTCATTATTCAGCATCTGAAAAACTGTCATTCTACTGATTTGAAGTTTCAACTGGAGTCATAGGTGCCGAATTGTTTCCAGAACAGAGAAAAGTCTCATATTGTGTGACCAACACCTACTTTTAATCTATCACTGTTTCTCTCTCTTTGTCATACTGTGTGTGTACACGTGTGTGCATGCAGATATGCACAAATGTGACATTTCCATGCAAGTTTTAAATAACCTAAGTTATAAATATCAAAACTATACTGTAATTTCTGCATGCAAAGGCAATGTAATTCAAAAAACCATTATTAAATTGGAACAGTCTAAATTATATATGAAAGTATTTTAAATAGTTATGGAGGTGGTGCAAAATATTGCTGATGTATTTTTTACATATGAAAATATATTCAGCAGTACCTATAATTTTGCGCAGTTTAAAGGTATGCAATTTAACTAAAAAAATTTCATGAAGTAGCATTTTGGCTTTTTTAAACGTTCAGAACGTCTTGGTGTTGTTATTACAACGGGAAAAGGAATAACGTTTTAACTTTTAACTCTTCTGCAATTCTGTTGACAACCTAAACCAAACACATTTTCTTATGACATATGAAGTATTGACCACAGTTTAAGGCATTAATTTATATGTAAACATAATCGTGAACATCAGTAATTATTCACAAACAAATATTTACTCAAATTAACATGTCAGTGTTTATAGTGCTGATTACAATATTTATTACTTTTCATTGTTTATTTAATGAGTATTGAGTGGATATATGAGCCAGCTGATGTAAACATTAGCTGAGTTGCATGTCAGTGTTTATTTTGCTAGGTACACAATCAATGGGATGAAAATAGAAACTTAGAAGGGCTTTCAAAAGTGCTCTTTTTATCATGAACAGCCTCTAGATGTGAAATAGCAAAAGAAAAACAAGCACAACAGTACAACGTTTCAGGAGCTAACGACTGTTTCCATCTTTAGACCATGGCAATGGAGAAAGTCAAACAAATTTCTGAGTTTAATTCAACCACATCATTGTCACAAAAATTCAGAAATATTACATTATTGTGTAGCTGATCCTAAAGAAATCAGTTTCATACTCCAGGTACATAAACAAAGTTGAATTCACCAACCGCGCAGTTAAGAATTACACGAAGCAACTATATGTTTTCCAGAACAATTCTACAGTTAGTTTCACAAGCTACAATCAAAAGGTTGAAGACAGCTGCTTGGGAGCTATTGTTCACAACTCTGAAACTGCAAAATAGATTAAAACAAGACCTAATAAATGACACACTACAAGTTTTCTGCAACCATGCAAGTACCAAACTCTACTTTTGCTCAAAATGTGGGGAAACTGCAGATATGAGCGAAGAGCTTCAGAATGCATAAGAGAAGGCTAGAGCATGCTTAGAACCTCTCATCTTCAAAAGTTCTCAGTTACCTACTATAAAAGATGGTCAAAGAGGGCACCAGAAATTAAAAGACTGCTCTACGAAAATTATTGTTCTAGAGCAATGGAATAAGGAACCAGTCATGAATGTATTCTTAGGAACTGTTTCAAATGTACCACTGGCCTACAGGACAATCCTTGTGGACTGTTTGTCCGAAAAACTAATGGGTTTCTGGGTGCTTCTCCCAATGGACTAATCGGATATGATGCAATAATGGAAATCAAGTACCTGGAATCAGCAAAAAATATGACTATCGCAGAAGGAGTGTCCGACAAAATCAAAACATTCTATATTGATCTGAATACAAAAAATTTGAGACTGAACCACAACTACTACTTCCAAATTCAAGGGCAACTCCGAAACACCAACAGGAAAAGGTGTTACTTTGTGGTTTGGATGTCAAGAGGCTTACACATAGAAGGAACAGAGAAAAGAGATGAATTTTTAGAACATGAAAATGATTCAAAAGCTCATGTTTTGTTATGAAGAAGTTATTCTTCCAGAGATAATCGACCCTAGAATAATGAGGTCATTACCAATTCGGGAACATAACATCTTCTAAAATAACTGAGGTTTTTGTCCTATCCGAATTTCTTTAAGGTATCTTTTTTTTCTGTTTTTTATGTCTTGGTGTTACTGAGTTGTGTATAGTTGTTAAAGAAAGTCTCATAAACTTCTTCTCTAAAAGAAGACATCAAGTACCAAATCTGCAAGTGATAAAAAGCAAAAATTATCATAATAGTTTAAAATTCTACTTTCTTACACAACTACATATTCAAGAACTTTTGTAGCAGTTTTCCAAATAGTACAATTTTATCCACAAAACTTGGTGGAAATCTGTACAACATATTCAGAGCTCTGTGATATATGGCTGCTATTTTGAAGGCACTGCTATCTTCGAAAATAGTGTACTGTATAGCGATGTTCTATCCTATTACTCAGTGAATTTTGTACACACACAAGGTACTTCAAGAAATAATTTTTGGTTTAAATTTGTTAGGTGGTTCTGGAAGTGTATAACACTAAAAAAGAAAACTGTCATTTTAAAAAAAGTGATTATAATTATGTGTAATTTTTAGTGACATTGTCTTCCAAAATGGCAAACTAGAGAGACCCATAAGTAAACATAATGTGCACTGTTGAAATACTTATTTGGATCCAAATATGTTAATTGGTCCCAGACATAAAGCACATACAGTACTGTATTATAAAGTACAATGAAGCCTCCATTTTCAAAATACACCTGCTATTTAAGTAAGAAATTTTTTGTTATGTGATACATGATGTAAGAAGTTTCACTATCTAAGGTTGCGCCATGTCACAGAATTGCACATAAAGTGGCTCCAAGTTTGTGAATTTAATACTTGCAAATGATACCACTACTATAAGTTTTGTCGAAACATGATATTCCGGGTGGATACCTGGAGGATACCTGGTTGCTGATGCTGCATGTACTTCTTGCTGCGCCACTCTGCTAGCATGTTTTTTTTTTCCTTTTAGTGTAATTGTGTAAGTTTGAAGGATGTTCTGTAATCTCTAATCCAAAATGCTTTCTGTAGGAGAGTGAAAACTGCTCTTACAGTCGGTGCTCAAGGACCCTAGTATCAGCTTTTCAACTGAGGAAAGCATTGACTCGTTACATCAGCAGCTAAGAGGCTTGGTTCATAAGGAAGGCAACGGTGTCATCGACAACAAAGGTGAGCCTGTCCCATAATCAAATATTTCCCACCTGCTTTAGCTGTAAAATCCCTGCGATCAAAGTAATCTCTTTCCATCATGTAGTGATACTGCAAGTTAGTTTGAGTGTGCGTGAGCCTTCAGTAGTATATTCTGTAGCTTTACTGAAAGTGCATAACAGTTTGTGACTGGTAATTAGTCAAGCCATTTCACAGAAATGGTATTTCAAGCATTTTAGTCAGACACTGCTAAATAAAGCTGACTGCAATTAAAAAAATGAAATTGAAAATTTTGGAACGCATTCAAAATGAGGGTGAAACAATGCACAAATTTGTTCAGAAAATCATTTATTTAGTGTGCGTTTTGGGTTCGCCATGTAATGAGGCATACTTAGAATTGACTATTGGGGACTGCAATAGGAGAGAGAAAAGGGACTTTTGTCAACACACCAACCACACTACTAAAAATGGTTTTTATTTTTTAATGTGCATAGTAATGCTGGCATGGTTGTTAAATTTAAAGGGGAGAGTCGTGGTGGTGAGGTAAGTTCTGTTAGTGCTAAGTTGTTCAAAAAAAAGGGGGAAGGGAAAGAGTGAAAGTGAACAGAAAAAGGAGAAGTATACTGGAACTGCTAAAGTAAATGAAAGCGAGAAAATACAGCCCGAGTTGCTAAAGCCAGGTGGAATGGGCATGCATCGCCCAGTCATCTGCTTAAAGTGCAGGAACGTAGGTCATGCACAATACCATTGTCTGTTCTGTAAAAAAACTTGCTGTAGGGAGAGTAAATCATCTTCAGGCACATAAAAATATAAATGGACTATTACCGGTCAAGTTAATNTCTGTTCTGTAAAAAAACTTGCTGTAGGGAGAGTAAATCATCTTCAGGCACATAAAAATATAAATGGACTATTACCGGTCAAGTTAATAACTGGCAACTCAAAAGTCTCTGCACTTAATGACTTTGACATGTTGAAATCACTAATAAGTAAGGAGTATTGTAATCAGCTGATACAAAATAATTTCATATGAATTATATCTATATCAAAGGGCATTACAGTGGTAATATTCCTTGCAGATGGAGACGTAGCAAAATCCCAGGTAGTTACCAATATGAAAATTAAAATTAAGTGTTTGCGGGGAAAAAACAGTTTAGGCTTTTGGATAAATTATCACATTCACATTCTATAATATTGGGGATCAAATTATTGGGCTAGACAAATTTCTGTACTGATGCTAGGAATAAATGTTTCAGTTTGGGGTTTCTCTGTGGTATCATATTGTTTTGGAAACTAAACCTTCACATTTCCGAAAAATTCAGTCTGTTCAGTTAGACGAAAATATGAAACAATAAATTCAGAAGTTAAAAGGGGATTTCTCAAGTTATGTAAAAGTATTGGTTCATTGTTCCAGAAATGTGGTAGTTTTAACGTTGAAAGATAATGAGCCTATAGCTTCCTTATCATACCACATACCCCTCCTAAAGTTCAAGTTTTTAAGCAAATTATTAATGGGTTGTAAGAACGAGGAGTAGTCGAGGACTAAGTTAGTATGTATGCAAGTCCATTTCTCCTTCTTCCTAAACAAAACGCCAGAACAATACGGATATGCAATTATCTGTGAGTTAATGAGAAAGTTTTTTTTTAGATCTTTACCCAGTGCCAGTAATCAATACTGTGTTTCAACATCTTAGACAAGCCAAATATTTTACTAACCTTGTTTTCAACACAACACTTTTTACAGTGTGAACTACATCCAAACTCACAAGAACAAGGCTGTATGCCTTTGGAACTGTATCAAATTTACAACTTTGTATTTACATATACTGATAATGTGTGTATTTATAGCAGTTTCTTTGAAGAACATGTTGAATACATTTGCAAAGTTTTTCAGGCCTTGAAGGAAGCAGGTTTAACTGTAAACTCTGACAAGATAAGTTGGGTGGAAAAGCATGTAGTGTTTGGGATTTATAATTTCAAAAGGAACCTTGAGAAATAATGCTAAGAAAATTAAGGCTGTGGAGAATTTCAGTGAACCAAAAAATTTAGGGAATAAGATGGTTTTTAGGGATAGATGCTTTTCATAGTAAATTTATTTAAAACTCTTTCCAATTGTTGAACTATAAAAATTGTTAAAACGTAAAAAATGTAGGGTTTGTATGGGGAGCTGGGCAACAGCATTTCCAGCGTTTTTCATTTGCCAAATTTAATGAAAAATTATATTTACATTGTGATGCCAGTTCTGTTGCTACCAGCGCAGTTTTGAGTCAGAAAAGAAATATTCTTTTGTGCCTATTGCTTATGCCAATAATCTCCTAACAGCAGTGGAAAGAAAATTTACTATTTTTGAGGGGCCCTGCTTTTGCAGTTTGAGTATAGAACATTTTGCAGACTACTTAGAACATGCTACTTTAGAAGTGTATATAGACAACCAGGCAAGGAGATGATTGCTTGCTTAAAAAATAAACTGGTAAATCATTTAGCATGCTGGCTTGTAAGTTTGTTTCGTTTTAAGTATGAAATCCATCATGTTAAGGAGAATGAAAACATTGTGACTAATGCCTTGTCACATATGTTTTGTGAGGAGAAATTTGAAGAGGTAACAGAAACTGTACAAGTTAGCATTGTAACAGAAGTGAGCTTTGAAGATAGTTTAGAAAATGTGGAAAAAGACAAAGAAATAGAAGAGAAAGACAAGGTAAATATTTTAAAAAATTTTTCAAAAGCTTTTGTTAATTTTAAAGAACATCAGTCAAATTATCCTCAATGTCAGCATATTAATTCTGATATTAAAAACTGTTTTGCTCGGAATGCTATGCATATGGGATATTTACGCCAAAAGAATTACACCCTCTGGCTTTTGCATAATACTGCGAGTCTTTTTGGCAACCATGTTGAAAGGGACAAAATCAATGCTCATGTTTATGAGATTTTTACATGGACTGGATTTAGAAACAATACAAAGGAATGGGTTAAGAATAATTGCCAAGCTTGTCAACAGGCTAAATCTAAAAATGAAACCACTGAAGGAAAGTATACGTGTTTGGTAGCCACATATCCGTGGAACATCTTTATTTACATTTAGATATTATGGGTTCCTTGCTCCATAGTTCAACTGGATATTTGCATGTTTTGGTGGCAGTTGGAAGTTTCAGTAATTTTTTTCCCCTCGCTGAAGTATAAAGTTAGTTTAACTCTAACGTAATTATGCAAGTACACATCTCCCCATATTATCCGCAATCAAATTTGGTATAACATTTTAATAGATATATTAAAATAGCATCACAGAGTTTTCAATCTGGTACTTGTAATTGAGTTACGCTACCTCAAATCAATCTGGCTCGGACCATGAGTACTTACGTTGCTGAAGACGTTTGTTCGTTGACGGCAGCCCGAGGAAGTGTTCAACTCAGTGACGCTGGTGCCGGGTGGCTTCAGCGAGGGCCGGAGTTTCACTGGGCACTCAACGTTTCCTTCCACCTAGTGGCGGCTGTGGCGAGTGAGGGGGTCGTAATCTACTTCTGTTTCGAGGACTTCTCCACAGCTTTGGGGAGGACAATGGTTGTGGAATCTACTATAAATGCCCTGGCGAACTAGGCAACGGCAGACACTCGGGTGGAGGTCACACTAAGAGGTTGGTCTCACTTTGAAACTTGTAGAATGTAGAAAAATTTTAATGTGGGCTTTATTGAGGAACTTGTGCCAGTTAAGTATGTAGCATATTTGCATTATTTTAAAGGCACATTTTTATGTAACCCATTAAATTTTTATAATGCTTTTAAGTATTTGGGGAATTGTAAATTTATAAATTATGTAATATTTTGTACTACTTTTTATTTTAGTACCATGTTTCTATTTCAAATTTTGTATCTTATAAGGCGGAGGAAGTAAAAAAAAATCAGAAAAGAGGCGTTTAAAAAATTAAAAACTCTAAATGGAAATTAGTTTTTTTCACTTTCTGTTGTCTCCCTCTCAAACAAAATCTGTATTACTATTGATTTTATTTCCTTACTTGCCTCCAATTTTTGTACATCATGAATGACATGGTTGTGGAGTTGGGGGCAAGTTTTGTACATAGTGTGGTCTGGTGGTCACTAAGACACTCTGTTTCATGTACATGTATTTATTCTCTGCGCCACTCTGCTGATCATAGCAGTCATGATTGGAGGTTTATGTTGGATGACTGTGTAGGCCAGCATGGTAAAAAATTTAAAACTTCAAAATTTAACTAGTAAGACCTTTTGTAAATAAAACCTTCATCCAGGGACGTATGCTACAGGTGGCATGCATACTGCTTGGGTGCAGCAGTTGTCCAAGGAGCCCTTACAGGCACTACTTAAAAGTCTTGAGGCAACCAGTTAGAGGGCTTGTGCGCAAAGATGGTGTTGGTGCTGATGATGTGGGTGAGTCCTTTCAATTTTTCAAAGTCCTCAAAAATTTCTCACCTATTCTGGCCCAGAAAATTCCTGTAGTTAGTGTTGCGTCGCTGTATAATATAGTTAATTTGTTGATGAGTGTAAGTAAGTAGTATTCTAGCTTTAAATGTATGTAGTGTCCCTGTAGTTTATTCTGTAGTATTACTTTGAGTATCTGCAAGTATTCATGAGGTAGTCAGCTACGCCATTTCACAAAAGTAGGAATTTAGACGCTTTTGTGATGAACTATTGAAGTTGATGGGGTTGTCAGTAGTGATTGCAAAGTATAAAATAAATATTTTAGAGTCTAGTCGGATGACTGGCAAATCCATGCAAGAGTTTAAGCAGTATGTAATACGCTGGGTAGACATTTTGAGGTTACCCTGTGATGAGGCGTATTTAGTAGAAATCATCTTTGTCAATTTAATTACCAGAGAATCACACATATTTTGCATTTGTAAACAAACCTGCCACTGCCACACTATCCAAATATTTGCAGTCATCCAGGTGGAATTAACCATCGGGAACTGTAGTAGTAAACCAGAGGTAAAAGTAAAAACTTTGTGCAAATATTGTAAGTGCACTAATCATGCCAGCAACAAACGTTATTTTGAAGACGGTATATTTTGCAAGGTCGAAAGCGGGGAAAATGACCATGAAACAGTTGCACAAGCAGTAGCAAGGTCGAGACTGATTCCCCCAAAAAGGAAAAGGCTCGGGTATTGATTCAATGCAAATTAACAACACGGAAGCGACAGGTACAATAAGTAGTGACGTAAGCATGCTAGAGTGGAAATGACGCTCACATAAAGAGACACTGCACATTCATGAAAAGGCCTGTTGGGGTTGAAAATGTGAATGTCACATATTTAAAACCATCTAGTTTACTTTTGTGCCTTTGGTGATTGGAAATATTACTGTTTTTGCACTTATTGATTCATACGCGTTGACGTCTTTCATGATTGTTGTAACCGGCTGATGCGTGATAATCCTGTTGGATGATGTCCAAATATCGACCTTTTGTAAAACCGCATTTTCTATGGCAGATGGAGGAATTGTGGAGTCTAACGGCATTGTCACTGTTAAAATTAAAATTGTGTTATTTTCATGGAAAATTCAATTTATAATTTTAGATATGTTGTCATATCTGGTAATTTTAGGGGTAGAGTTTCTGGCCAAAACACAGTGTTGCAAAGATGTGCGTAGTAAATGTTTGAGATTTGGGTTTCTCCTGAGGTTCCTTTTGTTTTAGAAACCAACCCATTTTATATAAGGACGATGCAAAGTTGTGGGTAATACACAGTACACAGGAAGAATTTCCAGATTAATATGATGGTTTGATTGGCCTGTGTCCAATCAAATCATCATAATAACATGAACTCAACGTTGCCATTAAACTTCAAAGATAGAATTTTCAGATGTTATTACCAGTAAATTAGGGTATTGCAGTCAATATAAATACCCTGTAGTCTTAAAATAAAAATATAATGAAACTGTACCGGGTACCTCCTCCCAAGGTTCAGACTTTCAAACAGCATGATTTAAAAGAACAATGGTGTAATGGGAGACTCAGTATGTATGCGAACGCTTTCTTTTTGCTTCCTAAGAAAATACCTTGGCAATATTGCTTAGTATGTGGTTACAGGAAAGTGAATGAAAAGATTTACTTAAATCCTGATCTCGTTTCAGTAATAGATACGGTGTTTCAACATTTTGATTCTGCTAAATATTTCACCATTTTTTATTTTAACTCTGCATTTCTCCAGTGCAAGATACATCCAAATTCCCATGATCATTTTGCACCCCCGGGGGTGTTTCAGTCGATGAGACTCCCTTTAGGTATAAATTCAGGACCTGAGGATACGAGTAGGCTATTGTTTCACTTTTTAGGTAAATTTATGTGTGATTTAATTTTTACTTACATTGATAATGAGTGTATTTATAGTAATATTTTTAAAGATCACATCAGCCACATTAAGTACTTCAAGCTCTGAGGGAAGCTGGGCTAACTATGAATCCAGATAAGATCAACTGGGCAGAGAAACATGTTAAGATATTTAGGTTTCGTATTTTCACAGGGAACGTTGCACACTGATCCGGAGCAAATTAAGGCAGTTGTAAATTTTCCGATACCTACAAATGTTAAAGGGGTGCAACAATTTCTGGGTGTGGTCTCTTTTTATGGCAACTTCATTCCGGATATTTCCAGGTTTTCTGAACTATTAAATATGTTGAAATGTAAAAATGTAGAGTTTAAGTATGAATATGAACAACAGGCTGCTTTCCAGATTCTTAAAAAAAAATTACTAATCCTCCCGTACTAAATTTGCCCAATTTTAATCGGGCATTTCTTTTTGTATTGTGATGCTAGTTCACTAGCAATTGGAGTTGTGTTAAGTCAGAAGAAAAATGGGTCCTTGGTGATTGTAGCTTTTGCCAGTAAACTTTTAATCGCTGCTGAAAGAAAATATACTGTGTTTGAAAAGGAATGTTTGGCATGTATTTGGGGACTGGAACGCTTTTCCAATTATTTAGAACATTCTCCCTTTGAGCTGTATACACGGACAATCAGGATCTAAGTTGGCTTTTGTCATCTAAAAAACCTGCAGAACGGGTAGCCAAATGGCAGATTTGTTTGGCCCGTTTTAAGTATGAGATGCACCGCATTAAAGGTAATGAGAACGTCGTGGGAGATGCATTGATACGTATGTTTTGTGATGAGAAATTTGACGTGGTACAGACGGAACCACTGTGTATTGCAGTAGAAACCGGGTCTGGGAATGGTATACAGAGTACAGAACAGGGAGAGGTGACGGAAAGCGAGGAATGGATAAACACCTTACAAAATTTTCCTAAAATATTTGTTAATCTTAAAGAACAAGTTAATGATGGCAGAAATTTGAAATGTGATTTCTGGGTATGCCATCTATAAAGAGTATTTAGGAGAATGGTTCAGGAAAGGTAAATTTAGAATTTTTGTTCCCGTGGAGTTGAGGCCCAAGATTTTTTTGTACTACCATGAATCCTTCTTTGATGGACATGTGGGGAGGGAAAAGACCATTGCTAGAATTTATGAAGTTTTTACGTGGTCTGTTTTCAGCCTACGAAACCCAAAAATTAACCACTAGAAAGAAAATATTCTAGTACAGTAGCCACTTACCCTTGGGAAAGGATGTATTTTAATGTCATGGGTCCCCTGCCCCACAGTTCCTCTGGCTATGTGCATGTTTTAGTTGCAGTAGATAGTTTTAACAATTTTGTTTATTCTTTCCCCTCCGTACCATAAAATGTGTAGAAATTTGTAAGGCAATTTTACAACTGTTATTTTCTTTGTTTGGTTCTCATGTAATAGCTGCTACTGACAATGCCAGTTACTTCCTTTCCAGCAAATTCTGAGATCTAATGTTCTCCTGGGGTGTTAAAATGGTTCAGACTTCACCATATTACCCACAAGCCAATCTGGTAGAACACTTTAATGGTAATATAAAGATTGCCCTGAGAAGTTTCCAGATGGATACCCAGAGGCGCTGGGATGAAATTCTCAATAACCTCATGCTATGTTTTAATAATGTTGTTAGTAACACCACCAAGCATATGCCTGCTGAAATTTTCCTGGGAAGAAGGNAATGCTGAAATTTTCCTGGGAAGAATGTTATTGAATTCATTGATTAATGCTTGAGCTATACAACCTTTCTGTTGGGAGACTGTGAAAAATAATGATATAGATAAGGTTTGGGAAAATGTAACCAAGAATTTTGCTGAGTATCATAAAAATATGTAAGATCATATTAACAGCCAATGTAAGGGTGTGAGTTTAAACACGGAAGAGTTAGTCTTGGTAAAAAGCAGATTTTTTGAGTTCACAAGTGGACTATTTTAGTGCTAAGCTTGCCCCTCAGTGGAGAGGTCCATTTCAGAACTGTCGTTTTCTCACGCCTGTAACATTGTTAGTACAAGATCCCCAATCTCCCAACAGACAGTTCAAAGTTCATGTCAGTCATGTTAAGAAATATTGTAGAAAAATATAATGGTAGGGGTTCCCAACATATATATGTTTTTATCATTATTTTATATACAATATTGTATCTTGGTATTAAGGATGTGTTATACCTCATGATATCATATAGGATGATCTCTTAATGAGTGGTGTTTATCTGAGTGTCCCAAATGTATTTTTAATTATGTTTAAGATGTATTAAGGGTTAAANGTGATCTCTTAATGAGTGGTTTTTATCTGAGTGTCCCAAATGTATTTTTAATTATGTTTAAGATGTATTAAGGGTTAAATAACTCTGTGTATGAGAAGTAATAATTTTATAACTCTGAAAGCAGATTTGTGAGGTGACCCCTTGAGAGTGTCTAAGTTTGCCAGGGTGTTTCAGTTAAATTTTGTTTCTGCCGTCTTCTCTTCTGTTGTGGGGAGGCCCTGATCTTTGAAGGATGAACNCTTTGATGGACATGTGGGGAGGGAAAAGACCATTGCTAGAATTTATGAAGTTTTTACGTGGTCTGTTTTCAGCCTGCGAAACCCAAAAATTAACCAGTAGAAAGAAAATATTCTAGTACAGTAGCCACTTACCCTTGGGAAAGGATGTATTTTAATGTCATGAGTCCCCTGCCCCACAGTTCCTCTGGCTATGTGCATGTTTTAGTTGCAGTAGATAGTTTTAACAATTTTGTTTATTCTTTCCCCTCCGTACCATAAAATGTGTAGAAATTTGTAAGGCAATTTTACAACTGTTATTTTCTTTGTTTGGTTCTCATGTAATAGCTGCTACTGACAATGCCAGTTACTTCCTTTCCAGCAAATTCTGAGATCTAATGTTCTCCTGGGGTGTTAAAATGGTTCAGACTTCACCATATTACCCACAAGCCAATCTGGTAGAACACTTTAATGGTAATATAAAGATTGCCCTGAGAAGTTTCCAGATGGATACCCAGAGGCGCTGGGATGAAATTCTCAATAACCTCATGCTATGTTTTAATAATGTTGTTAGTAACACCACCAAGCATATGAATGCTGAAATTTTCCTGGGAAGAATGTTATTGAATTCATTNCCTGCTGAAATTTTCCTGGGAAGAAGGTTATTGAATCCATTGATTAATGCTTGAGCTATACAACCTTTCTGTTGGGAGACTGTGAAAAATAATGATATAGATAAGGTTTGGGAAAATGTAACCAAGAATTTTGCTGAGTATCATAAAAATATGTAAGATCATATTAACAGCCAATGTAAGGGTGTGAGTTTAAACACGGAAGAGTTAGTCTTGGTAAAAAGCACATTTTTTGAGTTCACAAGTGGACTATTTTAGTGCTAAGCTTGCCCCTCAGTGGAGAGGTCCATTTCAGAACTGTCGTTTTCTCACGCCTGTAACATTGTTAGTATAAGATCCCCAATCTCCCAACAGACAGTTCAAAGTCCATGTCAGTCATGTTAAGAAATATTGTAGAAAAATATAATGGTAGGGGTTCCCAACATATATATGTTTTTATCATTATTTTATATACAATATTGTATCTTGGTATTAAGGATGTGTTATACCTCATGATATCATATAGGATGATCTCTTAATGAGTGGTGTTTATCTGAGTGTCCCAAATGTATTTTTAATTATGTTTNATGATCTCTTAATGAGTGGTGTTTATCTGAGTGTCCCAAATGTATTTTTAATTATGTTTAAGATGTATTAAGGGTTAAATAACTCTGTGTATAAGAAGTAATAATTTTATAACTCTGAAAGCAGATTTGTGAGGTGACCCCTTGAGAGTGTCTAAGTTTGCAAGGGTGTTTCAGTTAAATTTTGTTTCTGCCGTCTTCTCTTCTGTTGTGGGGAGGCCCTGATCTTTGAAGGATGAACNAGGGTGTTTCAGTTAAATTTTGTTTCTGCCGTCTTCTCTTCTGTTGTGGGGAGGCCCTGATCTTTGAAGGATGAACCCTGGACTAGATTTCTTTGTTCTGCTGTGCTGGAGTGTTCCTGTCTGGAGGCTGGGTTCTGCAACGAGGGCTGTCCACCATTTTCTGCAGGACTTCTTCGCCTTTGGTAGCAGGTCACTGGTTTTCCTTCCGAAGGGGAGGATGTAACAAAGTTACACTACCTCTCGTAAATCTGGTTTGCCCAATGACAGCAGCCCGAGGAAGCGTTTGACTCCGTGATGTTGGTGCCTGGTGGCTTCGGCAAGGGCCAGAGTTTCACTGGGCGCGTAGCGTTTCCTTCCACCTAGCAGCGGCTGTGGCGACTTAGGGGGTCGCCTTGTGATGTCAACACCATCTATGAATTTGATTGGACACAGATCTACTTCAGTTTCGAGGACATTCTCCAAAACTTTGAGGACGGCTGTTACGGAATCTAATATAAATACCCTGGCAAATTAAGCAACTGCGAACACTCGAGGGGAGGTCACACTAAGAGGTTGGTCTCACTTTGAGACATGTAGAATGTAGAAAAATTTTAATGTAGACTTTATTGGGGAATTTGTGCCAGTTAAGTATCTTGTATGTTTGCATTATTTTAACGGCACTTTTGGTAAACCCTTAAATTTTTATAATGTTTTAAAGTAATTGGGGAATTGTAAATTTATAAATTATGTAATATTTTGTGCTACTTTTTCTAGGTCATTATTTCTGTATCATGTGTTTATTTCATATTTTGTATCTTTTGGGGCAGAGGAAGTAAGATAAAAAAAAANAGGTCATTATTTCTGTATCATGTGTTTATTTCATATTTTGTATCTTTTGGGGCAGAGGAAGTAAGATAAAAAAAACAGATAAAAGGTGCCCGGAAATTAAAAACTCTAAATGACAACTAGTTTTTTTTCACTTTCTACAGTCACCCTCTTAGACTAAATCTGTATTGCTATTGATTTTATTTCCTTATTTACCTCTGATTTTTGTTCATCATGAATGACATAGTAGTGGAGTTAGGGTCAAGTTTTGTACACGTGATAGAGTGGTCTGCTGGTCACTAAGACACACTGTTGCATACTTAAAGACAGAGGTCAAAATTTTGTACACCTTGGTGGTGTGTTTTAATAACATAATTAGTGATGTCATAAAGCACACTCCTGCAGAGGTTTTCTTGGGTAGGAGATAGTTGCATCCACTTTTGAATATGTGGTCCTTGCAATCTTTGCCTAAGATCTGGGAAGATGTTACACATATCTAATATTGTGTATTATAAGAAAATGGAGACATAAATAAATGAAAAGCTGAAAGATGTTACCATAAATGTTGGTGATCTTGTGCTGATTCAGGCTAATTTTNATAAATGTTGGTGATCTTGTGCTGATTCAGGCTAATTTTTTTAGTTCTAGGCTTACTCCTTAAAGGAATGGACCTTGTAAGATCTGTCAATTTTTGACTTCAGTAACTTTACTGCTTGAAGATCTGCAGTCTCCCTAAAGAAAATTCATGGCACACATTATTCAAGTGAAGAAAATTATGGTAGTGGCAGGTTATATGGTGTGTCCCCCTCTCCCCATTATTTTTGTAATAAGTTTTATTGATGAGTAAAGCTGTAATAAATACCAGTATGGTATTATCATTCGTTGATTAATGTTAAGGATAATGTATACATTGGTTCCCCAGCTGTGTACCAGTTTGTGTTATGCTAGAGTACATTCACGGTAACTTCCATCTTTTCTGTAGCCCTGCTAAAGTTCTACTTCCAGGAAATCCTTCTGCCTCATGCAATTAAAGCTTAACCAAGTCTACAAAATTACACGAACGGGGCAATGCACCACATTCGTGTGCACTCAATGTAATAATATTTTGCATACAAACTTTTTCTTATTAGGCATTACCAACACACCTATTTTCTCCCTGTTTTTATTCATATTAATTATAGGTAAATTATTATAATTTAAAAATACAATATATGTAAAAGTTATATTTGACCAAAAATAACGTACTTTTATGTTAACATAAGTATAAAACGCTTATGAGACATGAAATATATAGGGTAATTTTCTACTTTAGGGGCTTTCCTGAAAATAAGAAAAAAAACTCCAGAAAGTGGTATATTTCGACTCTACTAATAACGTAGAACACGAATATATTGGGGGCATAGCTTTAAAATAAGTGCAACATATTTTTAAAAATTGAACAAGTTTGTGAGGTGACTGTTTCTGACAGTTTGTTTACGTTTTGAACGAAACGTTTTATGTCAACAGAAGTTGTTTTAATGAATTCAGCATAGCTTACCTAGTTGATATTGAAGCGGCCGTACTGTTAAAATAAGTACAACATATTAAAAATACTCGCTACATGTACGAGTAACTGATGTTTACGTTGACTAACGTGTGCNGCCTTGGTGGTCTGTGATGCTATGTTGCAATGCCAGCTAGGTAATGAGCACGCTGCTGGCATGCCTGCCTTCCTCCTAAATTTCCTTTGTTCATGCAACCTGTATGTCACTGTACCATCATCATCAGCTAATGTCACCTGCAGATTTGAATTTTATTGGCAATATTCAATCAAAAGATTACAGCATATTCTTCAACACCTGAGACAGAAATAGCTCTTTTGGCCTCATAGTATATACTAAGATGTTAGTGAGCCGATTATGGACATTATGGGGTTTATTCTCGGGGGGGAAACTGTAAAGAACTTATACTAAATGCCAAACAAATCACCAGTTAAGTAATTTTGTAACTTTTAACATTTGCAAAATTTTTAAAAATATAATATTTGTATCTGCACTTGGTTTTTTTTTTTTTTGCCGTTAAACATTTGTCAATATTATTTGACATTTGTATTGGCACTTACTGGTTTTCATACAGTTTGTAATAGCTAAAATTGTAATGAAACACTGCTGTCCTGGCCAGTGCAGTGCTTGAGCCTTTGGCACTGAATATTGTCCACGCCATCAGAGGCTGCAGGCTTTTGTTCACGCCAGGGCCAGAGAGCAGTCGTGTTCACAGCTAGAGTAACTATGTAGTGAGACAGATATTGTGTTGTATAGTGGACTGGTGAGATTATTAAATGTGTGAACGCTCAACTCGTGTGACCACCCTTCCCAGCCTACATATCCAAAGAATCACCGTAAGCCCTGTCAGCTTGGACGTGCCTAATAATTTGGCATCAGAAACTGGATAGGTGAGAAATCTGGAATGTGTGTGCACTCAACAGTCTGGAGAAGCACAGCAATCGACATAATGCTTGTTACAGCCGGTCGGGAAAAGTGTGTACAGTACAAAGCAGTGCATGCGAAGGATGGGTCAGGGATGGCAACCACAGGGCTTTCCGTAACCTCATCAAGAGAGGCTGGCGTGCACCATCCCGCTCAGGACCTGCCGTGCTGACTCCTCCAGTGAACCCTAACTTTCAACTCGCTTTGATGACATGCCACTCTTATTTACCCGTGCAAAAAAAAAACATGTTTCTGATAAGACTACGGAATTAAGGGTGTTTGCTCCTGTTTTTTGTGATTAGTGACCATAGCGTTCTAGAGATGTGCTACCAGGTACGCACCAAAAAAGATGCGTACATCTGGCATGCCATTGTAAGGTAACCCTGCGTACATCAGAACCACATCTGGGCCTTGAACATAACATTTAATTGAACTATGTGTTGTTAATTGTTTATCATCATGGATCATGTATCAAGGATAATGAAATGGTTCAGGATTTGTGAAAATAAAATTTAGCCTTGAAAAAAACAGTTAAAAATTCAGACTGAAACTTTACCACCCAATCACAATGAATCTTTCTTGCAACCGCCTGATAGTATACGAAACTTTTAGTTAATTCCAAGCAATTCAAATGTTTTATGGCAGTGTCAATGATAATGTCTTAGTGTTCATTACTAAATTGCAAGGTCTGCAACATTTTTCCTACCCCTAGTAAACACCATGGTAAAATCAAGTATTTACCATCCTGGGAAACACACGTTTTTCCCACATTGGCATCAGCGAGCAAGTACAATGGGGCACACACACCCAGGTATGACTCCACATTCACGACATTAGTAGGCAATCCACGTAGATTTTTGTAGAACAGTGACTCATGGTACATGTTTTCTTAAAGAAGGTGCTTATGTAGATATGACCCAGTTACAGTCCTCCTTCCCCCTGAAGATTGCCTCACGTGCAGAAATCCCATGGCTTCGGGTGGCCAGTCTGTTACATAGGGTTTCATCCACGTTGAACACGGGTCTCTATGTTTTCCACATACACCAATGCAACAAACGAGAGCAGGGATTCTTAACAACAACAAATGGGACACAAAAACGTTTAAAATACTGAACATACGGGGAATAGGGCTGCACAATAAAAACATATAAATACAGATAAAAAATACCCATATAAAATTATGTTTATCTTAAACCAATAAGTGTACTATAAACTTAATATATTAGAGTGGGTATATATTTGCGAAACTTTCCTTGCATCAACGTTCACGTAAAATATATACAAAAACGTTAATAACCAACTGTATCAAAAGTCTATAATATTTTTCCTTTTTCACTTATTAATAAATACAATACAAATCTTTGGAATGTTCACACATTTTACACATCCAAGAAATTTCGAAACACATTAGGGTGTGCTTGAGGGTACATAATATTTCTTGCATTGGTTTACATGTACCTTTTCAATTTTGTTTGGAGAATGAGGATCTATTATTAATATTGTAACGGGCAAAAGAAACTGGACTAGCTGATATGGCCCTCTCCATTTTACAGCCAACTTTGCGCTGAAATAATTAACCTTAGAACTGTGGTGGAGTGCTTCAATCAATATTGAATCACCTGATTTCAAACCAAGATCTTTATATGAATGATTGCTTTTCTGTTCCATTGTTTGTGATATGTTATGAAAAAATNACCTGATTTCAAACCAAGATCTTTATATGAATGATTGCTTTTCTGTTCCATTGTTTGTGATATGTTATGAAAAAATTTTCACATATGCCCATATTTCTTCTAATTTTTAATGTACATATTCTCTAAACAAATGCTCGGAAGTGGCCATATATTAATAAGCGGGTTCAGCAAACTTCTACCCAAAAAGACATCTGAGGGAGCATATTTGTGTGCACTATGCACTACATTACTGAAGCATAGGAAAAGTAAATATAACACATTGTTCCAATGATGCTGAGTAATGGACTGGAAACTACATAATACAATTTTAATATTTCTGCTAACCTGTTCAACTAAATTTGTGTGAGGGTGATAAGAGGCGGCCTGCACCATCTTTACACCCCACATAAAATTTAAATTTCTAAATTCATGAGCAAGAAAATATGTAGTATTATCTGTCACTACAAAAAACTGTACAATTGCTGCATGATCACCTTACTTATTTCTCTTGCTTATATAGTACATAATGATAAAAATAAACAAAATTTACTGAAACTGTCTATGACAACTAAAATGCATACATACTCAGAGGTATTCCTGAGCAACTGACCCATGATATCTAAATACATTCGTTCCCACGGATATGGCGCTACAGTACCAGCATATTGCCCTTCCGGTTTCTGGTTTTTTTGGTTTAGCCTGTTGGCACGCACCACAATTCTTAACCCAGGTCTTTACACACACCGGTCCACAAAAAAATGCTCTAACACATAGGTAATTATTTTGTCCCATCCTACATGTCCACCATAAAATGATTCATAATAGTACTTATAAATGATAGGTCTCTACTTTTCTGGAACAAAAACCCTAAATTTACCCTTCTTTGTCCATTCACACAGAAATCCTGTGTGTACCACGTAACCAGAAATTCCACCTTTCATTTCAGGCAGTAATTGTTGGCATTCTACATCAGCATTTTGATACTATTTTATAAATACCAATATGCTCTAAAAAATTTTGAAGTGTGTTTAATTCAAAAACATTTACACTCTCAGAAATGTCTCTGGTCAGCTGGCTGCCTACAGTAGTCCCATTATCTACAACTATTTCAAACACGTCATCACACAACATACGTAGCAATGCGCCGGCAAATGAATTGTTTGTTCCCTTTATATGCTGCACATTAAATTTGAAACATGAGAGACGAACTAACCACCACACAAATAACAAGCTGGCTTTTGAGATTTTAACACCCAGCTCAATGCTTAATTGTCCGTAAATAAACTGAATGGTTGATCTAGATAATCTGCAAACCGTTCCATTGCCTATGTACAACTGAGGCATTCTTTTTTATAAATAGCATATTTTCGTTTTGCCTGCGTTAATAACTTACTAGCATACGCAATCGGAACAAAATAGCCATTTTTCTTTTAATTAAATACAGCCCCAACGGCTATGGTACTTGTATCACAGTGCAAAAAATTTCCTCACTAAAATTAGGCAAGTGCAAAAGTGTAAAACTGGTGTATTTGTTAAACTTTCTTTAAATTTTTTANAAATTTCCTCACTAAAATTAGGCAAGTGCAAAAGTGTAAAACTGGTGTATTTGTTAAACTTTCTTTAAATTTTTTAAATGTGTTTTGCTGTTCCAAATTCCATACAAAATATACGGCTTTTCTTTTTAACAGATTTGAAAATTCTATAAGGTCTGAAAAATTTGGTAAGAATTTCAAATTCCCCTCAGAAATGATTAAACCTAAATACTGTATGTGCTGTTCTGCCCAAATAATTATTTCAGGATTTACCATTAACCCACCCTTCCTTAAGGTGTCGTAACACTATCAGTATATGGTTAAGGTGTTCTTCCAACGTGTTGTTATAATACATACAACACGTCAATGTACGTGAAGACGAACTCAAAACTATACCGTCCCAACAAGTTATTTAACACCTAAACTTGTGGGCTAAAATTCATGCCTATGGGCAAACGTATCCACTGGTACAAACCCCACATTCTGCAAAAGGCTAACAGTTCCCTAGAATTAGGATGTAACTTGCATTGCAAGAAAGCAAAATTCAAATCCATGATAGTAAAATATTTGGCTTTATGCAAGTGTTGAAAAACAGTTTCCATGACTGGCACTGGGTATGCGTTGTAATGACACAATATTCGTAATTTTTCGGGACTCGGGTGTAAAATTCTTTCGTGTTTTTGAAGCTTTGGAAAGCTTCTTAATATTTTTATAGGGTTAAGGTTTAAAGCCGTGGTGGCTCATTTCCCGTGATAGTTTATCCGGCAGACATGTGCGTTTGTAGGTTATCGGGAGGATGTTTGCCGTGTTACGATTTATNAAATTTCCTCACTAAAATTAGGCAAGTGCAAAAGTGTAAAACTGGTGTATTTGTTAAACTTTCTTTAAATTTTTTTAATGTGTTTTGCTGTTCCAAATTCCATACAAAATCTACGGCTTTTCTTTTTAACAGATTTGAAAATTCTATAAGGTCTGAAAAATTTGGTATGAATTTCAAATTCCCCTCAGAAATGATAAAACCTAAATACTGTATGTGCTGTTCTGCCCAAATAATTATTTCAGGATTTACCATTAACCTACCCTTCCTTAAGGTGTCGTAACACTATCAGTATATGGTTAAGGTGTTCTTCCAACGTGTTGTTATAATACATACGACACGTCAATGTACGTGAAGACGAACTCAAAACTATACCGTCCCAACAAGTTATTTAACACCTAAACTTGTGGGCTAAAATTCATGCCTATGGGCAAACGTATCCACTGGTACAAACCCCACATTCTGCAAAAGGCTAACAGTTCCCTAGAATTAGGATGTAACTTGCATTGCAAGAAAGCAAAATTCAAATCCATGATAGTAAAATATTTGGCTTTATGCAAGTGTTGAAAAACAGTTTCCATGACTGGCACTGGGTATGCGTTGTAATGACACAATATTCGTAATTTTTCGGGACTCGGGTGTAAAATTCTTTCATGTGTTTGAAGCTTTGGAAAGCTTCTTAATATTTTTATCGGGTTAAGGTTTAAAGCCGTGGTGGCTCGTTTCCCGTGATAGTTTATCCGGCAGACATGTGCGTTTGTAGGTTATCGGGAGGATGTTTGCCGTGTTACGATTTATCAGGAGTCCGGTTGTGTTTCGTTTCGAACTTTGGTTTTTTGGGGAAGTGTCAGCATTAATTAGATTAGTTCGTTTCTGTGGATCAGGCAACGTCGACAAGTTTTAGTTCCTTCGGCGCAGTTTTAATGCGTCAACAAATGTTATACGAAACGAGAGGTTAGTTTATCGGGAGGTTGAATGCGTCAACAGTTTTAGTTCCTACAGCGCATTTTCAGGCAACGTCAACAAGTTTTTGTTGTACTAGAGGTTAGTTTCTGTTGACGGCGCAGCAGTCGATAACGTGTTGAGAGCGGGACACGTGCAGTTTTAGATGACGCTGCTGGCAGATGCGGGATGCCGGGCGCTTATCTTAGGAGAAGGGGGCGATAGGCCTGCACATAAATACTAGTAGCGTCTATCGCCTCAAGGAAAAAAAGTAACCACCGTCGAAGGAGACGCATCGGGCGTGAGAAGACACATCAGGCGTGAAGTATTTCACCCACACCGGCAAGCACCCGCGACCGTTAATTCTTTTCACATCATTTCTTTTCAACTTAACCTAAAGTCTATCAACTTATTTCCGCCGGTGTGGGGGGTCGTTAGGGTGCCTGGAGGGAACGAACATCCCTCCTGCCTTCGTAACTTGGTCTTGCGATGCAAGTTTTGAGACATTAATAAACGGTAAACCACTGTGGCGCTGGTCTGTACTTGTATAATCATCTCTGAACGGTTCATACTCTGCATACTGGACATTCGTATGTGAACTGTGTCATTCAAATGATAAATAAAGTATAGAACAAAATACTCTGGAACTTTATTTCTTTCTTAAGTAACTAGCGTTCAATTAAATGAGTCTCGTGTTTCTACCTTCTGATCTAGTCAAGGGCAAGCCGTGGCAACGTAAACAGTCTGCAGTAACAAGTGCGGGAACAATACAACATGGCGCCCACCTGTGCGGCTGCATTAATATATCATAACTAGCCCGCGGGAATATTACAATATGGCGCCCACTTGTGAGACTGTAATATTCTAAATATTAGCTTAACGAGAATAAATGAGGGAATTTTACAGCGTACACATACAATTTCTGATTGATTTTCCTATAGTCGCATATAAGGCGATACTCACCAGGTTTTTTTCGGCAACAAAAAAGACAGACTGGTGTACACACTAATTGACTCTTCCACAATACAATGTTCCTGCAGATCAACAACCAGCTAGTTGTATAAACATCTGGATTTTCGACACAGACACACAATATGGCACAGACACCACTGATTCTGAATCTTTTCATTTTAACACTATTAGAACCTTAATGCAGTGCCCTAACTTTAATGTGATCACGTCACTAAATTCCTTTTAATTTTCTCCAGTTCCGGATTACAGTTTCCGTGTGCTGTAACAACTGAATTTTATGGCACTTTGACGGTTTCCAAATTCCAATGTTAGAACTTTTAAGCTTGGCACTGAAAACACTGCGAATGAAACCATGAAATATGATACAGATCAACGTGTGTTGGATGCATTCCTTAATGGCCCTGCCCACCAAGCCAGCAGCTGCAAATTTCAAATGGGGAATCAATGTTAAACAAAATTCCTTCTCATTGAGTCAATTTTAAAGATAACTATTTCAAACACAGAGTAGCACAATTTCTTAATGAATGTTAGTTACTATGTTAAGACATTTTGCCAATTGCTTTGTTTAATATATTTTTTTACTAAAAGATAATATTGNTGTTAGTTACTATGTTAAGACATTTTGCCAATTGCTTTGTTTAATATATTTTTTTACTAAAAGATAATATTGAAATTTTTATATAACAAAAAAAAAGATGAATAAAATAGTTNTTGTTTAATATATTTTTTTACTAAAAGATAATATTGAAATTTTTATATAACAAAAAAAAAGATGAATAAAATAGTTTTTTTTAAAATAACTTTATGTAGCAATATTCTCTGAAAAAGTCGCATCAATTTTTTTTTTTAAATAGTTATCTTTAAAATTTATGCAATGAGAGGGAATTTTGTTTAACATTGATTCCCTATTTGAAGTTCGCGGCTGCCGGCTTGGTAGGCAGGGCAGTTAATAGAATTTCAGGAGAGCTCTGCAAATTTACACACTTGGCCAGGTCTACAAAATTTTGTAAGGCAGTGGAGTCAGCTGTTAATATCAAGGTTGTTAGTGAGGTGCAGTTTCAATTGTGGCAGCAAGCAGCATTTGGCAAAGGACTGCCAGATAAGTGGTAGTAATAAAAATGACAAACAGTTAAAATAGAATGGGGTTGGCAGCACTACGAACGCCAGGCCCCGACAAAAGTTGTACCTGTTACATCAGCTGACATTATTCTGATGGTCAAACCGAAGACTTGGTTATCTCATTACTTTTAAGGGTAAACCAGGCTACTTGTTAGTGGATATAGGTGCTAAATCTCGTTAATGTGGCACAGTATGTTTCAAGATATGCAGAACTTGATGGCACCATGATTTACAGTGACTTGTCTTGTTATTTTATTGTACATTTAATTTGGCAACACTGCATTACGTCATTACTCCGTGGCGGACTCGAGACCACGGAGCGATGTCAGTTACTTGTCTGTTGGTTGTCCATTAAACTACATCAGTGTTAAGCGAAGTGTCGTCTGCTTTACTTCTATTATTTGAACATGGTAGCAGAGGTGCGTGGTTTGGAAATGTGGTTCGGACGTGAACGAGTGAAATAGTTTAGTGAATATTCCGAAGAAAGAACAGTTTTGTTAACCAAGATGGCGGCTAGAAATAGCGACATAAACATTCCAATTTTCGATGGCGCGGACTATTGTAATTGGAAATTACGCATCCTAAAGTTTTTACAGTTTAAGAAGTGTAAGGATGTGGCAGTACGTCCGAAAATGCAGACTGATGATGACAAGTGGGACGACAGGGATGTCCAGGCAACGAATTACATTTATAGTGCCATATCGAATAAACAGCTGGAATACATAGGAGACCTCGATACAGCTTATGATATTTTCAAAAAATTTGACGAGATGTATCTGAAAAAATCAACGGCGTTGCAGATAGTGTGCCGACATAACCTGGAAACTATCAAATTAAAAAATTACTCGGAGGTTAGTTTATTCTTTGACGACTTTGAGAAAGCTACAAACGAACTAAAACAAGCAGGAGCAATAGTATCGGAGCAGGAAAAGCTAAATTATATGTTGAAGGCGCTACCAGTTAATTACAGCCATATTGGTGATTTAATAGATGTTCTACCGGAGGGTGAGAGAACTGTGGACTATTTAAAAAGTAAAATAAAGTTAAAAACGGCAGAGAATGCGAGTGATACATCAAATGATACATCAAATGTTTTTCGAGCGGAAGCCAGGTCATCAAATCAGATTAATTTAAATTGTTTTGGCTGTGGAAAGCCAGGACACTTTAGAAGAGATTGTCGTTCCAGAAATGTAAACCGTGGACGTGGTTTTTCTAGTTACCATGGACATGGATTATCCAGTTACCAAGGACGTGGATCATCCAGTTACCAAGGACGTGGATCAAAGAATAATAGAAATTTGCATAGAGGACGAGGAAATTATCATCAAAGTAGTCATGAGAATCAAGGTAATAGTTTTCACACTACCATTGCAAACAATACGTACACAACAAGTGAAAATGATAAGCCAAAGAAAGGGCAAATAGAATGGATACTCGATAGTGGTTGTACAGACCATATTATAAACACTGATGAGTACTTTGATACTTGCGAGACATTGAAGAAACCTGTCCAAGTAAAAATTGGTGATGGAACAATATTAGAAGCTACAAAAGTTGGTAATATTAATACTTGTTTCCTGGTGTATGGACAAAAATCGGAAGTGATGTTGACAAATGTTTTTTATGTAAAAGAAATGAAGGCAAACCTGTTAAGTTATTCAAGAATTACAGACAAACATTCAATTGTTTCAAGAAGGAGATTGTCAAAAATTTATAACACAAATGGAAAGGTTCTAGCAGTGGCAATTAAAAATGAGAGACTGTATAAGATGAAAAGCTACATGATTGAAGAAAGAATGCAAGCGAATGTGGGTAAAAGACATATGACTATAAAAGAAAAACTACACCGTACATTGGGACATATAAATTTTAGAAATTTGGAAGTAATGTGCAAAATTGAGTCATTGGATGGATTACCTAAAGAGATTGAATCTGAATACCTAAGGTGTGCAACATGTATTGAAAACAAAATGCATAACCTACCATTTCACCATAATCGAAGAAGAGCAGAGGAGCTATTAGAGATTGTACACACAGATTTAAATGGACCACATCAGACTTCAGGAAATCAGGGAGAAAAATATTTTTTGAGTTTCATAGATGATTACAGCAAATTAGTTAAAGTTTATTGTATCAGGACAAAAGATGAGGTATATGATTATTTAGTGCAATATGTAAATGAGGTACAAAACTTGACAGGAAAGATGATAAAGGAACTGCGATGTGACAATGGCAAGGAATATATGAATGCAAGAGTTTTTCAGTTTGCAAAAGAAAAGGGAATAGTAATAAAACCTTGTCCAGCATATGTTCATGAACTAAATGGAACAGCAGAGAGATACAATAGAACATTAATGGATATGGGCAGATGTCTTTTATCAGAAGCAAAAGTAGAAAGAAAATTTTGGCCTGAAGTAATTAAAGCAGCTGCATATCTTAAAAACAGGACATTGACTAATACTATTGAAAGGAAAACGCCATATGAAATATTTTTTAAAAGAAAGCCATCAGTTAAAAATTTGAAAATGTATGGAAGTAAAGTGTTTATGAGAATTCCAGAAGAAAGGCGAAGATCAAAATGGGACAAGAAAGCAGAAGCTGGAATTTTACTTGGATATACTGACACTGGATACAGAGTGTTGGTTAACAACAGAGTGATTATTGCTAGACATTGTGATGTCATAGAAGAAGATGAAACTTTGTGTGGATTTGAAGATGAGAAACAGGATAAGATTGAAGATTCACCTAATACAAATCAAGAGAAGATGGATATGGCAAAACAGTTGGAAAAGGATAATACACAAGAAATAAATAATGATGAGATAAAAGAAGATGAAGATAGGATAACAAAAAAGGACTCAACAAGACAAGTTAAACCTCCACTTCGTTTTGATGAGGAATTTGGTTATTACTGCATTAATGTCAATTTTTGTGATGCTTTGGTTCCGGAAAATTTTCAGGAGGCGATTACATGTGAAGAGTCAATGAAATGGAAAGAAGCAATGAATTGTGAGATGGACAGTCTTGTGAAAAATAATACATGGACACTAGTAAGCAAACCTCCTAAGGACAAGAAGGTAATTGATGTGAAGTGGATATACAAAAAGAAGAGTGAAAGGGAGTATAAAGCCAGGCTAGTGGTGAGAGGCTTCCAACAAACTGAGTGTATTGATGATACTTATTCTCCTGTAGCTAAAATGCCGACTCTTAAACTGTTATTGTCTTATTGTTGTCAATATTCTTTAGTTATTCATCAAATGGATGTAGAGACAGCCTTTTTGAATGGTAAAGTTGTATCTGAAGTTTATGTAAAGCAGCCAGTTGGTTATGAAGATGGTACTAACAGAGTTTATAAATTAAATAAAGCATTATACGGCTTAAAAGAAAGTCCCCGAGCATGGTATGAATGTTTCAATGATTTCTTGATAACTCTTGGTTTTCGCAGAAGTAAATATGACTATTGTTTGTATGTTAAAGAAGAGAATGACTTAACTGTTTACATTCTACTGTTTGTTGATGATTTGTTAATTTGCTGTAAAACTGAACAAGCTATTGTTGACATAAAAAGTAAATTATCTGACAAGTTTAAAATGAAAGACAAAGGTAAAGTAAAAAACTATATTGGTATCGATATTAAATATTGTTATGATCAAGATAATATCTTGACTTTGAGTCAGAAATCTTATATTGAATCTTTAGCTAAACGTTATAATGTTGAAAATGCAAAATTGTATAAGACCCCTATGGAAGTCAATTTAAAACTGGCACAAGCTGATAAAAATGAGGATATAAAGTATAGAAATTTAATAGGTGCTCTTTTGTATATAAGCTCTGGTACCAGACCAGATATATCTTTTTGTGTAAATTATTTAAGCAGGTTCCAAAATTGTTATGATGAGACACATTTTAAATATGCTCTGCGAGTTCTAAAGTATTTGTACTTGACAAGAGATCTTAAATTAAAATATTATAAGAATGATAATGCTGATATTTTGGATTGTTTTGTGGACGCTGACTGGGCAGGAGACATTCTAGACAGGAAGTCTACCTCAGGATTTATAATTAGGTTGTTTGGAAATGTTATTGGTTGGAAATCAAAGAAACAGAACTGTGTAACAAAGTCTTCTACATTTGCAGAGTACATTGCCTTATCAGAAGCTGTAACAGAAATAAATTTTCTTATTTGTTTAACAAATGATGTTTTCACCAAAATTTGTAAACCAGTTAGGATATACGAGGATAACTCAGGGGCAATAGCCATTTCCAAATATGGAAACTTTACAAAGAATTCTAAACATATTGAGGTTCATTATCATTTTATACATGAGAGTGTCAAGCAAGGAAATATTAAAGTTGTAAAGATAGATTCAGAAAATAATATTGCAGATATATGTACAAAAGCATTAGGAAATGTAAAATTCATTAAATTCAGAGAAATGTTAAATGTAAAAGAATAAAATAAGGTATAGTAAGTTAAGATATATTTAAGGTATAGTTTTAATAACATAGTGAAGTTGTTTTGTTTTTGTGTGTTTTGGTGTTGCCATATAAATGTAAGGAGGCGTGTTATTTTATTGTACATTTCATTTGGCAACACTGCATTGCGTCACTACTCCGTGGCGGACTCGAGACCACGGAGCGATGTCGGTTACTTGTCTGTTGGTTGTTCATTAAACTACATCAGTGTTAAACGAAGTGTCGTCTGCTTTACTTCTATTATTCTAACATGTCTAAAATTTGGGAGAATATGATGTTGACATTTTACCAAGATGCACATAGGTTGTGTGTCCAGATGGTCAAATTATCTTGTAACCAGTATGAAGGTATTCTTGGCTTAGATTTCCTGAAACTCAACCATGCAACTATCTGTATAGTAAAGCAGAGGTTTTATCTTCGAAACAAGTAGTATGTGTTCGGAAGAGCATCTGATGAGGAATTCATAAGCACAAAATGTGTGTGTATGAATGTAGTAGCTAACCCATCTCACCTACTGAACTCATACAGGAACATGTACATCTGAAAGCTGCTGAGACTTGCTGCCAGGCACAGGAATTAGAGTGCAGGTAATTAGTCTCCCAGTGTGCTTTGACAATGGTGTTGTTCTGGTTGAGCTTGTTTTGGAAAATGATTTCCTCCATGTTAAGCACTGTTATGTTGCCAGAAGCATTAGCCATGAACCTTATGTGAATGGTAACAGAGTGGTGCCATTAGAAATTATAAGCATAAGTCAAGCAGCAGTAAAAATTCCTTCAGGAAATAAGTTAGCAACAGTCAAATTTTTTAAGTCTGAGAATATCCTCCCTTGTGATGAGGTGAATCCTGTTGCAGTCAACAGAGTTTCAAAATAACCCTGAGAGTTAGTGTAAATGTCAGTAGGTACTGCTAGAAGTATGACCCAAGTAAAACTGAAGGCAATCATTAAAATTAAACTTTACAGCTAATTTGAGTCTTTTGTCGGTCTAGAACAGACCAACTCTTGAGCTGATTCTGCATGAATTTGCAGATATTTTCAGAATATAAGATACTGAAATCTTAAAATCACCCCATTTGTGCAGCATAGAATTCATACAGGAGATGATCCGCTAATATCCAAGAAAGTATACTGAGTACCACATCATCAGCAACAACTAGTTTAGGGCAAGGTTAATGAACAGTTATCACCAGGTTTCACAGTTCAAGACCCTAGCAACCGTCCATGGTCCTTTCCTATTGTTATTGTGAAGAAAAAGTCACCATCTAGAGAGCTTAGCTTTAGATTTTGTGTAGACTACCGGTATCTTAATAAGGTTGTAACGTCGCACTGTCTGGATTGACGGCTTGAAATTACAGCTCGGTCAGCTAAATCTGTAGAAACATGAAACGTTAAAGGCGCCAAACAAGTATAAATTAAAGTCAAGTTTTTGTTTATTACTCTGTACTTTTATTTATCATTTAAATGCAACAGTTCTCATACAATTTTCCAGTATGCAGAGTCATGAACAGCTTCACAGACAAACAAGCAGAGAGCAGTGCCACAGTAGTTTAAGTAGTAACCACATCACTTAAAACTCGCATCGCAAGAGAAAAATACAAAGGCAGCAACCTCCCACACCGACGGAGAAATAAGCGAGCAGGATAAAGTTTGCCAGTGTGGGGGTTCTTTGCCACGCTCAATGTGTCTTCGGCGAGTGCTGGTTGTCTACTGATTTCTGTATACCGCTAACGGGCGGTAGGCACACAGGGTTTAGTCGCCGCATGCCTACCCCCACTCCTTGCCCCAGGAACTAAATAAGGGCATGGCATGNAACCAAATAAGGGCATGGCATGGGCCGGCATCCCTTCCCCACGCCACGCCGACGAACTGCGTAGCCATCCTGACTGCGTCGTCGGTAAAAAATAATCAAACCTAGAACAAAAGCTGTTGACTGCAGTCGGATAGCTTCTATCTACTAATGTTGACGCTAATAACTACGATTTAAAAAAAGCAAATGTATGACCGATAAATGAACTACCACAGCAAGAACTTTGAATCCTAATAAAATATTATGAAGCCTTGCAAAACGAAAGAAATTTAACCAAGTAACCCGATAATTAATATATTGCGTCATTACAAAGTAACAGTGCCAGACATTTATCCTCTCCCAAACATAGTAGAAACACTTTATAACCTTGGGAAGTGCACTGTATTTTCAGTTGTGTTGGCCTTACTCCTAGGTATCGTCAAATAGAGATTCATCCAGATGATGGCTAAAACATATTTTATTAACATAACAGGGGTTTACAAATATGTCAGTTTATCATATGGGATCAACAATGAACCATCAACATTTCAACTAATGATGGATAGTGTACCCCAGGGATTGATACCTTGAAAATCAATGGTGTACATTGATGATGTAATTGTATTTGCTATAGATATGCACGAGCATGCATAATGACTTACAGGGCTGCTAAATTGTGTCTATCTCTTGAGAACTGCTAATTAGCAGTATCAGAAGTCCAGTACCTTGGTCACACTATCTCATTAGAAGGGGTAGTAAAACCTAATCCCAAATTGATAAAAGCTGTTGCAAATTATCCTGCTCCAACAAATGGCAAAGAACTTCAGTCATTTTTGGGCCTTTCCATCTTTAAAGGCACTTCATCAACAATGATGCATTCATTGCAAAGCCACTAACTCCACTGCTGAGGAAATATGTTCAGTTCGTTTGGATTCCTGAACGTGAAAAGGCAATGGAGACATTCAAAACTTTACTCACTTTATCAACAGTATTAATTTATCCTGATTTCAGTTAACCTTTCATCCTGTGTGCAGATGCAAGTATTATTGTTATAGGATGTGTTCTGTCACAGTTGGTTGAAGGGAAAGATCCTGCTGCTTAAGCATCTAAGACAACTGAATAAGGCATACCTTAATTACTCAAGTTACTGAAAAAGTAGCTCTNGAGCTCTTTAAGTGCAGTGTGGGGAATCAATCATTTTCAGTGATATTTGTTTGGGAAACCCTATACTGTAATTACAGATCACTCTAGTGTGAAAAGGATTCTTGGTTTGAAGGACTTTTTTTTTAAATCCTCTGTGCTACCAGTATTATACACCTAACTAATAAGCTAAACTCACTTATAAAAACTTATATACTAGCCTAACATTCAAAATAACACGAGCACTTACACTCTATGAGAACAACACCANGAGTCGAAATATACCACTTTCTGGAGTTTTTTTTATTATTTTCAGAAAAGCCCCTAAACTAGAAAATTACCGTTTCAAGATGTGCAGAACTTGATGGCACCATGATTTACAGTGATTTGTCTAAAATTTGGGAGAATATGATGTTGACATTTTACCAAGATGCACATAGGTTGTGTGTCCAGGTGGTCGAATTATCTTGTAACCAGTATGAAGGTATTCTTGGCTTAGATTTCCTGAAACTCAACCATGCAACTATCTGTATAGTAAAGCAGAGGTTTTATCTTCGTAACAAGTAGTATGTGTTAGGAAGAGCATCTGATGAGGAATTCATAAGCACAAAATGTGTGTGTATGAGTGTAGTAGCTAACCCATCTCACCTACCGAACTCATACAGGAACATGTACATCTGAAAGCTGCTGAGACTTGCTGCCAGGCACAGGAATTAGAGTGCAGGTAATTAGTCTCCCAGTGTGCTTTGACAATGGTGTTGTTCTGGTTGAGCTTGTTTTGGAAAATGATTTCCTCCATGTTAAGCACTGTTATGTTGCCAGAAGCATTAGCCATGAACCTTATGTGAATGGTAACAGAGTGGTGCCATTAGAAATTATAAGCATAAGTCAAGCAGCAGTAAAAATTCCTTCAGGAAATAAGTTAGCAACAGTCAAATGGTTTAAGTCTGAGAATATCCTCCCTTGTGATGAGGTGAATCCTGTTGCAGTCCACAGAGTTTCAAAATAACCCTGAGAGTTACTGTAAATGTCAGTAGGTACTGCTAGAAGTATGACCCTAGTAAAACTGAAGGCAATCATTATAATTAAACTTTACAGCTAATTTGAGTCTTTTGTCGGTCCAGAACAGACCAACTCTTGAGCTGATTCTGCAGATATTTTCAGAATATAAGATACTGTAATATTAAAATCACCCCATTTGTGCAGCATAGAATTCATACAGGAGATGATCCGCTAATATCCAAGAAAGTATACTGAGTACCACAACATCAGTANGAGTACCACATCATCAGTAACAACTAGTTTAGGGCAAGGTTAATGAACAGTTATCACCAGGTTTCACAGTTCAAGACCCTAGCAACCGTCCATGGTCCTTTCCTATTGTTATTGTGAAGAAAAAGTCACCATCTAGAGAGCTTAGCTTTAGATTTTGTGTAGACTACCGGTATCTTAATAAGGTTGTAACGTCGCACTGTCTGGATTGACGGCTTGAAATTACAGCTCGGTTAGCTAAATCTGTAGAAACATGAAACGTTAAAGGCGCCAAACAAGTATAAATTAAAGTCAAGTTTTTGTTTATTACTCTGTACTTTTATTTATCATTTAAATGCAACAGTTCTCATACAATTTTCCAGTATGCAGAGTCATGAACAGCTTCACAGACAAACAAGCAGAGAGCAGTGCCACAGTAGTTTAAGTAGTAACCACATCACTTAAAACTCGCATCGCAAGAGAAAAATACAAAGGTAGCGACCTCCCACACCGGCGGAGAAATAAGCGAGCAGGATAAAGTTTGCCAGTGTGGGGGTTCTTTGCCACGCTCAATGTGTCTTCGGCGAGTGCTGGTTGTCTACTGATTTCTGTATACCGCTAACGGGCGGTAGGCACACAGGGTTTAGTCGCCGCATGCCTACCCCCACTCCTTGCCCCAGGAACTAAATAAGGGCATGGCATGGGCCAGCATCCCTTCCCCACGCCGACGAACTGCGTAGCCATCCTGACTGTGTCGTCGGTAAAAAATAATCAAACCTTCTAGAACAAAAGCTGTCGACTGCAGTCGGATAGCTTCTATCTACTAATGTTGACGCTAATAACTACAATTTAAAAAAAGCAAATGTATGACCGATAAACGAACTACCACAGCAAGAACTTTGAATCCTAATAAAATATTATGAAGCCTCGCAAAACGAAATTAATTTAACCAAGTAACCCGATAATTAATATATTGCGTCAATACAAAGTAACAGTGCCAGACATTTATCCTCTCCCAAATATAGTAGAAACACTTGATAACCTTGGGAAGTGCACTGTATTTTCAGATGTGTTGGCCTTACTCCTAGGTATCGTCAAATAGAGATCCATCCAGATGATGGCTACAACATATTTTATTAACATAACAGGGGTTTACAAATATGTCAGTTTATCATATGGGATATACAATGAACCAGCAACATTTCAACTAATGATGGATAGTGTACCCCAGGGATTGATACCTTGAAAATCAATGGTGTACATTGATGATGTAATTGTATTTGCTATAGATATGCACGAGCATGCATAATGACTTACAAGGCTGCTAAATTGTGTCTATCTCTTGAGAACTTCTAATTAGCAGTATCAGAAGTCCAATACCTTGGTCACACTATCTCATCAGAAGGGGTAGTAAAACCTAATCCCAAAATTGATAAAAGCTGTTGCAAATTATCCTGCTCCAACAAATGGCAAAGAACTTCAGTCATTTTTGGGCCTTTCCATCTTTAAAGGCACTTCATCAACAATGATGCATTCATTGCAAAGCCACTAACTCCATTGCTGAGGAAATATGTTCAGTTCGTTTGGATTCCTGAATGTGAAAAGGCAATGGAGACATTCAAAACTTTACTCACTTTATCAACAGTATTAATTTATCCTGATTTCAGTTAACCTTTCATCCTGTGTGCAGATGCAAGTATTATTGTTATAGGATATGTTCTGTCACAGTTGGTTGAAGGGAAAGACATCCTGCTGCTTAAGCATCTAGACAACTGAATAAGGCATACCTTAATTACTCAGTTACTGAAAAAGGAGCTCTTTAAGTGCAGTGTGGGGAATCAATCATTTTCAGTGATATTTGTTTGGGAAACCCTATACTGTAATTACAGATCACTCTAGTGTGAAAAGGATTCTTGGTTTGAAGGACTTTTTTTTTAATCCTCTGTGCTACCAGTATTATACACCTAACTAATAAGCTAACCTCACTTATAAAAACTTATATACTAGCCTAACATTCAAAATAACACGAGCACTTACACTCTATGAGAACAACACCANCTCACTTATAAAAACTTATATACTAGCCTAACATTCAAAATAACACGAGCACTTACACTCTATGAGAACAACACCAGCCACGTGCACACAATAAACAATGCATCACCCTATGGCTATTGTCTACGTTAACTATCTAGAACAATGAAATAAAACACAGTACAGAAACCATATTTCGCTCTTCCTGAGATATGTACCTACCACATGCAGTGTCTGCATACAACATTAAAGTTCACACCAGCACAAAACTCAGTCCCTACGAAGTGTTTATGGAAAAGCGATGTCAACACCCTTCAACCACATCAAGATCCCTAGCAACAAAGCTATAGGAAATGTGAAATCAAGTGTACCAAAACAATTACAAGGCATTTCTCCAACAGGCTACCCAACATGATAGATGAACAGTTGAACCTACGTACCAAGTAGGAGAATATGTATACTTAAGCAACACAGTGCTAAAGGCCAGGTGAAGGGTCTGTATGTACCGACTCTTAGAAATTAAGTCATCTGTAACATTGAAACTACAGCTGCCCTTCAGCACCATAGTTGTGCATACCAACCATGTGAAGCCGCACGTCAACAGTGGGTTGCCTGTTGCTGACATCACTGATGAAACAGATTGTGACCAGTTGGAAGACCAAGGAATAAGCAATTAACGTAGCTGCCCAGCGGATCAGGCGACCTTAGTAGACACCATTGGCATCCCAGTATACAGACTTAACAACAGAGTGGTCAGAGTAGTCTCAACAAAAGTTTCCCACCGCAACTGGTGTGCCCTCCTTGTCCCATCAGCTGGGAAGAAACTAAAGGAATTGAAGCCGTTAGTGTGATGGTGACAGCAAAGTGATTAGTGTCCATGGCCTTTTTTTTAAATTCTGTGAAGCGAGTGCAACACAACCAACAGTGGAATAGTTTTATTGATATGCTNAGTGATTAGTGTCCATGGCCTTTTTTTTAAATTCTGTGAAGCGAGTGCAACACAACCAACAGTGGAATAGTTTTATTGATATGCTATGTAGTACACACAATACCCACACATAGTAATAATTTTTAGTTGGTTGTACTCTTTGAAGTGTGTGTGTGTGTGTGCATGTGTGTGTAGAGAAAGATANCTATGTAGTACACACAATACCCACACATAGTAATAATTTTTAGTTGGTTGTACTCTTTGAAGTGTGTGTGTGTGTGCATGTGTGTGTAGAGAGAGANTGTGTGTGTGCATGTGTGTGTAGAAAGATATATATATATAATATTAAATGTAATTAGGAACTTTGTCTTGCCAGATTATGTGATGTGTGATTGAAGCAAAGGATAACTTCATAGTTTGTATTGCCATGCAAATGTCTTTGATGGTGTCAGTATTTCACCAAGTTCCTTGTTACGTTGTACCTAAAACACAACCTAAAAGATACTGGAGACAGCAGGAAAACTTCCAGATTATTACTGCTCTGTATTTACTATGTAACTGTATGATTAACCTTCTGTAAAATAAGTTTCACTGTAAGACTCAACTTTTTTTGTAACAGGGGTGAATGTAAGAGCTATGTAATAGTGTGGTGAAAAGCTGGTGTCTTGGCCAGTGCAGTGCACGAGATTGTGGCACTGAATATTGTCCAGGCCAGTAGAGTGTGCAGGCTTTTGATCCCAGCAGAGTGCACTGGTGATAAAGTGACCAACTGGGGTTTTTATCTGCTGAGAGGCTGATGGCGGTAGTCAGTGTGTGTTGGACCAGGCCAGAGAGCAGTCACGTTCGCAGCTAGCGTACCTACCGTAGCTATTTAGTGAGATATATATTGTGTTGCATACTGGACTGGCGAGATTATTAAATGAGGGCATGCTCAACTCGTGCAAGTCGTCATTTCATGTGACCACCCTTCCTTGCCTCTTTATCGAATTGCGGAAAAGAAATACTTTTTTTTTTCTCGTTTAATTGGTCAGTCACCCAAGGAACACCTTGTGTGACAAAAGTTTTGTATGAAATTTGTTGGCATGGTTGGTATAACTGGTGAGTTGTAGTCTTGGGTGGTGCATGCAGCTATGAGTGGGGGTGTTCTCCAAGTATTCTGAGTGGATGCCTCTAGAGGATATCAGGCCACTGCTACAGTAAAAGTCTGGTGTAAAACATTATGGATAGAACACATTTCCAGATCCCTCACCAAGAGAGAAGAGAAAAGCCTCAAATGTTATATACATTTGGATGTACAAGGCATTGCAAAATTGTTTCCTATTTGTCTGTTATATTGTAATAGGTCAAACACAAATTTTTCTTTTGTGTCAACGGTGATTGTTGACGGATGATTTTGCTTGTAATGCTGTGTAAGTAATGTTATTTAAGCTAAGTCCTTTGTGAACGGAGCATATTACATAGTCTCTAAAATAACCTTTAAATAACAAGGAGCTTATAGTAAGTATATTTTTTGATTTAGCCAAGGCCTTTAATTGTGATAAACATGAAATGTTTGAAACTAAACTTCAGTTTTATGGTATAAGAGGTAGTTTTTTAAATTTACTAAACACATATCTTTGTAACAGGCAACAATCCTTACTTATTAAAAGTAATACTGTATCTAGTACACATTCTACGGTAGGTAAAATATTGAATGGAAAACCACAGGGCTCTGTTCTTGGAACATTATTGTTTTTTATCTATATAAATGATTTACGTATATCCATCCAAGTACAGGCTAGTACGGTATTGTTTGTAGATGATACCCGTATTCTAGTAATCAACTTAGTCGCAAGGCACACGAGTCAGTGGCAGTCTTATTTTACTAATTTTCTGTAAATAAATTAACAGTAACTTAAGATAAAAATAAACTCATTAATTTTTCTCCTAGGAATAAATAGGATATGCCTATATTTAATGCTATTTCATGTAATTATATTAAAATAGAACAGGTTGAGACAATACCGTTTTTCGGCTTAAAAATTTATAACTGCTTGCATTGGAAATATTACATAACTTGATTCTNTTATATTAAAATAGAACAGGTTGAGACAATACAGTTTTTCGGCTTAAAAATTTATAACTGCTTGCATTGGAAATATCATTACATAACTTGATTGTAAACTACAGTCTGCCTTATACACTTTACGTTATACGAGTAATATTGTTTACTCACTTGTATTAAAGTCAATGCATTTTTCCTATTTCCACTCTATTANTAAACTACAGTCTGCCTTATACACTTTACGTTATACGAGTAATATTGTTTACTCACTTGTATTAAAGTCAATGCATTTTTCCTATTTCCACTCTATTATATCATAAGGAGTAATTATTTAGGGCAATTCAGTTTAGGCTGAAAAAATCTTGAAACTGCAAAAATCAGTCCAGAATATTTTCCCATTGTAAAGGCACAGTTTCGGTAATTATGCAGTTTAGGGACTTTTCTGAACGAATCGTCCTAGAACAAAAGTAGCAGTAATGGGTTCTGCACAGCTTATCTTGCTCATATTTAAGAGAGGGTCATGTTAAAATAAGTAAAATATATTTAAAAAAATTGTGAAATGTACGAGCAGTTTGGCCGGTGTGTTTACGTCGGTTGCCATGTTTAATGGCTGCGCATCGCTGTTTCCCACACTACCCACCGGCCGCAGATATTCTGGAGGGCATAATGTTAAAACAAATAGAACGTATTAAATAAAGTAGTTAATAGTACAAGCGGTTAGTCGTTTTTTTTACGTCAGACGCCTTAATATTTGGTGATTTTCTGCATCGTTCCGTCACCTTATTGGCTGTAGGTCGTTGACGTCATCGTAACGGTCTTTTATAAGTCATCGTCATCGAATTTCAGTTGCTGTTCAGATGCAAAACAGTGCGGATTTGTTGTTGCGGGCGCGACTTGTAACATCCGAATCTGACCAATCTAAAAACCAAGAGTGCAATAACGAGTGCGGTAATTATTAAGTTTAGGGGCTTTCCTGTAAAAATAAAAATAATTCATGGAAAATGGTATATTTCCACTCTACTAATGATGCAGAACATGAATATACTAGGGACATTAACGTCCGACTAATTTCTTAATATGTGCCCATCTAACCTAACAGAACCTAACCCCACGATGGGTGAATCACTATTTTACATTTTTAAACTAACCTAGGATTATTGGGTTTTACACTAACCCAGGATTTTTAGATTTTACACTAACCTACGATGTTTGCATTTTTAAAATACGAATGTAGGATTGCAGGGATTTAAAGGAACCGTAAACACACCGAATGAATGTAAATTGACTCACCTAGGTAGGGGGATGGTATAATTCCTCTGACGTTAATAGACGTAAACAAGCGTATTTCGCAAGTTTTTTTTAATATGTTCTACTTATTTTAACATTACGCCCTCTTGAATATGAACAAGGTAAGCTGTGCAGAACCCATTAATGCAACTTTTGTTGGTCTAGGACGTTTCGTTCAAAAACATAAACAAACTGGCTATACTGCTCAATTCACANATAAACAAACTGGCTATACTGCTCAATTCACAATTTTGTAAAATTTTTTTAAATATGTTATACTTATTTTAAAGCCACGCCCCTAGTATATTCGTGTTCTACGTGATTAGTAGAGTAGAAATATATCATAATTTTNGTACTTATTTTAAAGCCACGCCCCTAGTATATTCGTGTTCTACGTGATTAGTAGAGTAGAAATATATCATAATTTTAATTTTTTTTTTGTATTTTTCAGAAAAGCACCTAAACTTAATAATTACCTTTCCGGTGGAATTGAAATTATTGTACAGTGCTGACACTAGGATTTTAAAAAGTAACTATGAAAAAATTTTTGTCAAATGTATTTTATTCTGTAAAGGAATTTCTAGAGATTTAAGAATTGTAATATTATAATATGTATATATAGTATAAGGAATTGTATGTAACTTTTTTTTTATATTTATTGACATGTTTTTCCNGTAATATTATAATATGTATATATAGTATAAGGAATTGTATGTAACTTTTTTTTTATATTTATTGACATGTTTTTCCACATCCTGGAGACTTTGTGCTCATATATCAAGACTCCAGGAAAACTATTTTTTGAATAAATGAATAAGTTCGCATAAGTTAAGCAAACTAAACTATAAACAAACACTATAGAAAAAAAATGTAAAAGAGAAGGACATCATTGTGATACGGCAAATCTACTTACATTCTGAAGAGGTTAGCTCGGAATTATCCACATGCTTGCAAAAGCAACAAAATGTCCTTGGTGGGGATGAAAATAATGTTAATTTTTGAGCGTTACGACGATAAATATTCTGCAAGACTAATAACCGGTACATTTTAATTTGTATCATATAAATATTTCACTCACAACAAACTTCGTTCACAAAACTCAGCACACAGTAAATCAACATGTTTACTCCGTTTTGTTTTGGTTGTGGAAATGTGGCCCACGATCCTGCCCACGGCCAAAACAAAATATTGTAGCAGAAAAAAAATGAATGACAATATGTTTAAAAAACAAACAATGAACAATACTAGTCGAGATCACAAACACTATTCTTCTCGGTGGCCCATCAACCTTGCAGGAAAAGAAATGCCATGGAACAAGGAATAGTAAGGTAGGAGAGGGCCGGTCACCTAGGACAACTAACAGGACACCAAACTACCAAAATCAGTTAATTAAATCGTGCTCAAGTAAACATTGAGCGAGAACATCACAAACTATTCTAGGGACATTAAAAAATACCGAAGTGTAAGAAACAGGAAACCTCACATGAAGCCGTTGAAGGGTGGCATACAATAAACTTCGATCGCCACCAGTAAAACACTAGAATGACAGATGGGTCATATCTGCACTAGGGGCACCGCAAACACATGAGGGATTGGTGACCATATGATGTTCATACGAATGTGACTGGGATTCATTATGGCATGAAAGGAGACGAAAAGAAGTGACTNCATGAGGGATTGGTGACCATATGATGTTCATACGAATGTGACTGGGATTCATTATGGCATGAAAGGAGACGAAAAGAAGTGACTACTAAACTAAGGGAACTACAATGATGATATTCGTGCCGAGAATATGAAGGAAATAAATAAGTATTAAAACACCAAAGTATAATTTTCCACTGTCTGCTTCCAATACCGGAAAATTTCCCTGTATAATATGGGATATAAAAACCGAAAAGGAAAGTAGGGGCTTCGCGATACCCTGCAAAACACTATATTTCCCAAGATTATCGATCATCTCATTCCCCTCAATCCCAACATGCCACGGTACCCACATGTAGAGGACAGAAGCACATAATTTATCCAAAAAAACACACAGTTCCCGTATGAGCCATATAAGGACATCGTGGGGAGTAGGAGAAGACAAGGCCGTACATAAACTACAAGAATCCGATATAATCAGAGGATTTAAGACTTTGAAATCATAAACATACACTACAAAAGCTTCAGCATAATAAACGGTGGCGTTGGAAGGGAGCTTAAAGAATCCAGAATATTTATGTGAAAAATCAAAATAAGCAGACCCAACACCTTCGACAGTTTTTGAGGCATTAGTGTAAATCAAAATACAGTCAGAATATCCAGTAATAGGGGCGTTAAATTCTTTTCAATGGGAATGGGAGGAACATTTCTAGTAGGATGTAGAAAAAGAGGACAAGGAAAACGAAATGAAACCTCATAATGCGAACGGTGTAACAATATAGGCGGAGGACGAACAAACTGTGCCGTTGTTAATAATATGTCTGGTAGAATGTTACTAAGGTGGTCAAAAGCCTGTACATTACTCCTTATGCGAGAACCACTAGCACGGATCCAATGTTTACCTTGCAACAGCCTGTAACAGTCTGACAAGGACATGGGAAAGATTCTACATGCAAGACCATAACAGGAGTAAAAGAGAAAGTACCAAGAATAAGTCTCGGTCAAACTTGCTGTATAGTCTCCCATTTCACCAAAAAGAGTGGTAGCATCCCAGCAATTACAATACCATAATCTAAAACAGGCAGGATGGTAGAGACATAAAAAGAACGAAGAGCGAAAAATCTAGAACCCCAATGGTAATAGGCAAGAGCTTTTAAAATGTTAATTCTTTTGCGACATTTAGTATAGTGTAATCAACATGGGTAGTTCATCCCCCACGAGCCTCTAAAAAGATACCCAAATACCATACCTTTATCACACAGGGAAAAAGAGCACTTCTGTTGGAAAGGTAGTTGCGTCGGGGACCGATTACGTATGAAATACAGCATGTGACTCTTATCCACAGAAAGATAAAAACTATGGTAATCCAACCATAAAGTTAAGGAATCAAGGGCCATAGTCAAGAAAGTACAAGCTTTNCAGAAAGATAAAAACTATGGTAATCCAACCATAAAGTTAAGGAATCAAGGGCCATAGTCAAGAAAGTACAAGCTTTGTCATAGGAAATACAATGTCTTGAGTATAAAAAGACAAACATCAAGGGACTAAGAGTACTACCTTGAACAAAATCATTGGACACCTGACGAACAAAATCAGCTCCATCAGGAACTTTAGAAATACAATGACGGATGCTAAACAAAGAATGTATACATCATATGAGGGTATATGGTAAACCAAGTTTAGACATTTTACTATAAAAGAGTTTAAGATTGACAATATCAAAAGCCGATGCCAAGTCTAAAAGCATGGTACCTAATACATTCTGGTGAGTGTAAGTGTCCCGAATACGGGAAAACAATACAGAAACTGCATCCAGGGTACTAATACCAGAACGAAAACCAAGTTATTGTGGAAGAAGTAAACAATAAAATTCTAACCACCAAGTAAGCCTATGTTTGAACAATTTTTCAAAAAGCTTCGTCAAACAAGAACGCAGTGCAATCGGACCATAAAACTCTGCTGATAGATGATATTTACCTGGTTTCAAAACGGGAACTCTTTCAAAATTCCTCCACACATCAGGGATACAACCATAACAGAACATCTTATCATAGAATTAAGCTAACCACACCAGAGTAGTGCGAGGAAGGTGCTTTAGAAGACCATAAGAGATGTAATTCTAACCAGAGGTGGTATTGCATCTAGTGTACAGACAATGGCTTATTTCCTCAACTGTTTATGTCCGGTGAAAACCTGATCACATGAAGCCTCATGAAAAACAAATAAAAGAGCACAAAAGGTAGTATCCTCCGGGACGGTATCAGGAGCAATGCGATCCATAAAAGCAAGGTCAAGCAAGGTCATATGCTGCAACCGCTGTCCCTCTTTTCTATCACAGAAGGTTTTAAACTTACCCCATAATATACGAGAGGAACTAGCACGAGAAAGTGAAGCACAAAAAGTATTCCAGGTAGCCTTTTTATGTCCAGACAACAACTTCCACGCCTGTACTTGGCATTGCTTAAGATGTAGAAAATTGGCCAACGTGGCCTGACGTTTATATTGGTAAAGAGCATTCAAACGACGACGATTAACCTCGTCACATTGTCCATCCCAACAAGGGGAAGCATGTTTCTAAAAACCAAAACGAAACTGGCGAAAAGGCATAGAACGTATAGCGGATTTCAAAAGGGGGGCATAGAAGAGTTCATAAACCATATTAATGTTAAAAGATGTGACGCGAGTGAAATGTTTAGTTGCTTACGAAATTAAGGAAGACAATTTTCACCCATCAGCCTTATTATAGAACAATCGGTATTGANGAAATGTTTAGTTGCTTACGAAATTAAGGAAGACAATTTTCACCCATCAGCCTTATTATAGAACAATCGGTATTGACGAAAGTTAGGGGAAGCAGATAGATGAGTTAGCGAAGAAGTAAGGATAATCGGGAAGTGATCACTACTCCAGGTATCATTATGTACCGACCAGGTTAAGCATCCGGAAAGGCTGGCAAAAACAAAAGATAAAAAAAAATTGCAGTTGGTCGGGAATGTGGAGGCCCGAGCCATGTAGGTTCTGTACCATTCAGTAGAGTAAAAGATGTTGTAAGTAAAAATTCCGCCAAATAACGACCAGAGACAGCCTCGAAGGGATTACCCCACATACGATGGTGGCAATTGAAATTGCCACCCACAAGTACAGGCTGTGGAAATTGGGAAAAGAAAGTGGCCCAATCGCTGTCTGAACACCGAAATTTAGGATGGGCATAGACCGAGGCGATAGTGATATGTAACCAGCCTAGAGACGACCGAATCGCCACCTCATCAACTCTGTGGAAACTGTCAGGATAAGTNCGATAGTGATATGTAACCAGCCTAGAGACGACCGAATCGCCACCTCATCAACTCTGTGGAAACTGTCAGGATAAGTAATGTTGAAAATCTCACCAACATTCTTATCCCGTAAATATATAGCCATCCCTGTATCATCCTTAGGGGAGACGAAAGACCGAAAGGATCTTATATGAAGAGGGCGGGTGCGTAACATCCGNCCATCCCTGTATCATCCTTAGGGGAGACGAAAGACCGAAAGGATCTTATATGAAGAGGGCGGGTGCGTAACATCCGAGTTTCGGTCAGGATAACGTATGTAATATGAGTGTCCAAATAATGGAGGAGAAATCTATTGGACAGGAGTGATCTAGCATTCCATTGTATGGTGTAAAATCGTGGAGGAAACAACAGTGGCCAGAAATATGAAAAGAAAAACCGACACACTCACCTCGAAAAGACATCCCCTTATTGTAGAATTTGAATAAATTATTGAACAAGACTTTCCTGGTCAAAATTATACATCGAGTAGTTTTTTCCTATGGTGAACATATGCTCAATTGTGTCAATCGAGGAATTCAATTTGTCTTTATTAAATCTAGGGACCTCACATACCTCAGCGGGCGGAACCTCGTCAGCGGGTAGGAACGGGGGAGGTAAAATTGCCGACAGCAACCAGTTTGAATTGAGCATAATAGTCTCTAATATTAAATGAAGGCATAACAGTGTTAGAAGTCACTATAGGTAATAATTTCTAGCTAACGGTATAGCCATCGGACCGCAATGTGGCCATTCAGGAGGGTCGGGTGGAGCCCTGTGCAGTCAGCAAATATGTAGTCGGGAAAGCCGGAGGCAACGACGAGGGAAGAAGAACTGATGGTGTGGGCAGAGGTGGAAATTGAGCTAGTGTGGTGAGTGGAAAGACACTGGAAAGACCCGAAAATAAGGTTGGACTTTAGTTTTCGCATCAGCATAAGACAGGTTGTAATATGCCATAACATGTTTGACCTCGCGCTCCAGCTCCCAAACTGGACATTTAGCTTTATCATGAGCCAGGTGCCGACCATAACAGTGCATACATACACGTGTATCTGCAGTAAGATNACTGGACATTTAGCTTTATCATGAGCCAGGTGCCGACCATAACAGTGCATACATACACGTGTATCTGCAGTAAGACAATCTGCTACAACATAACGTTGGGAAAAACCAGAGAGCTAACACTTTCAACGCAGCAATGTTTCTGTACACGTTCGAAGCAGAAACACCAAAAACAGTTCCACACATAATGCATACGAGGATTGACTTTGAAAATCTCTTTGAATATGATGACTTCAGATGGTAAGTGCTGCNGTTCCACACATAATGCATACGAGGATTGACTTTGAAAATCTCTTTGAATATGATGACTTCAGATGGTAAGTGCTGCCCTTCAAAAGTCAGGCTAACAAGTTGGATAGGTACCCATTCCGATACAGTTCCATTAATAACATGTTTAGTCTACCTCTCAATGGAAAAAACCTTGTACTCACATTCCAGACATTCTCGTATTTTATATACCGACATATCGAGAGGGATGCCATATCAAAACCTTGGTGTTGGACAAGGCTAGTAGGCATAGTTATAGAGACTTTCAATTTCGCCGGTAAATCTGAACCCATAAACTGATTAGCTGCAAAACCAGAATTAAAAGTAATTTTCAATTTAGTTGGGCCTGCTCGTTGGATATGTAAAAAATCTGGGTTGGGATGGAGTTTGCGACCTAAAGAAATGGGGGTGTAGTTTGCCAATATTTGTGTTTTGCGACACAACCAAAACAACAAAGGGACCTGGACTATCCCGAGGATAGCATACTTGGGGAGGGTTAACCCGCCCCGCAGTATTAAGAGTCTTCATCGAAGAGCCATTAATCCTGACTCAATTATTTTTCCTGACGACTATCATTATGAGCCTGGCCAACTGATAATTTCCTCTTGTGCACAGTTTGTTCATCGAAATCCAGAATTGCTTACCTGTGATCAATATTTATGGATCATAAAAACAAATTCAACCACGTTACCACCACCTAATCTCTGCTCACTATCCACAGCAATCCACAAGCCACTCATCACTCCATGGCGACTCACAAACGAAACTATGTTAACCAAAGACATAATTTATCCTATCCCATATTTGAGAGTTTGGCATAGAGAATATTTCCGCCAGAAAGTGCGCTAGTGTTCCGTGCCTTCAGAACAAAAAAAAAATATTTATTTATTTTCTTGTCATCCACCTACATTGGTCGTATTGCGGAGTGTATTTTATTNAAAATATTTATTTATTTTCTTGTCATCCACCTACATTGGTCGTATTGCGGAGTGTATTTTATTCACTGTAAAAATCCGTAGCGCAGTCAAAGCACACTGTGAACTAAATAATAGGAAATAGTGAGTACAAGCGAATAGGTGCGTCATTAATGTGATAATTAACATGGTGTTTCAACATTTCTATTTTAAATTACTTGTAAAATTTTATTAGTTGAAAGAGATTGTTAATGTCACAGGTAGTTGGACTCAGGCCACCTTCCTACGTCACCAGACCGCCCTTTCCAAAGACAAGCACTTTTAAATGAATAAAATACTATCAACAATTTGAATTAAATCAAACTGCAATACAAATTGGTTAGAGGAAGTATGCAAACATCTCTAACTGTATATTTACTGAACAGTGTTGTAACCTCAACTCCAATTTAGGAAGTTTATGCTAAATTAATTGACAGAAAAGCAGTTCAGTGCTGGACACAAAGATTGGTTGTGCACAGCCAGCGAGATTGGTCTGCAGCATCTTTAGTCTATTGTTTCGGTATGTGCAACGATATCTACATTCCTCTACTGTGACATGCTCTGACTGCTAACTAGAGTTGGTTTATTTACTGATGCTGTTGATAATAAACTGGCGATTATAATTTTGGAGTCTGGGTTGGAGAAACACTTCCTACTGAAACCACTAATGTGCTGAACGTAGGGCAGTCTCAGTAGAAGTAAATAAATAATCATGGTGGCAGAAAACAATATTTTATAACCAAGAAACTGTATTGCTATTATTTTCAAAGGATGCAAAGAGAGTAAGGANGAAACTGTATTGCTATTATTTTCAAAGGATGCAAAGAGAGTAAGGATGGGTTACTATTATTTTCCCCTGAATTTAATACCTATATTGTTATTTTTAAAAATCAATCTTCCTTTCATGGAAAAACACATATGTTGCCACTGCTGGAACTATCTACACAAAGTAATGCCCGTACGCCTTAAATCCAGAGGCCATACACCCAAATTATGCTACCAAAGCGAGTGTGATGACTTTTACAGCCACAAGGCATAACTATGTTTTAACCGCCTTCAAAAGCCTGATTAACCAATTATAATTACTAGTGTAATTTATCGCAATATGGGAAATGTATATGAGAAAACCCCTAGACAGGTAACAAAATACTGATCGTGCAAAGTGTCGACCACGTGGTCGACGAGAACTAATTAATCCTGTAACTTAATGACAATCTAAATAGTGCATCATGTAGACCTTATTAAAAGAATGCAGCAGTAATAAGTGGTGTCTCTAAAAGTGTCATTATTAATAATCTAGAGATATGTGTGTTGACTCCGGCAGTGGAACACTTGAACTATAAGTGAACCTTGCCAGAAATCCCATAGCAAACTAACGTAATTTTAATATTAACTAAAAGGTGTTTCATTATATACATATTATCATTCTCTAAATGTTTAAAAGTGTTCTATATGTGTATTCTCTCTTTCAGATAGTGACAAAGACTTACTATAAATATATTGAAAAATTTTTTAAAATTATTTCCACATAATTGTTATCACTTTTTCGAATAAATTCATGTAATGCAAATTACAATGTATTTTCAAGGGCTGTACGTTCCATTTCGCTCATTTTATCGTTCGTCAAGGAATATTCTGTTTTTCAGGGCGGCTGTCAACTACCATTATCTCCTCCAAGATACTACCCTTTTTAGTCTGAAAGTAGCAGGCATCAGGGAAGGTCACATCACAATGCTCGTAGGTGAAGAAACTTTGTGCTTCAACAACATTCACTGCAATATACATTGATCATACTGGTACATTTACAATTAACTTCTTTGTGCACCCCCGAGTACGCCTCCCTTCCAGAGCAGACTCACAGCTTTTCTGACATAACGTAAAGAATAATATTTTGTTCACATCCCGTTGTTGCCTTTAGGCAAATGCGAGGCTTTGTGCCGCACACCCGCTTCAGTTTATGTACCATCTCATTTGGACTTTCTCAAATAAAACTGGTATTTTCTTGAAACTGATGTGTATGTGTACTTTACTCCTGCTTCACGAGGATCTTAAGTGCGAAGGCCCCCTTACAACTATCAACTACCTGCCACATTTCTCTATATCATATAAGTGTGAGAGTATTTTGTGAAATTTAAAGTGATTATGGCAGTGCATTGAAACGACATGCTGGGGAGCGACAATACCCCAGTAATGGAGTGTTAGTGTTACATGGCATATCTAGCTGTTGACGTCAATCATCACGCATGACCTCGTTAAGATACGGAGCGCAGGGTCCATTAGTCCGGGATTTTCGAACACTGCTTACCTCAAGAGTCTCGTGCTAACACGAATTGATTCCTNAAAATATTTATTTATTTTCTTGTCATCCACCTACATTGGTCGTATTGCGGAGTGTATTTTATTCACTGTAAAAATACGTAGCGCAGTCAAAGCACACTGTGAACTAAATAATAGGAAATAGTGAGTACAAGCGAATAGGTGCGTCATTAATGTGATAATTAACATGGTGTTTCAACATTTCTATTTTAAATTACTTGTAAAATTTTATTAGTTGAAATANAATTAACATGGTGTTTCAACATTTCTATTTTAAATTACTTGTAAAATTTTATTAGTTGAAATAGATTGTTAATGTCACAGGTAGTTGGACTCAGGCCACCTTCCTACGTCACCAGACCGCCCTTTCCAAAGACAAGCACTTTTAAATGAATAAAATACTATCAACAATTTGAATTAAATCAAACTGCAATACAAATTGGTTAGAGGAAGTATGCAAACATCTCTAACTGCATATTTACTGAACAGTGTTGTAACCTCAACTCCAATTTAGGAAGTTTATGCTAAATTAATTGACAGAAAAGCAGTTCAGTGCTGGACACAAAGATTGGTTGTGCACAGCCAGCGAGATTGGTATGCAGCATCTTTAGTCTATTGTTTCGGTATGTGCAACGATATCTACATTCCTTTTCTACTGTGACATGCTCTGACTGCTGACTAGAGTTGGTTTATTTACTGATGCTGTTGATAATAAACTGGCGATTATGATTTTGGAGTCTGGGTTGGAGGAACACTTCCTGCTGAAACCACTAATGTGCTGAACGTAGGGCAGTCTCAGTAGAAGTAAATAAATAATCATGGTGGCAGAAAACAATATTTTATAACCAATAAACTGTATTGCTATTATTTTCAAAGGATGCAAAGAGAGTAAGGATGGGTTACTATTATTTTCCCCTGAATTGAATACCTATAGTGTTATTTTAAAAAATCAATCTTCCTTTCATGGAAAAACACATATGTTGCCACTGCTGGAACTATCTACACAAGGTCATGCCCGCACGCCTCAAATCCAGAGGCCATACACCCAAATTATGCTACCAAAGCGAGTGTGATGACTTTTACAGCCGCAAGGCATAACTATGTTTTAACTGCCTTCAAAAGCCTGATTAACCAATTATAATTACAAGTGTAATTTATCGCAATATGGGAAATGTATATGAGAAAATCCTTAGACAGGTAACAAAATACTGATGGTGCAAAGTGTCGACCGCGTGGTCGACGAGAACTAATTAATCCTGTAACTTAATGACAATCTAAATAGCGCATCATGTAGCCCTTATTAAAAGAATGCAGCAGTAATAAGTGGTGTCTCTAAAAGTGTCATTATTAATAATCTAGAGATATGTGTCTTGACTGCGGCAGTGGAACACTTGAACTATAAGTGAACCTGCCAGAAATCCCATAGCAAACTAACGTAATTTTAATATTAACTAAAACTTTTAAACTTTTAGAGAATGATTATATATATATATATAATCATTCTCTAAATGTTTAAAAGTGTTTTATACGTGTATTCTCTCTTTCAGATAGTGACAAAGACTTACTATAAATATATTTAAAAATCTATTAAAATTATTTCCACATAATTGTTATCACTTTTTCGAATAAATTCATGTAATGCAAATTACAATGTATTTTTAAGGGCTGTACGTTCCATTTCGCTCATTTTATCGTTCGTCAAGGAATATTCTGTTTTTCAGGGTGGCTGTCAACTACCATTATCTCCTCCAAGATACTACCCTTTTTAGTCTGAAAGTAGCAGGCATCAGGGAAGGTCACATCACAATGCTCGTAGGCGAAGCAACTTTGTGCTTCAACAACATTCACTGCAATAAACATTGATCATACTGGTACATTTACAATTAACTTCTTTGTGTACCCCCGAGTACGCCTCCCTTCCAGAGCAGACTCACGGCCTTTCTGACATAACATAAAGCATAATATTTTGTTCACATCCCGTTGTTGCCTTTAGGCAAATGCGAGGCCTTGTGCCGCACGCCCGCTTCAGTTTATGTACCATCTCATTTGGGCTTTCTCAAATAAAACTGGTATTTTCTTGAAACCGATGTGTATGTGTACTTTACTCCTGCTTAACGAGGATCTTAAGTGTGACGGCCCCTTACAACTATCAACTACCTGCCACATTTCTCTACATCATGTAAGTGTGAGAGTATTTTGTGAAATTTAAAGTGATTATGGCAGTGCATTGAAACGACATGCTGGAGAGCGACAATATCCCAGTTATGGAGTGTTAGTGTTACATGGCATATCTAGCTGTTGACGTCAATCATCACGCATGACCTTGAGCGCAGGGTCCATTAGTCCGGGATTTTCGAACAATGCTTACCTCAAGAGTCTCGTGCTAACACGAATGGATTCCTTTAACTGGCTAACTGGTGCCCTCCGGACATTAAACTCTTTGTTGGGTCACTGTAACCAACCCCAAAACGTGTCAAGAGGCGCCCCTCTGTGAGGCTAACTAACATTTTTCCAATCGCCAATTTCCTCGTGTCAATTAGCGCACCTCCGTGTCGCTGAATCACACTTTTTACAACGGCATATTCCTTAACGGCTTTTTGTGAAGCTAAATTACATGTCATATTTTTGTGACTATTCGTAGAGCCACCATTTTCGCAGTTGGTGTGAGCGCAATGTAAAAACGTTGCAATTTTGGCACTGCATTCCAGGGGATAAAGGGCGCCTTCCCCCTACATGCCCCTGGCTGACTGCTCCACTTCTGTCAGCTGCACCATCTGCTCTAGTTGAGGGAGAGCTCATGCCTCACCCCTGCAGTTGCCTCGACAACCACTACCGAAACAGGTCTCATAATGCATGGGACACTCATGCAAGCACCCGGGCTGTAGCCCCACGAAGATTTACGTGTATCACTAGATGTACACCTGTCTCGCGCAGCCATACGACAAAAGTGACCTGTTTCGAGATGGAGTATTGGCTCGCGTAACATTGTGTAATTTTCCGCAAGGCGAAAGACGACGACCCCTTCGCCAAATATGATCTGTCAGCGAACATCTGCCATTGCCTTCCTATGCCAACATATTTCACTTCAACACCAACACTACTTGGCCCACTAGCCGAACGAATGTACGAAATACTAACTAATCGATGTAAGAAGGAGGTACTACAGCGAGTTCTAGCATCGTGCATGCTTTGTCCGAAGGACTACCTCGTGAACACCTTCAGAACCGCGGAAAGCATCAATGTGTGTGCAGGAGAGTTCGTGTATACTCAGTGCATCATCACCCAAGGACTGTCTTGTGTTGATCTCAAGATGCAAGAGGATTACTTCGCCTCAAGAAACAACAATTCCGCATTCGTCTCTGACTTTCCTAGCTGCGGGCTACCCTCTGGAGACATTGCAAGCTGACACAGATACGGCCATAAATGCCACTTCGCCTGCATGACCACCATTGAGAGGTCTAAATTTCAAAAAGTGTGCTTTAAGTGCTTTGACTGCATATCGTAGCAGGTTACTCTGCGTGACTCAACTGCACCTGAACAACCGCGGGTCAAAAAGCGACATCAGGTGACAGGTCCCGAAGCTAAAGGTCATTGTGTACCCTTACCGCTACCAATGCCTAGTGTACTGCAACTCACGCCACTTCAGCCTGATGTGGCATTCTGACTGTTCGTGCCACGAACCATTCTGTTTTCACATGCAACTCGACCAATTACTCTGACCATATTTCAGAATTTCTATGGACAGAGGTCGGAGGACTCCCGAGCATTCTTGAAAGAATATCTGAAGTAATTGCAGTGATACTGTGGCCCAAGCGAGGAGTGGCCATGTGTTGTAGGAGGTCAATTCAACAGCGATATGCACATGTGTTGCAGGTCTGTCCCCGAGTACCAAATAATGTGAGACCAGTTCGTCCCAAAATTCTCCAGCCCGTACACCAGCTCACTAGCAACCTTACAAATGCAGCTGAGCATCTTCACGGAGTGACAACAGTCCCACGAAGAGTTAAAAATTTTCGAGCGATGCAAGATAAATCTCGTAGAGTATGTGTTAGAAGCAGTGATTCAAACAGTTCTCCCAGAATTCAAAGCTACATTACAGCCAGATATATATTATGGGGTTGAAAAATTTGTACAGACAGCCACCAGCGTTTTCCAAAATGCCACCAAGTTACGTAAACATGCTGACCCACCAAGTGGAATGCACGTGTTGACAGCTGACACACCCAACGGGGCCTGTGACAATTCCAACACAGCACCTGACAGCCCGCCACCAGTGGCGAATGCGAGCGTTCAATAACTTACCATCCAGCTATAAATGCTAGGACTGCCCGGCCTCCACACAACATCACAACGAATGCATCGCACAGCAGTACCGCAGCACCTCACTGGTTACTGTCCAGCCCGTGCTGCTCTTGTCCTGATGAGGAGATGCATTGACATAAGGACTTCCCAAACCGAAAAGCGAAGGGAAACCGTGCACCAGGAAATGGGAAGCAGGGATAGGGTAGCCAACCTCCCATCTCCGAAAAAGGAAAAATAACCAGAACAACCAGAAAAACAACCACTCATATATTGGTCAAATCTTTCGAAATTACGACAACCTATTGTCTATACCTGCCAACATAAACTCAAATCCAACAGTAGCACTCATTGACAAATGAGCCTCACATAATTTCATTAGTGAACAGCCAGTTACTTCTGAACAGTGTGAATGTCAAAAGAGTCTGTGCAACTCGCCAGGTGCTACATATCTAGCCTTGCTTATGGTACCGCTATGGTGTCTGTAACCATCAGGAACGAAATCATGCATGTTCCTGTTCTAGTTATGCAATACCTTAGAGAAGACATCATTCTGGGAGTGATGTGGCTCACTGAAATAAGATGTTATTGAATTATCCCATGACTGCAAACATTTCGGCAAGACATGCCAAAAAACAGTCTACCACCTAATTTATCACCAGCCTACAGTGCTGGATGTTGTAAATATTCACGATTTCGTCCCTGCTCTGGGACATACGTTCGCCATTTCCCCTCTACCCTTAGGGAGTGGGTCTCTGGGCGGTTACCGTCTGCGTGCCAGTTGGCTAACTGTTCTCTGGCACACAATGCACGATGCTCCGTGGCATCTGTGGATAGCTGTTGTGCGTCTGGTACTCGTTAGTATACCGCATCACTTGTTAGGGATCTGGGTGGCATTACTTGTGCCTACGGTGACGTGCTGTATCTGAGCAACTGGCAGAATGTCTGGTGGGAGTAGGGAGTTCTTACTTTTCTTCGTCACGTGCTATTTCGATTGTACATTAAACATCGATTGCCGGTCCTCAATGTGAATCGTTGATACTCTAGGTGTTGGCAGTAGTGTTTTAGTATCCATACGATAGTCAAGCATTCCCTCTCGTTCACGTCGTAGTTGCATTTGCGTGGGGCAAACTTCGCACTGCTGTAGTCTATGGCTCTGCTGTTCCTGTCATCATCGTATTAAAAAGAAGGGCGCCAAGCCCTTCTTGACTTTTATCTGTTTGCAGATATTAGTGCCTCTGGGGGTCTAAACAGGACAGTTTGTGGCACTGTTGGAATCTGTGTTTGATTTCTTCGAAAGCGTTTTGGGCGTCGTCGTTCTGTTGGAAATGCTGTTGTGTCGACAACAGGGTGGTTAGTGGGGCTGTTATCGTGATGAAGACTTTTATGTAGCGCCTTAACCAGTTTATAAGCCCACGAAAATTTAGCTACTCCGCTTCAAAAGTTATACTACACGGATATTATGAGACTCGGCGTCAAAATGAGGGTGACCCCACTTCCGCCGCGCCTAACGCTTCGTAGTATTCACTGAACGTAACAAATTTTCTGATCCTAATGCATTCGAGTGGTTTATTTGAATTTTAGATGTATACTATAGATTCGGAGCTGCTATGCTAAACTGTATCCCCGATTTTGTTATCATTAAATTTTCTGGATTGGCCACTATGGTTGCAAATTGAAAGACGAATTATCGTAAAAATAAAAATGAACTAAATCATTTTAATTAGCTGCCAGAACTTATTGTCTCTATTTCAATGTGCCCCATTTTTCTCGGTGCCTCACTCTCCTCACTTGTTGCAGAAGTCGAGAGAATTATATATCTCATATTTAGCTTGTTATCTAGAATTAACCTTAATAAAATGTATAGGAAATTTTGTTTTTCAGAGCTCCTTTTTTTTTACCTTCTCATTAATCTTTTGGCAAAAATTGATGTTCTCTACACTGAACTTTAATGTTGGTAAATTTCTTGTTGCTGACATTCTATTAATAAGGAATTTTCATACGTCCGTGTTAATGTTGTCACTTCCGGTTGAATACACCCTGTGGTCTTGCACAGATGTATTTTGTATTTATGGTTTTATGAGACCTGTATCATCGTAAAAATAATGATCTTGCTAGAGATCAATAACAGAATAGTAGAAGAAACGCTGACGTTGAAGTTCAAAAATGCTTTAGCAGGGTGAGAGTTTAAAAAAAATTTTCAAAATGTAATTTTGGCCGGGAGGGGCGGAGCGCGCTTATTTACAGTGCGACAGATGTATTTCATAGTCGTATAATATGCAGATAACCTAAGTTTATTATTTTATTGAAGTTTAATATGTGTAGGAACGATTTATGCTCTGTGTTCGTTTGTGACAGTTATTTCAAATATATTTGAATGGGCTTGTTCAGATACTGACCTTATTGTTTGCAGGTTATGTGTGAAACGTATATGCTTATTCGATGTAAACGTGCTTATTTGTTATTACGTTTAAAAGTGACTAAGTTTGAATGTTTTTACNGCTTATTCGATGTAAACGTGCTTATTTGTTATTACGTTTAAAAGTGACTAAGTTTGAATGTTTTTACAGACATAAACCGGAGTCAACGGATATAACTATCGCAGATTTTGATGGAGTGCTGTTTCATATATCAAATGTAGGTGGTGCCAAGACTAAAGTTAGGGTATGTATTTATGATTATTTTTCGTCTGTATATTAATTAAATGTTTATTTTTAATATATTTTACTGCAAAGAAGTTGTCAGTGTTCAGATAAGAGGTGTGTATTATTGTGTAATAAGATTCATAAAACTGTAAACTTTTTTAATCAGTTATTTAAATCTCTAGTATTGTTTTGAAATCATTTAATTTCACTGCACTGTTTTAATAGAGGCTAAATTCATAGTATGTTGGTTTTTACACATCACAGCTTATAATGTAGGTCTAGTTGTTTGTTAGATTTGTTAAGTTTCCAATACATTTTTTTTTAAATTTCAAAATGTTGAATCTTAAGTGCAAGTTATTAATTTCATATACTTAGGCTGCAGATGTTTCTAATTTGAAAATTAAGTTTTTAAATTCCTGCATCATTCCACTTTTTCGGAAATTCACCAATAGATCCACTAGTGGTGAATGTTCTGGTGTACACCCATTGTGAGAATTTCTGAACATGAGGTGGTTTATATATATTTTTTTGTAAATCCAAATGAATAAATACTTACATGTAAAATAACTTTATAATACAGGAAACCCATATTAAACACTGTGCTAATGTATTTTCTAATAAACATGCTCTTTTTTTTTCTATGAAATGCAAATTAAGTATTGCCTATTTGTGCAATGTTTGTGCACATTTAAAGTCGCAAAATTTTTCCGTTGCAATTAAACGTGGCCAGTTGCCGTTGTTTGACTTAGCTGTTCACAAATGCTGTATTTATTTACATATGTTTTTGGGAGGTTTTGTTTGAAAACATTAGNGTTTGACTTAGCTGTTCACAAATGCTGTATTTATTTACATATGTTTTTGGGAGGTTTTGTTTGAAAACATTAGTTTGCAAATGTCCGGTGTACATCAGTGGATGCAGTGGTGAATTTCCGAAAATGTGGATTGTTTGTCTGTTTTTGGTTTTATGTCCACAATTAGTTGATTGTACTGTATGTACTCATAGTGTTTACATCTAGTAAACTATTATCAATGTCATTTTAAATTTTGTATGTCTGTACCACAATTACTGTATATACCAATGAATGGTTGACAGATTAAATAAAAATACACTTACGGTGCATTCCTGGTTATGAAGGCTAATATCTTGGCACCTCATTATAAATAACACCTCTTCAAAAATTAAGGAATGGAAATTGTGAAAATAGTCTTAAGGAAATATCATTTGCTGTATTTCCAAGTGTGCAAATTTTTTTAATTTCAGATAAGTATATCTCTAAAGTTTTACAAGGAGCTTCAAGAACATGGTGCAGATGAACTGTTAAAAAGAGAATATGGCAGTCTTCTTGCTCCAGTTGAAGATGGTTAGTTGGACCTTTTCTTTCATATTAATTGTTGTTAAGTTGTGTAATAAAAATTTTTTGAGCAAAGTGTTTTATTGTGTACAGAAGTCATAATGGCATTTGAAATCTTCACTGTAGTAGTAAACTGCTATGGGCAGTTTATGTCAAATTGTAAAGAGAACTTTGGTTCAGGCATAACATTGTACACAGATATGGTCTGTTTCATGTAAGTCAGCGAGATTCTGACAGTTCGACGAAAGTAGCACCAATGTTTACTTTTCGTTTATGCATCCTTTCGCCATCAGCTGGTGCGTCAAGTGGAGGCTGTATTTTTTTATCAACATGCTGTCCGCTAATCAACTTGCCATTGTACTGTAATGCTAAACAAATTTTAAGATATTTTAGACTGACGTCTGTCCAAAAAAATTAGTAGGTTATAAAAGCAAAAAATTAAATATTTGTTAACTCTTTTTTAATTTGTCCGAGAGAGTGAATTTGGGTTAACATTTGCGAGACAGTAGTTGTAGCTATTATCACACTTTGGACGCTATAGCTAATATATTTGAGTGGGAAATATGTGACTTGGAATAACGCTAGAATTGCTTAAAAACTATTCACGCATGTCCCACTTTCTTTGGAAACAAGGATATAGATTTTCGGGAGAACAATATGGCGTATAATTTACGTAGACAAATGATTACTGGCCGAATAGAAATTACTAGTACTCAAAATCGCTGTACACAAAGTATATGTTACTTGAAAAATTATGCAGAGCTCGCAAAAAACTATTGGTATCCGTTCGTAAATTTTTTATATATTGCACACGAACGCTATTCTTTTCTGTCTGTTAATACTTCGGAATAGACTGGATAGATGGCACGTACAACATGTTAGAGCGAGGTGTGAGCTGCTTGCTATGCTCAATAGATCACATCTTTTAAAAGTTAACTATTCTTCTATTACTGGTTTGGAACGACACAAATTTAAAACATATTTAGTCAAATTATTATAAAAAAATAATTCAACAATATTATGCGATATTTCTGTACGCTTTTGGAATTAATATCATGCGCGTATGGAAAGCATGGTTGGAGAGGGGTGATAAGACATAAAATAAGGTTTTGAAGTTGCGTTTCATTTGGATACGGGTCATTTTGAAAACCTATACATTTCTACTTTAGGACAAAGTTTAGTTTCTAACACTAAAAACCGCTGTTTTACGACCACGTAAAATAAAATTTATTGGTAATTATGCAGTTTAGGGGCTTTTCTGAACAAAACGTTTACCTTGTTCATATTTAGGAGGGGTTCATGTTAAAATAAGTAGAACATACAAAAATTTTTTTAGCAAAATTGCGAAATCTACGAGCTGTTTGGCTGGTCTGTTTACGTTGATCATCATTATTAATGGCTGCGCATTGCTGAACCGACGCTACCTAGCGGCCACGGATGTCATTACTGGCATTTAACTGTCAATTTTTAAACAGGTCAGTAGCCATTGCACCTTTTCCGGCATGATTCTTGTCGTCCTAATCCGGCGGATTTAAAACTGAGAAAACAAGAACGAGTGTTTCTGTGCATTATATTAGCCTATAAACGAGTGTTAGTGCGTAATATTCGGCTATGAACAAGTACTTCAGTGCGTAATATTCACGCATGTGGAGTTTTAGTGGAACATGGTGTGGTTGAATTGGCAGTTGACAGAGGAATTATACCTACCTAGGTGGGTTAATTAATATTCTTTTGGTGTGTTTTATGGTTCCTTTAAATCCCTAAAATCTTAAATTCGTAGTTAGTGTAAAACCCTACAATCCTAGGTTAGATTGAAACCCAACAATCCTAGGTTAGTTTAAAAATGTAAAATGGTGATTCACTCATTGTGGGGTTAGGTGGGCACATATTATGAAATTAGTCATACGTTAATAATCCTAGTATATTCGTGTTCTGCGTAATTAGTAGAGTGGAAACATNTTTTGTTTATTACTTGACATGATATTGGGAAGTATACAAAATATCAATAACATAACATGTGTTTAAATTATTTTCCGACACACTTAAGTGTATTTCATGTAAGAGCACCATTTTAAACTTTCTAGCAAGCTGTTTTTCTCGAAGAACTTTACTGGTGAATCTTACAGTAAGAAGGGGTATGCAAATATTAAAAAATTTGAACAGTTGAAAATAGTAATTGACCAATTATTCACATTCAAACTTTAAATATCTGCTATAAAAATTGTGAATAATTTACATTCCCATTTCTAGTGGTTATTTGCTTGACATATTTATACTCATTTGAAGTCGTTCATTGAAAGTTTTATTCCATAGTTTAGAGCTTGAATATTACTTATTATGATAATCAGTAATTTTATGATTTTTTTCAATTTGATGCAGCGGCAAATATAATATTTTATCTACGCAAGATTGTTTACATTAGTTATTTTATTGAATAATTCATTTATAAACTTGGTAAAAAACCGAATAATAAAGAAAAACCTGTTTTACACACACATTTATTTTCACTGTAGCGTTTATAGAAGTAGGATTTATTTCTTCTTTCTTATTGTTTTCAGCAGAAGAAATAACCATTAAAAGGTTATGTTACAGTGGTGTAACATTTCACTTGGAATCGGAAGGCCAAATATTGTTTTCTCTTTTTAATTCTCTTGTTCATCTTCTCACATAAATTAAACAAATTATTCTTTCATCTTCTTGCTAAATAAAAATAAATAAATGTTACTTGTTTCCAGTTATTAATCTTTCAGCTTTTAAACATCTTGCATTAATTATGTCATTTTAATTGATTTTACTTACCGTATTTTATCGCCTGCGCTTATAGGTCGCACCATTATTTTCAAAGGGCGTTAAAAAATAAATATACTTATCAATTATAGGTCGCGCTCATTGTTGTGGATGTACAACACTGCGCACCTTGGATGGCTGATGCATGCGACCTTGGCAAAGGTCGTGTGGCAGCTGTGTCCTGGTAAACAAGCGGTGTTGCCAAGCTTAGCTACAGGCCTACAGCGTAGTCACAGTGCACCGCAAGAATAAAATGAAATAAAATGAATCAATTCTTGCCATACGATAACTGACAATTGATTATTCTCGAAAACTTTCTGTGGAATGTACAGAGATAGCAGCACATTAGTATTGGTTCTTGAGTACCAAATGTTAGCCTTGACTTACACGTCTTTCTGTTATATAGTGTTTGCGCCGCATGTAGTGTTGTTTTGATGTTGTGACAGTGAAGAAGTGTGACAGCGTTTTGTGATGGAAAAGCGAAGTACTTACACCGCAGATTTCAAAATGAAAGTGATTTTGTTTACTGAAGAGTTTGGAAATCGAGCCGAAACTGTTTGTTTCTGTTGTATTCTCATGTGGTAAAATTAATAGTTAAGTCGAAAGTGGTACTAACAAGTAACAAGTTTAAATTTATTTTACGTTAAATGTGGTGGATGAAACGTCACAACCTAAGAAAGAAGTCAAAACACTAGAGTGGTCCACATGTTGAGTTTTCCCGCATGCTGAGTTTTTTTCAGTAGGTCCCATGAAAAACTGATAGTGGAGGTTTCACTGTACTAGCAATTCAAGTAATCTTGAATTTCAGCATCCCATCCCTACTTAAAATCCAATCAGGCAAAGTATATTTTGTGAAACTCCAGTCCTGTAGTGTATATATCCTTCTGTTCAAATCTGATTGTGTGTGTCTGTGTGTGAAAACTGAATTTAATAATAGTGCTTGCATTTGGGAAGAATATCTTTTATGTTAAAAAGTTTTGATGAATAGGCTTTTTATGTTACCACATAGGCATCAATTTGTCCACAACGTTAGTGTGTGGCCAAACTTATAGTACATTAGAATGNAATGATTGATTACTGTGAATAGAAGCCTGATACAGTTGTGAAAACATTGGCTATTTCTCCCACTGGCCAGAAAAGTTGGGGAGCCTCAAATTCACAGACAGACCAACATTAGCGACGTTGATTCAGTTTGTACGTGTCTGGCGAGAAAAGAAGTTGAGAGGCACCAAGTGTCCGACAACACAGTGAAGAATTCATTGTGTTTGGCTGTAAGAATAGCCAACGTAATATTAATTTTCATTCGTTCATGCATCAGCTGATACAACTTTTGTAAATGGCACGTTGTTTGTTTCAAATACGTCAAGTTATTGTTCACTGACTGTCAAAATCTCGCCAGCTTATATGGAACAGACCATAGCTTAGTCTTCAAGTAAAAAGATGTAATTTTTTTGGTGTAATGGGGAATAAGGTGTGGTTATCAAGTAGTATATTATGTGAAGGAATGTTTTGTTTATTACTTGACATGATATTGGGAAGTATACAAAATATCAATAACATAACATGTGTTTAAATTATTTTCNGTTTTGTTTATTACTTGACATGATATTGGGAAGTATACAAAATATCAATAACATAACATGTGTTTAAATTATTTTCTGACACATTTAAGTGTATTTCAAGTAAGAGCACCATTTTAAACTTTCTAGCAAGCTGTGTTTCTCGAAGAACCTTACTGGTGAGTCTTACAGTAAGAAGGGGTATGCAAATATTAAAAAAAATTTCAATAGTTGAAAATAGTAATTTACCAATTATTCACATTCAAACTTTAAATATCTGCTATAAAAATTGTGAATAATTTACATTCCCATTTCTAGTGGTTATTTGGTTGACATATTTATACTCATTTGAAGTCGTTCATTGAAAGTTTTATTCCATAGTTTAGAGCTTGAATATTACTTATTATGATAATCAGTAATTTTATGATTTTTTTCAATTTGATGCAGTGACAAATATAATATTTTATCCACGTGAGATTGTTTACATTAGTTATTTTATTGAATAATTCATTTATAAACTTGGTAAAAAACCAAATTATAAAGAAAAACTTGTTTTACACACACATTTATTTTCACTGTAGCGTTTATAGAAGTAGGATTTATTTCTTCTTTCTTATTGTTTTCAGCGGAAGAAATAATCATTCAAAGGTTATGTTACAGTGGTGTAACATTTCACTTGTAATCAGAAGGCCAAATATTGTTTTCTCTTTTTAATTCTCTTGTTCATCTTCTCACATAAATTAAACAAATTATTCTTTCATCTTCTTGCTAAATAAAAATAAATAAATGTTACTTGTTTCCAGTTATTAATCTTTCAGCTTTTAAACATCTTGCATTAATTATGTCATTTTAATCGATTTTACTTACCGTATTTTATCGCCTGCGCTTATAGGTCGCACCATTATTTTCAAAGGGCGTTAAAAAAGAAATATACTTATCGATTATAGGTCACGCTCATTGTTGTGGATGTACATCCTGTACAACACTGCGCACCTTGGATGGCTGATGCATGCGACCTTGGCAAAGGTCGTGTGGCAGCTGTGTCCTGGTAAACAAGCGGTGTTGCCAAGCTTAGCTACAGGCCTACAGCGTAGTCACAGTGCACCGCAAGAATAAAATGAAATAAAAGGAATCAATACTTGCCATACGATAACCGACAATTGATTATTCTCGAAAACTTTCTGTGGAATGTACAGAGATAGCAGCACATTAGCATTGGTTCTTGAGTACCAAATGTTAGCCTTGACTTACACGTCTTTCTGTTATATAGTGTTTGCGCCGCATGTAGTGTTGTTTTGATGTTGTGACAGCGTTTTGTGATGGAAAAGCGAAGTACTTACACCGCAGATTTCAAAATGAAAGTGATTTTGTTCACTGAAGATTTTGGAAATCGAGCCGAAACTGTTTGTTTCTGTTGTATTCTCATGTGGTAAAATTAACAGTTAAGTCGAAAGTGGTACTAACAAGTAACAAGTTTAAATTTATTTTACGTTAAATGTGGTGGATGAAATGTCACGACCTAAGAAAGAAGTCAAAACACTAGAGTGGTCCACATGTTGAGTTTTCCCGCATGCTGAGTTTTTTTCAGTAGGTCCCATGAAAAACTGATAGTGGAGGTTTCACTGTACTAGCAATTCAAGTAATCTTGAATTTCAGCATCCCATCCCTACTTAAAATCCATTCAGGCAAAGTATATTTTGTGAAACTCCAGTCCTGTAGTGTATATCCTTCTGTTCAAATCTGATTGTGTGTGTCTGTGTGTGAAAACTGAATTTAATAATAGTGCTTGCATTTGGGAAGAATGTCTTTTATGTTAAAAAGTTTTGATGAATATGCTTTTTATGTTACCACATAGGCATCAATTTGTCCACAACGTTAGTGTGTGGCCAAACTTATAGTACATTAGAATGNGCTTTTTATGTTACCACATAGGCATCAATTTGTCCACAACGTTAGTGTGTGGCCAAACTTATAGTACATTAGAATGTGTGACATAAAAAAAGTCTATAACCAAGTAACTATTTTATTTATAATGCTTTAGATTTTGCACCAAGAGTTTTCTTGAATTTGAAATAATTTACGTTACGTGGTGAAAACTGAAGTTCTATGCTAAACATTGATTTTTCTTTTCAGGTTACAATGTTTCAGTTCAAGTTGATCTGGAAAATGTCCCAGAGAACTGGGAAGAGGTAGTTAAAAAAATTGGCTTGTTAAAAAGAAATTGTTTTGCATCAGTATTTGAGAAATATTTTGATTTCCAAGAGAGAGGAGAAGAGGGCCACAAAAGGGCTGTTATAAACTACAGAAGTGATGAAACACTGTAAGTAAATCATCTCCTTTAAGGAGGGTGCTATTTTTGAAGTCTGATAAACTCATGATCAGATCTTGGATCCAGGTTTTTCACGTTCAGCACCTTTTTTTTTATTATTATTATTACTAGTAAGTGCAGTGCTCATTTATTAATAAACATCATTTTAAAATTATTCCTTTTGTTTCAAATATACAGATAATAACCTGGCTTCACTTGATTTGTATTTCTTCACTTGTTGGTATTAGGTAATGCTTTTTTTTTTCTTTATGGTATTTGTCAGGTTCTATATAACTGTACATAATTCATATACATCATTGAACACAGAAAAACACCTTAACACAATAANGTATTTGTCAGGTTCTATATAACTGTACATAATTCATATACATCATTGAACACAGAAAAACACCTTAACACAATACGTTTTCTTCTTGTACCCATTACGTTAATATATTGAATTACAATAATAATTGAATTATAATACAATAATACATATTTGCCATGTGACATAGGGCCTATATATACAAAATAAAGTATTTGTGTGTTTGTAATGGGCACTCATGTGGTGTCAATATCGTGTATTGCAAGAAATGTTAATGGGTTGAATGAANGTATTTGTCAGGTTCTATATAACTGTACATAATTCATATACATCATTGAACACAGAAAAACACCTTAACACAATAAGTTTTCTTCTTGTACCCATTACGTTAATATATTGAATTACAATAATAATTGAATTATAATACAATAATACATATTTGCCATGTGACATAGGGCCTATATATACAAAATAAAATATTTGTGTGTTTGTAATGGGCACTCATGTGGTGTCAATATCGTGTATTGCAAGAAATGTTAATGGGTTGAATGAAATGTTGGCCCTGCTTGCTTGGTGAGCTACCTCTTTGGTTGCCCCCATCCACCAATTCCACAAACGCCATTGGTTTCAGGGTTTACCGATCGGTTCATCCTACACCCTCTGATATTACTAAGACTACTCAACATATAACTCAGCAATAGCAAGGCATAGTACAGGTGGTCGTGCCACACAAATGTGGAATGATGTAAAATGTGTTGAGGCATGGGAACAAATAACTTTGGTATGCTCATAATTTATTACAAACAATGTTTTGAATTCATTTACTATTTTCCACATTATCATATTAATTGTGTGGCAAGCACCAGCATTCTAAGTGTAATTTAATTCTACATAAATTATAGCATATTTTCTCTCAACGGTGCAAAAATATGATATTTGAAGGTTCCTGTCCTAAAATAGGTCAGGAAAAATTGTAAGATTCTGACTAGAGAACAGGGAAAAGTCAGGGAATTCCAAAATGAAATTTAGTGGACATCCTGACTGTGTTANGTAAGATTCTGACTAGAGAACAGGGAAAAGTCAGGGAATTCCAAAATGAAATTTAGTGGACATCCTGACTGTGTTAGTCTACCACAGTTCTGTTAGCTGTATTGTAAACATGCATGCACAGTAGCTGCGAAATACTGCATAGCATTACTGAATATCGGAAGTGAAAAGGTTATCTTGTGATGTCATGTAAAGTGGGACAAACCAATGCTGCTAGTTTTTTCAGGAGTTTTACGGATGTGCAAATATTTTTTATGCTACTGGGCTTGTGCATTTCAGACTGTCCTGTCAGCAAGCTGATAAATGGTCGTGGCAATTTGTGTTGCTGGCAACGTATCTTGTCATGCTCATGGTGGTTATTCCCATTTGAAGGCAATGTTTTCTTTCCATCCATCACTTTCTCATCTTTCTGCATCATGTCCAGTAGGATTGTGTGAATGTCAGCTGAAACACAAATAATTACAAACAAAACTTATTTTAATACCTTAATTTTGCCAAATATATGTTTATAATGACAGACAGATATTGTTACAAACATTTTAGCATTTATTAAGGCTGATAATCACAAACGTTTCTAGATTCCAGATCCATACAAAATATTTTAAGTTTAACAAAACTTATTACAAAACGTAGAATAAATCACTGAATTGCTCAGTAAAGTAGAGAATATTTAAAAAATGATGTGCAAATTACCAAAGGAATACAATGATTTTAAATTATTATAATTTGCAGAATACAATTAAAGCGTTACACTGAGNGATTTTAAATTATTATAATTTGCAGAATACAATTAAAGCGTTACACTGAGTAGACTAATAAATATGAGCAATTACAAAAATAAGAGCAGCTTTAAAATCCAAGTAAAGTTTCCCTTTATAAAATGAACACCTTAAAACCTGTATTGAAAACCATTTTGAAAAAATGTAGTGTCAATGGATGCAAGCAAATAACACGTCAAAGCTCCAGCGATTAAGATTATAATAAACAAACACATTTAAAAGCTACTACGCCAAATGCAACAGTTGTGGTTAGAAAGCATGTTGAAAAAAGGTTTAAACATTCGTGGGCAGCAAACAAAACTAGACACTACATGTTAAAACTTGAAACACACAGCAAAGCTAGGGATTTAGTTAAGCCGAAACCAAATTTAGGCTGGCGTCCAAAACCAGAATTTTGAAAGAAAAAAAAACAACTTAACGCGTTCCCAAGAGAACACATCTATGCTACACAAACAAAGACAACTAAAAAGAAGCCCAGCTAACACATAACTCACTGTCCACGACTCGCCATTTAAAATTGCTCCCACATAACGGCAACTCAGGCAACAAAATATAATAGATGGAGCCTCATCACAGCAAACGTCCTAAGGACGACAAATTTGACATCTTTAATCATGCTGTAGCTCCTCTGGGACTCGTATAGGCTACAACCGGGTGTAGATTAGTCGGGGCTCAAGGTATGCAATAACTGAAATAAACTGCCCTTTTGACAAAAAAATTATGATGCACAAGAAGAGGGGAAATTAAGGGAGGGCGAACAGGGGAGGGAAAGGGAAGGGATCCAAGTCAGGCAAAGAGCAAACCACCGCGACAAATAGAAAAAGATGAAGATGTCTGTCGATGACAAACTTAAAGACAGTAGTGAACATGCACACAAATAGGTCTAGGTACCGCAACTTTTATTCCGCACATATTTATATATATTGGTACTTACTGTTTTCTAGGTTTATTTAATGTATTAAAATTTATCTTGCTGAGCTTAATATTTTGTTCAGATTGTGGCAAACATTCAAATCACAGAGACGTAAGCACGTTACACAATTGTGTTTCAAACACCTAGGGAAAATTTACAACTAGACCTGTTCCAATACCAGCTCTTGGTATACTTTGTTTCATATAAGTTGGCCAGATTCTGACAGTCAGTGAGTGGCAACTCAACATAAATGAAACAAACAAAGTGCCATTTACCAAATCCTGTATCAGCTGATGCGCGAACGAACAAAAGTTAATATTACGTTGGCTGTTCTGAGTGCACTGCCGACGCACATCAGACAAGCAGAATATACACTATAAGAAAGAGCTCCTAACACATTTTATTTTACGTGGTCATAAAACAGCTGTTTTTAGTGTTAGAAAAAAAACTGTTTTCTAAAGTAGGTATGTATAGGTGTTCAAAATGAAAGGTACATTAAAATGATTCGTATCCAAACTAAATGCAATTTCAAAACCTTTTTTCACGTCTTATCCCCCCCATTCCAACTCGGCTTTCCTTACGTGTTTGATATTAATTCCAAAAGCATACATAAATATTGCATAATATTGTTGAATTATTTTTTCTAATAATTTTACAAAATGTATTTTNTAATTCCAAAAGCATACATAAATATTGCATAATATTGTTGAATTATTTTTTCTAATAATTTTACAAAATGTATTTTAAATTCATGTCATTCCAAGCCAGTAATAGAAGAACAATCAACTTTAAAAAGACGCGATCTATTGAGCAAAATTAGCGACTCAGACCTCGCCGTGAAATGTTGTGCGCGCCATCTATTGGATTTTTTTGAAGCATTACAAGCTAGAAAAGAATAGNTAATTCCAAAAGCATACATAAATATTGCATAATATTGTTGAATTATTTTTTCTAATAATTTTACAAAATGTATTTCAAATTCATGTCATTCCAAGCCAGTAATAGAAGAACAATCAACTTTAAAAAGACGCGATCTATTGAGCAAAATTAGCGGCTCAGACCTCGCCGTGAAATGTTGTGCGCGCCATCTATTGGATTTTTTTGAAGCATTACAAGCTAGAAAAGAATAGGAGTTAGTATGGGATACATAATACATGTAGGAACATATACCAATAGTTTTATTTTTCGCGAGCTCTGCATAATTTTTAAAGTAACATACATTTTGTGTAAAGTGATTTTGAGTACTAGTAATTTCTATTCGGCAGGTAATCGTTCGTCTACGTAAATTGTAGGCCATATTTTTCTCCGAAAACCCATTTCCTTGTTTCCGAAGAAATTTGGGACATGCGTGAATAGTTTTTAAGCAATTCTAATGTTATTCCACGTGACATATTTCCAACTCGAATATATTAGCTATAATGTCCAACGTGTCATAATAGTAACAACTACCGTTTTGAAAATGTTATTCCAAATTCACTGTCTCTGACAATTTAAAAAAGAGTTAGCAAATATAACATTTTTTGCAAAATTTTATATTTTTTCTTTTATAACATACTAATTTTTTTTAGGCAGATGTTAATCTAAAATATCTTAAAATTTGCTTAGCATTACATTTTTTTTGTAGTTACTAAATTTTAAATTTATTATTTATATTTTTGCCCTTTAACATAACAATTTAATGATTTATGTACACATTACTATTATGTACCACAATTGCAACTATGTATTTCTGAGTAGCAAGTTCGCCTAAAATGTCCCACGAACAGTACATTGACAAGAGGATCAGCTGATAATAACAGTATGAAAATAAACAACATCGTTGCCATGTGGCCGATCAGCTGATGGCGGAAGGATATGTAGTCAGATGTAAACAGTGGTGCTACTTTCGCAGACCTGTCATAATCTGGCCAACTTACATGGTACAGAGTATATCGGTTATTGGCCAATATTGAGCATCTAACAGAGTCGCAAGTAATCGGTACCAGTATTGATGCAGGTATCAGGAAATCTATATTTAAAAAAACATCACTAGTACTTACTTCAAAATCAAAGCAATTTTTTCTTCTTAACATTTGTTTACTTTCTCTACTTTTTTTTAACCTTGTAAAAATCAATGATGCAAAGCACCACACACTCCAAGAAAGATGCACCCACAAATGAAGACTGGTTAATGTTTCCACACACAGCTTACTCTTCTTTCTTCAGGCTTGTAGCCTGCCTGACTTGGCTCTACAATCCTGTCATCTTACAGCTTGGTCTCATGGCTGACCTGTGTGCACCTTCAGTTTGTCAAATAGTGCTTTGTCATACAAGTCTAAATTAAAGATGCTGCAGTTGAATGAAAAATAATACATTGCTTGCAAACTGTGCCCCATATATAGAGATAATGGAAGTGCCTTCCTAATAGCTATGGCTATCCTTTGTATGGTAAATTTTGAAAATACGAGGAAATAATAATCCTGTTGTTAACCTGATGAAACATTTATCATAAATGATACTGCAGTATGTTGGTTTTTAATAGTTTTCAAAAAATTTTGAGGACACATTTGGAAAAATTTAAGGTCAAACTTTTTATTATAAAACCATCAAAGTAATTTACTTAAAAACTAGTAATCATGTACATTACATAAAAAGCCTCTAACATACGCTACAAAATGTTTTATTTCACCACATCCCACAGTTACATTTCTAGCTTGAGTAAGTCACTTCTGTAATTAGGTGACAATGGAAAATGTTCATTTTTGAGACTTCATGTCATGAATGTACCTGTTATATGCTAAGCAATAATCTTGAGACTATAGTTTTGAGTGCACTAGTATGCTTGTGTTTTGATAGATACGTGGAAGCCAAAGCTGACCGAGTCACAGTTGTGTTCAGCACAATTTTCAAAGATGACGATGACATTGTCATAGGCAAGGTGTTCATGCAGGAGTTCAAAGAGGGCAGAAGAGCGAGCCACACAGCGCCTCAGGTGCTGTTCAGCCATAGGGAACCCCCCCTTGAGTTGCAGAACACGGTTGCAAGGGTAGGAGAAAACATAGGCTACATTACTTTTGGTAAGTCTGTTTAAACTTCTATTAGTCTGTAGGTTTTGTCAGACTGACGCTATACCGCCACTGTGGAAGACAGTGTGGCTTATAGTGTCGTGGTTAATGCCCCCAGGCACAGCCTATAATGTGTTTGGAGGTTGAGGGTATTGTAATAATGAAGGCTTTTACTGTTGTATTTTGAAGGACGAATATATTGTCTCGAATTCAACACAAATGAAATACATCAGCACTGGANGTTGTATTTTGAAGGACGAATATATTGTCTCGAATTCAACACAAATGAAATACATCAGCACTGGAGAGGTGTGGTGCTGTGATAATTTGGTTACTCGGATTGACTGCTAACGACTTCGTGATGGAGGGGGGCTTCTTTTGACAGTGATTGTANAGTGTATGTCTGACTGGATCACAATTGTTCTACTGTAGACTTGAGTAGATGAATTACTCTTAACACACTGACAGAATGAAAGGTCATAGACTGAACACCAAACAAGCCATAGTTGAGGTGAATGTGAATTTACATTATCAGCCAGTTGCAGCGCATGCAGCATCTCACAACCAGAGTTTTGACTCCTTTTACAAAACCAGAGTGGTGAAGAACATGCTACCTTCAATTCAAATAATAGTGCAGAGTTGCTGGCAATTGGCCCACCAATACATTACTACATCTAGATAGCTACCTGGCCTAAACATAAGATAACATCTTTGCCCCATTTCAAATTTACCACCACACCCTAATTCGCCTTCAGGCTGCTAGGTTCACAGATTGCCAACCACTACTTAGGTAAGTGGTTTGGAAAGACGTCTCCAGGAAGCCTGCTCTTGTCAGCGTTACACACAGCGCGTGTCGAGTCATGAACTAAACGTACGTTGACCAAGCCAGCGAGGCTTGCTATCACGTGACATTATTTAAACGAAACGTTGCCAAGTTGCACTGTGTTTTTGTGCAACGCAGCAAGCGGTGCTAGCTGCCCACAGAAAGTTATGAAGGAAGAAGTAAGACTCCTAGCAGACTTATGCACATTGCCAGGGGTTATAGTCTCCTGGTGGAGGGGGGGCACACGACTATTTCAAATATGCGCTGCAGGCCTAAAATATGCTGTTTGTAAATAATGTTGTAGAAAAATTTCATGTGGTGGTAAGAGTCATTCGACAATTGCTTTAATAAAACACTTTAAGTTACATCCACATCAAGATATGGATTTGAGGGGTGGATTCAAAGGACTGTTTAGGATTCGGATTCTGGAAAAATGGGATTCAACCCATAGTTATAATTGATCTGTTTTGGTGGTATTCATGTTGTTTGAACTTGCGTGACTGTTACCAGCTGTGTTTTGTGTTTTGAACACTGCTACTTCGTGTCATTTTCAAAGTCATTATAACAGTTTTGTTAACTGTTTTAATTACATATGTATGTTTCCTGTGCAAATAATATATGTTTTTATGCCAACGGTATACATATTTGTATGTATGAAAATATGTGTATAATATGATTTTCAGTGTTGCATTACAAAAATTCAAAACCCAAACTAAATGAGCATATTTCCATTGTACCCAACAAGTAGGTACTCTTACAAATTCCTGGCTTCTCAGCTGTTTGCTTTTGTTCCATCCACGAACATTACAGTTGTTTCTTACGATTCACTTTACATCAGTGATTTACATATAGTATTTTGTCGGATCAGCCTAAGTATGCAAATGGCATAATGCAGAAAGGACAAAAATTATTTCCTTATAAAAATAAAAAAAAATAAAAATTTGTATAAATTTGCTGTAAATTAGAATCAATGGAAAACCACTCATTCGCATTGGAATTCAACTACTGTATTTTATCGCATATAAGTCGCACATTTTATTTTAAAACATTTATGGTAAACTAGGGGTGCAACCTATGAGTGAGAAAAATAGTACGAAATTTCAACCAAGATTAACTTTACTTACGAATTAAAAAGCACACATTTTAAAAATATTACTGAATAATTAGTTCTTTAAGTATTTACAGAAAAAATTGTGTTTGCCGCTGTTATAATATAATATAGCTGGATACAATCCTTCCAGACCTACAAGAAAAAAACTGCTTGTAAGAACATAAATTACATGGGCAAACTGTTTAAACTGATAAAAACAATATTGCTATGGATAGTCAAACTTACCATATTGACACGTCGTCGTCGTAAGAATCAGAATGGCCACTTCCACCATGACTGCTGCTTGTTGAACATTCCCATCACTCTGCCACATGTCACGTCTTCTATTCCATTAAGCAAATTTCATATTCCTGTCTTATTAAAACTTTTAGCAATGAGTTCAACAGAGATGAGGGACCAACTCATTGCAACCCACTTGCATATTTGTTCCGACGACAGCCGATTCACTCTTTCTGTTGGCGTATGCTCTCTGACTGCACTTCTCTTGTGCGATTTGCCGAGCCTTTACTTGCAGCATGTCATAGGAAATTGCATATCCATTATTCCATGTCTCCCGTTCATATTCAAGCAAACCTGTAACAATTCCTGGGAACTTGTCTTTGCATAACACCCCAAAATGATTTTCTCTTCATGTTTGTATTGCCAAGTTCAGTTTTCTGCTTCCTCCAGTCCTGCACTAAATTTTCATTTACTTCGAATTCAAAGCCTGCGGCTTGATTTCCACACTCTTCAGCTATCAAAATCACTTTCAGTTAGAAACCTGCGGTGTAGGAACTTTGCTTTTCTATCACGAAACTCTGTCGCACTTCTTCACTCCCACATCATCAAATCACTAGGTGCTGCGCAAAGATGATATAAGAGAAAGACACATTTGGTACCCAAGAACCAACGCTAATGTGCTGCTATCTCTGTACATTCCACAGGAAGCTTTCGAGAATAATCAATTATTATGTAATTTATCGTATTGCAAGAATAAATTCCTTCTATCTCATTTGTTTGTTTTAAAATTTCTTTTTCTGTTAAGGTTTGCGAAGGGAATTGCACAACGGAATTACTCAAATGCCCTTCTGTATTTTGCACGTTTATATAAAACTTTCAAAGATAAAGTGCAGAGTTAATTGTTAGGTTTTTGCTTTTAACATACATTGTTAGAAATACTTGAAATATATATATAAAAAAAAGCTCAATAAAATTTTTCTCAAATAAATTTAAATTAAATTACATGTTTATAAGTAATTTCTTTTTTCTCATAAATATATGAACTCCGGCAGTCAAGGCTGCATCTTGGAGTGCTATCTCTGTACATTCCAAACGAACTTGCGGCACACTGTGACTGCACTGTAGACCTGTAGCTACGTTTGGCAACACCGCTTGCTTGCAAGGACACAGCTGCCACACGACCTTTACCAAGGTTGTGTGCATCCGCCACCCGTGGCGCAGGCCGTGTAACACCCCTTTAAAATAAGGGTGTGACCTATAAGTGCAGGCGACTTATATGCGATCAAATATGGTACTTGAATAAGTGAAAATGGCTCCACTTAGAATATGTGGAAATCCACTGGTCGTTTCTGTGAAAAAATTTGACTGATTGAATAAGTGATAGCCAGCTGCGTGTGGCAAATTAATTATTTTTTTATTGAGTTTAGCAAAATAATTACGAGAAAAATACATATGTAAAAAAGTCACTGTTTATAGTGTGCAATTTAACACAATTTGGAAGAAAGTTAAAAAAATTGATATGTCTAGGATTTCAACCTATATTGTCAAGCTTCATTATCTTTACTTTACCAATCGGGCTACCGAGTCAATGTTGGTTACAAACAAAAAAATATATGTATTATTTCTTTATCAAAAATATATAGCTTTAAATAGTTTGCTCTTTCTTTTCGTTTTCAGTTTATTTGGTAACATTGGGATTGTTCAGACAAATAGTACATATGAATGCAATCACTTCACCACATGTAATGCAGTTTACGAAATGAAAGACGTAAAAACCGCTTGAAAGACTGAATGTTCATGTTATCTTGTAAAATAGCATTATAAAAGATGCAACTCACATTAAAAAAATATTTTTGTTAAGTTTATGCATTGTTATTTCATTTTATACACATATAGCTGTCATTTGATACACATTAGCTAATCCACCAGTCAAAAACAAATCACAGAAAAACTGTTTAAAAAATGAAAGGTTTTGTATTTTATGAACATTACGACAATAGAATACAATTCTTTTTGATGAAAAAAATAACAATCTAGAGAGGTTTCGAACTTTGAACCTTTTTGTTCCAGTGCAGGCCACTTACCAACTGAGCTACTGCTAAACTTTATTGTGCCATGCAAATATTGTATAGCCTACATAGTAGGTGTACGCATGCATGTCGTACCTACAGTATATTACACTCACTTTCTTTGATATTGTTGGAAAACTGCAGACATTTCCTTTTCTTTCGATGGGCAACTAAGCAAAGCTTATTTTTGTTGCCCATTACTTTTCATCAATCTTTATTTCATATTTACAACTTGGCAGGAGCAGATTTATGTGGCAACAGTATGGTCGTGGCTCAGCGCGAGTACAGTAGCTCAAGTTACCACTACCCTGAAGCGCCACCAGACAGAGTGAGACACTAAAAAATATGTTTTGAAAATTAAGGAACTGGGGTGGTAAAATTGCATCGTATGGAATAACTTCTTGTTTTAAAAATTCGAAATTAAATGGTATCTTGAATTCTGTAATGCTGAATTGTAGATCCTATGTCAATGTTTTCTTTTAAAAATGCCAAAATAGAAGGTTTAACAGAACTAAAATTTGTTTAAAATGGAAATTAGCTTCTTTTTAAAATTCTAGTATCGTAGCAACTTATATAATAGGGCTGTTCTTGGTATCGTTTATCTGCTAATATTAAGCATCTATAAGAGTAGTAAGTAATCGGTACCAGTATTGGTGCAGGTATCTGAAAATGTATATTTCATAAAAATTTTATTTCATCCCAAAAACACGACTAGTACTTACTTTAAAATCAAAGCAGGTCCCACCTAATGCATTCAAATCGACGTATTTAAAGCAATACACTAATTATAACAAGATTCAGAAACCAATTCATCTCGTATCATGACTCATTGTCTCAAACTCTTCATTACATAGCTTAATAAATAGCATACAAATCTGTTACCACGAACACCTGCGCATAGTATAATATAATGTGTGCCGACTACTCTGCATTTAATCACAATCGCCAACTTTTATATTAACCTAAACATAGATATTAACATAGCAATCAGAGTGCTCATACGACCATGGTTGTAAAGTAGTACAGCGAAGTACCTCTTTACTTAAACAAAGAAGGAATACTATATGCGTTGGCTATTTTTTATAACGTGTTGCTGAACTACAATAAGTTTTACGGGAAAACATACAATTCCAGTGATAATATTGCCTAGACAAGAGATTTTGCTATTGGGTTTACTGTACTCGTGTTGTTAGACTTTGTCTTTTATCTATGGATGTGCTTCGCTCATGACGGTACACGAAAACAGCATGTATTTATTTTACCAAAACTTTAATGCGTTAAAAATGTGGGGAAATTAAATATTTTATTTTAACGTGTGTTACATTTTCTCAGAAACATTTATTTTTAATAGTGGCTATGTTCATGTTTCTTTCGATGTTGATGTTTGGCATCGTGTGCATAGATTAGGTGTAACATGTATATATATTGTGGTTAGTTTCCGTGAAACTTTTTCGGATTAAATGTGTTCAGTTTGGAACTATTTTGATAAAGTGCCTGAAAACATTGCTAAAGAGAGATGCAGGCACTGTAAAAGTTTGATTTCGCGTGGTGGGAGAGACACCAAAAGTTTCAATACTTCGAACATTGAGGCATTGATGTACTGGCAAGGATACTAGAAAATATATCAAACCAATTTCTCCAAGGATGCATTTTCTAAAACCATGCTGTGGCATATGAATTTGACATTTCTTTCACTAAGTGTAATATGAGGGAAACCGTAGTGAAACACAGTTTAAAGGGCAGGAATATAATAAATGATGAGACCTAAATAAATGGGTGTATTTAAATTTTAAACTATGTGCTATCCAACTAGTATGAATTGGTGAGTATCGGTTGTGGTATCTGAAATTAAGGTATCGGAACAGCCCTATTATATAATATAATTTTGCAAATTTTAGGTTTAATATTTTTGCATATTTTTTTGTTTATTGGTTTCAAACTCTTCTTTGAAGAACAGTTCACAATTTTTTATTTAAAAACTATACTGTACATTGTATGGAATATTGCTGTATGTATATTGGCCTACGCAATGAACATATCTAGCCAACAAAAACCCATTGAATTATGTTCAGTTGTTCAAATTCTATTATTGATTTTATATTCTCTTCATTCATGGTGCAACCTTTCCTAGCCTTTTATTAGATTGCAGTGTGTCATTGCTTGCTCGCTGTCTGAAGAAGCTGTACCAGCCAGCGAAACATTGCGACTGTGTATCCACATGGAATATGTGTTTTACCGACTGTGTATGCGTGTATCCATAAGTAACACCCTACAAGTACTTGTATTTTCTGTTTCCTTTTTAAATATGTAATAAAGAATAAATTTACACTTCATTTATTCATTGGTTCTTAAAATTTTTTTGGTTCTTTACAAGAAAACTTTGTTAAGAATCTGCTTTTAGTTTATTATATATTTTTCATCTCTACACCACAAATATGTACACATAATTGTTTATGTGTGACTTAAACCTCTGAGGATTGATTCCATTTTGTAATAAAAAAAACTTAATTAATAATTGCTTATTACGAATCTATTACAGATATTGAGGGTGGACAACAATTTAAATTATCTGAACTTGAATTCCTGCGTATAACAATTTTTTTTTCTGGTTAAACACCTGGTTAAACATTCTCCGTCCACATTGCGCAACATTTTTTTCAACAATGTTGGAGTGTAAGTGTACCGACTAGAATATATAGTTCTTATGCCAGATCAATGCAAGTGCCGCAAACTCATCAGACTTTTGTATTTTTTAATATTTATTTAACAGAAAATGTTTGCCATCGTTTTTTCACCATCATGAAAAACAATCTTGAGTTAATGTAGTAAACTAAAACCCTTCTAAATGTTATTTGTGATGCCACTTTGTTTACTGTGCTGAAAGGTATTTCCATAGACACCAACACATGAAACATTATGAACATACCGTCATGGTGCGCAGTCAAATACCACTAGCACTTGCAGAGAGATAAGTGACGTAGTTGTAAGCTCACAAATACGTGGCTATTTTGTATTTGATATTTGTTCTCTCTCCCATGTAACTAGTGTGCAAGCAGTAGTGAATTTATGATAACAGGTTTGGCCGTAGAGGAACAACAAGCTCTTTTTGTTACTCTAAAAAGGTATTTTGAAGCATAATTTTAAAGTATTCTGTAAAAAAAATACTACTGTTTAGAATGTTGACATCAAACAATGCGAGTCCCACAAATTAAGAAATTTTTAGTTCCACACTTTTTGCATAATTTCTTGTCAACATCACAAGTCTTCACAAAAAAAAATTTTACATTCCTTCCGAAATAACAAAAATTGTGAGCTACAAACATTGTAAGGACAAACAGTTTTTCTCTTTACGTGCTTTTTGTCACTATGTAATCATTTGAAAGAAAATTTTGTTTCTGTAGATTTTAGTTTTCCTCTATTGTAGCATCAAGATGTTTTCTTGCACACACTTTTTATCTTACCACACTGTGGTCTGTTATCTCTTCTGTGCAAAGCTGCGGCAATGGCATGTGGAAAGAAGTGTGTTTGTCTTGGGCTTTGTAAAGATAAAAAGTGTCTGATAACAGTTTCAAATGGTTGTATGTATTTAAAATGTCTGGAAAGAATAATTCTTCAGAAATAATTTTACAGTGTTGTATGCCATACGGTTTGAGTACAGGAAATATACAGTAGAGCCCTTTCAAGATGTTCTTTGTTATATGCTGTTCATGGTAAACTGAGCACGTTTGAAAGACTTGCGTATGATCTACTGTGCTTGTAAGCTCATTATGTATTCCTCCATTGTATGTAAAATTAAGTCATGCTCCTAATCACTTTATTCATGCATTGGTCAAGTAAACCTGCAAAATTATTAGAAAGTAAATATTTTACAGAATTTCTAATTTCACTCACATGTATTAAAAACACAAACAAAAAAATACTGTAATTTCAAAATTTACATATGTTTGTCTTATCACTTAAAATTCTATGTCAAGATATGGAACTACTTTCCTTTTGTTGTTGCCAACTTTATTGGTTGCGTGCCACTCACTGTGCCCGTTAAATGAAAAACTCATTATTGTTGTAACGAATTATTGTTAAAACAAAAAATTAGTGTGTAGCATCACATGAAGTGTTAATATACACTTACTTCCTGGACATGCTGCATTTTTTTTCTGAATGCTCTTGTGCTCATGGAAGCTGACATATTGTCATGAAATAAAATGTANCATTTTTTTTCTGAATGCTCTTGTGCTCATGGAAGCTGACATATTGTCATGAAATAAAATGTAGTGCATCTGAAAGCGCCACTTTCCACATATGATAATTGTTCACATAAAGATTATTGAAATTAGAATAACTGTTAATCACTGGCCATTAAATAAATCTTTTGATCAGACATACTGCCCAGCATAAAATCTGAGTTTTCTTGCCATTTTTACTTGGACAGTGGGCACCCTTCNTCTTTTGATCAGACATACTGCCCAGCATAAAATCTGAGTTTTCTTGCCATTTTTACTTGGACAGTGGGCACCCTTCCTCCTGCGATCAGTAATTATCTTTCCCTTGCCATGTCTGTGTCCTGCTTTTTCTTGGGCAGTGGGCACCCTCACTTCTTCCCTACCTCCTCTCTTCCACCTGCACGTGTAATCAATATTTTCCTCCACCCTCTTTGATTTTTTCTACAATGGAACTTGCCTGGCAACAGGATGAGAGGCAACCAAGATCAAGACAAGAACTGGAGTGAATAGGGGGTACAGTACTGAAGAGGAAGAAAAGGATGCCACATGNAGGCAACCAAGATCAAGACAAGAACTGGAGTGAATAGGGGGTACAGTACTGAAGAGGAAGAAAAGGATGCCACATCCTTTCCTGTCCAGTGGGAAGAAAAGTTGACATTATTTTGACCTCTCTATAGGGCTCGTTTGCATGTAAAAAAAGAACACATTTACAAGTGAGTGAAGAGATTTGGGCGGCTCTTAACATCGAGGTTTTGAGAGCCGAAACAAATTTACAGATGTTTCAACTCTAAGAAAGAGAGAAACTATTGATGCAATCATTATAGTGAGGGAGAACACAAAAAGGNATTTACAGATGTTTCAACTCTAAGAAAGAGAGAAACTATTGATGCAATCATTATAGTGAGGGAGAACACAAAAAGGCACTAGTTTTGAATGAGTATATTAAGTGTATTTTGTATAGAACACTGGTGCATTAAAAAATTATTGCTATAGTAAATGTGTTGTCATGGTCCTTGCTCATTACGGTGGAGTTTCGCATTATTCAGTCTTGAATTTTCCTGCCAGTAATTATCAGGAAGTGTAAAATTTTGTGATTGTAACATTTTTGCAAATTCATGCTAAATTAGAGAATGAAATTTGTTTGCTTGTGTAAAAATAACATACCATAGGAATTTCATACTTTTGTTCATCTGTTTATTTNTAGAGAATGAAATTTGTTTGCTTGTGTAAAAATAACATACCATAGGAATTTCATACTTTTGTTCATCTGTTTATTTGTATACTCAGTTGAGGAATCCATGCTTAAGTTTTCATTAGAACGTCTTCAAAATTGGTGGATACCAGACCCAGAAACTGGTGGCGTTGAGCGAGTTTAAGAACAATACACTCCTCTGAAGATTCGAAAGCACTCCTTTCGTCTTTTTCTCGAACACCTTAAGAACTTGTGGCTGTTCATTCTTAAGGCACATTAATTGTCTGCTAAAAGTGGCCTCTTGAAGCTTGTGAAGATGAAGTTGGTACTTTCTCATAGAAATGCAGCTTTGGAAAGAGGATTTTCAATTAATCTTCTGTCTGAAAACTTACGCGACAGGTCATTGATTGCACAGAAATGAGTGTACAATTTTGTGCAGCTTTGGGGAGGTGTAGAGCATGTAGACATCACTAAATCCATGTTACTGTATATAAGAAATGTCCGTTGTAGGCATAAGGAAGCTGTACATGCCAAACAAAAAGAAGAGGAAGAGGCAAACAAAAGGAAGGCAGAAAAAAGATGGACTTAAGAGAAGATAAAGAATAAAGACAAAGGCTGAATTGTTGGATTTGGCATGTTTGGAAGCAAGTGTGTTACATGCAAAAGTTGATTCACTGCAAAATTGTTTATAGCTCTCTTTTTACAAATTTGTTTATTAATATTTGTGTGTGAAATATAATGCAAATTAATTTTTTTATTATTGAATTTTTAATATTTAATATTAGTTTTTTACTAACCTTATTAGTTTTCATTTGCCAAGATTTTGTTCAGTATATAATATATTTTTTTTTCAACATGTAATTGTGCTTAATATAATTTTTGTTAGGTTAATTCATTGTATAGTATTTTTTTGTTGTGNTTTTTTTCAACATGTAATTGTGCTTAATATAATTTTTGTTAGGTTAATTCATTGTATAGTATTTTTTTGTTGTGGCAAAATTTTGATAGTATGTATTTTTATGTTGTGACAAAATTTTGTGTGGTTAATTTATTACACCATTTTTTAATGCATTCCATTTTGGTTAGTGTTCAACGTTATACTACTTTGTAAAAGTAAGTTGATGGCTGTGAGCTGTGAAGTTCTCTTTTGATGGTAGTTGCATAAGTGTGCCTAAATTTTTGATGAGTTTTTTTTTTTTACTTTTATTGTGTTTCAATGTTAATTGTTTTTATTGTAGATCTTTATTTTTAATGTATGTTAACATGTATAATGTTATGAAATATTTGTTCAAAAGCAGTACTAAATTTTGAAGAATTAACATAGTAAAATCAGGGAATTTTGTTCCTGTATCTGGTAGGCACCCTGTCCAGTGTGTTGCACTAGTGGAACATACAATGTAGTCTATTTGCGGTTTCTTCACACTTTTTGAACCAAACATTTGAAAAAAAATCACCCCATGTTTGCTTGTTTCTTAACTATGTTGTGCACTACAAGCATTTTATACTTCCGTTAACATAAACGTACCGTATTGTATTTTGGGCCAAATTAAACTTTTTATTATAAGATTTCATTTATAATTAATATTAATAAAATGAGAGACAAAATGGGTGTGTTGTAATTGCCTATTAAAAAAAGTTGTTAAGTTGAGAGATTTGGGCGGCTCTTCGAAAAAACCAGCCGACCAACGGCATTGTCCGGCACGATTCCCACTTGCGAAAATCCGGGAGATGACCCGGCCGGGGATTGAATCTGGTCGCTTTGGTGGGAGGCGAGCAGTCATCGCTCAGCCACCGCAGCTCCTAGTAACATTTCAGTAGAACAAGTAGGGCGAAATTCTGTTTTCCTTTTTTATCGACTCTTNGAAATTCTGTTTTCCTTTTTTATCGACTCTTCCTTCTCCAACAAATTAGACAACGATCGCTCATTTTACATTGAGGATGAAATTTAAAACATCTTGCAGCAATTACAGATGAACTGCTTGCGTAGAAAAAAACATATTAAATGATTAATTTTATTACACATATATCCATTCTTGACTTGCATTCTGATTGGCTGTCGTCTGACCATGCCACACTACTCATCCAATCATCAATGGTGAGACAAGAACAAATCCGGACACTTTTTCTGTAATTACACGTGATTTACAAATTTCTATACATGCTACCCTCTAAGAACCAAATGAACNAATCCGGACACTTTTTCTGTAATTACACGTGATTTACAAATTTCTATACATGCTACCCTCTAAGAACCAAATGAACAAACCTCTAAACATTTATCTGAAAATTAAACAATGCAATATTTGATACCCTCTAAGGGCAAAATTAATAATAACAATAACAATAGTATTAACCTCTAAATCAACAAACTCTTGACATAACCAAAATTACAGTGCACTTCTCTTAAATCATAAATTAAATATTAATTTAAAAATGATCTTAATTAATTATCACCACAACCAAATAATCCAAAACCAAAAGGTAATAATAATATAATAATATCTGAAAAATTGCAACATTACATAACCCCTCCTTGGTTTGGAACAAATTTTGATAAATTTGGTACAAACCGAAACAAACCTAAGCATTGATTTACTAGAATTGCTGCAACATGTTTTTACCACTTAATTTCAAGAAAATTCACAATCATATCTATAGTTAACAACATTACAACAGCACATTAAAAAGAAAATAAAACATTTTTTTACAACATTACAACAGCATATTGAAAACAAAACAAACATTGGTTTACAATATTTTCCATACGACTCATTACTTTACTTTGGTTTTTCCTTCTATAATACTTTGAAAAAGTTGTTATTCTCAGTAAACTCAATATTTATGTTTCAATACAATAAAACAACTGATCTCTTCTTAACAAGTAATTTTACATAACTTACATATATAATTCCTTGCATACCACATCATATCCTTATTTTATATAACACATAAACATGTTCTCATGAAAACTGTTCTTATGTAGTTTTTAACATTAATGTAGTTCCGTTTGTTTATTAGTAACATTATTTTCCTTTAGTTATTTACTGTGAGACATTAATACAATTAAATTTACATTAATGCACTTTGAGTACAACTAGGATATATTTTACACCACTTTGTAAAGGTTCAGTGGCCANTCTCTGTGGGCAAAGGTCCAGCTAAATCAACACGCACTATTTGTAAAGGTTCAGTGGCCAACACATATCCCATTGCCCCTTGACACTTTTGATCCATCACTTTGTTTTTGTACACAATAGACAAGTTACAATAACATTTGACACAGTATGGTANCAATAGACGAGTTACAATAACATTTGACACAGTATGGTACATATCCCTGAATATACAGAAACGTTATACATATTTAACCGTTTTTGTGACACCATAGTGTCCACACTCAATATGCATTGCTAAACTTAGTTCCCTTTTGAGTGACTCTGGTATATATAACACCAAATTTTTTTTATTTTTTTTTATTTTCACGTGCATTTTGAAACAAATATTCATTTATTATTATAAACTTTTCTTTAATAATTTTTCTATAGTTGTTTGATCCTAATTCCTGTATTACCTTTTGCAATCTAGCATCTTTAGTTATATATTTTATATTTTTTCTGCACAATTTTAAGGGTGCTTTCTTCCTGACAGACATTTCTTAAGAGTGTCTATTTGAAATTCCCTGGCTTGTACGGCCTTGTATGGTCTGTCTTATAAGTTGGCGAGTGAGTGGCAACTTGCAGTATATGTAACAAACAACATGCCATTTACAAAATCCTGTATCAGCTGATGCATGAACGAATGAAAATAAATATTACGTTGGCTATTCTGGCTACACTGCCAACGCCCATCAAACAAGCAGAAAATACGTGGATGAGAAAGAGTTCCTAGATGAATTAATGTGTTTTATTTTACGTCTTTACAAACCAGCTGTTATTAGTGTTACAAACTAAACTTTGTGCTAAAGTAGTAATTTATGTGTGTTAAAAATGAAACGGACATTAAAACGGTCCGTATTCAAATGAAATGCAACTTCAAACATTGGAAGTTCTTTTTATGTCATACTCCCACTCTCTACACCTTCCATATATGCTTGATATTAATTCCAAAAGTCTAAAAAAAATATTGGATGGTATAGTTGAATAATTTTTTCAAATAATTTCACTAAATATATTTCAAACTCTTGTCGTTTTGAGCCAATAAAAGGAGAAAAGTGAACTTTTACAAAGACGGAATCAAGAGCAGGTCAAAGTGCTGCTACCTGTTGAGGTAGTTCACAACAAGCCCTATCACGCCATCTGTTACCCAGGCAGAAACAAAATATAGTTTTCTTGTTTAAAATAACAAATTTACAGACAGATACCAATGGTTTTATTTGTCCGCGAGCTCTGTATAAATCTTTAAGTATTTTGTGTACAGCGATTTTGATTTCTAGTAATTTCTATTGGGCTGGTAATCGTTTTTGTTACGCTAACGTCCATTACATGCAAATTTCTCCCTCAAACCCAAATATTTGTGGTTTTCGTGTTGTTACTATTCTGTATAACGAAGAAAATGGGATGCGTGTGGGTAGTTTTGAAGAATTCTTACGTTATTCCAGGCCACATATTTCTAACTCAAGCGGTTTGGTATCAGTAATATCAGAATAACTGCTTTGCAAAAGTCGTTGATAAGTTGTTTGTTGGCGAATGAAAAGTGTGTTGTCAAGCAAGTTTCAGGAATTACTTTTATTTCCAGTCTTAAAATATTAGCTGTAACGTCCAAAGTGTGATAAGAACTACAATTACAGTCTCACAAATGTTAACCCAAATTCGTTGTCTGTAATAAATAAAAAAATAGGTAACAAATATTTCATTTTTTGCAAGGTTTTCTTTTTTTACATTTAAAACCTACAGATTTTTTAGACAGATGTTAGTCTATAAATACCTTAAAATTTGTTTAGCATTACAATGAAAAGTGGATTAGCTGACAGCGTGTTAGTAAAATGAATATACAGCTGCCACTTGACTCACCAGCTGATGGTGAAAGGATACATAAACTAAAAGTAAACATTAGCACTACTCTCGTCGAACTGTCAATATCTTGCCAAGTTACATGAGACAGAGAGTACATCTGCCTTGCTCCGAGATAGAACATGAGCGATAATTTGCGTTTTGCTAATACCAATCGGATAAGTCTACCATGTAATAGTTTACGTGTGTGTTGTGTGTATATGGCATAAGGCCCTATGATCAGCTAGTACAGTGGTGTCTACCATGTATGTATGTTCTAAATTTGGAGCANGTGTATATGGCATAAGGCCCTATGATCAGCTAGTACAGTGGTGTCTACCATGTATGTATGTTCTAAATTTGGAGCAAGCAAATACAATTTTTATAACTCCTTCTCTGTTACTGTGTACCATATTTCTGCAGAATTTAGATGTCGTCTTGCGAAACTAATTGGGAATTGTTCCCCTTTCGCATTTACTTGAAAGAGCATTGCTCCTAAGGCCTCATCCGATGCATCACATGCAATGTAGAATTTGTTCTCAATTCTAGGATGGTGCAATAAAGTTTCCTTTTCTAGTTCTGCTTTTAGTTTGCCCACTGCTTCTTCCTGTTCATCTTCCCATTTCCAAGTTTGCTCCTTTTGTAGTAGTTTCCTGAGGGGTGTGCAAATTTTACTGAAATATTTTATATATTTCCTGAAATAATTAAAAAATCTCATAAATCTTTCTAATTGCTTTCTGTTCTCAGGGCAAGGATACTCTCTAATTGTCAAGATTTTGTTAGAATCTACCCTATTTCCTTGCGAACTCACCAGGTTACCTAAACATCCTACCTCCTCTTTAAATAATTCAGATTTTTGCAAACCTAAGTCATTCCCCCTTCTCGTAATTCCTGTAATACTAGTTTCAAAATAAAAGTGGGTTTTCAAAAGTTTTTGTTACAATCAAGAGGTCATCTACATAAATTGTAACTAGTTCTAATACTTTGGTTCCTAACACTTCTTCCAGGCCCCTAATGAAATGGCTGACCGATACATTTAATCCAAATGGTAATCTTTTAAAACAATATGTTTTACCTTGATGAGGAAATCACGTGACTGGTCTCGACTGAATTGGTCAGTATGACGGCACTAGATCTAATTTTGAGAAATAGGAGCTACCCTCAAATTTTTGTAACAGTTCATCCATGGATCTAGGGGCATCCTTATCAGGCACTAAAATTTTGTTTAATTTGCGAGCATCCAGACAAACCCAGTTCGCCTNGGGGGGGGGGGTGTAGTCTGACCACTACACCCACCGTAGCCCCTGACAACGAGAGCAAGCAACCTTATTGATTGGGTACATTCCATCTCACTGTACTGAACTTCGGTTTTGTTGGGAATTCTTTATGTATGGAGAATCATTTTTAGAAATTCTTAAGTTTTGTGTTGAAAGGAAAAAGTCTGGACAGCAAGCCGTAAAAAATTCATCATAAAATAATTTCTTTGGTAGTCTTGATAATTTACCTAAAGCCAACTGAAAGCCTAGCTTTGACCTAAATATATTGGCTGACTTGTTCAAAAAGCAACATTGGAAAGCTGTACTAACATATGCTTGCCATTATCAACATTCTTGCTCAGCAGCTGCTCCCCTCATCAAAATTATTGCTCAATGCCTACTCTCATCAACATTCTGGCATTCTGGCCCAACAATGCCTCTCCTCATAAACATTCTGGCCCAGCAATGCCTCTCCTCATAAACATTCTGGCCCAGCAATGCCTCTCCTCATAAACATTCTGGCCCAACAATGCCTCTCCTCATAAACATTCTGGCCCAACAATGCCTCTCCTCATAAACATTCTGGCCCAACAATGCCTCTCCTCATAAACATTCTGGCCCAACANACATCTTAGCTTGGATATATCTCCGCTCAGTAAATTTTCCCCCTTAAATACACCTGTTTATTCAGGTCCTACAATTTTTCCTATGTTTACAATGTATTTGTTGTGAGATGATGAAAGAATTATTTGTCTAATTTGTCGGATAAGAAGAATAAGTAAATTATAAAAAAAAGAACAATTACAGCCTTCTAATTATACTGAAATGTTTTTAATAAATAGCTGTTTGCTTACTGCATAGGAAAGCACCCATAAAGTGATGGTACCTATAAAAGAAATTTGTAAGTTTTGAGGAGATAAGACATTTTTTTGTAAATTTTGTTGTGTGGGTTTGTCAGGGAGAAGTAACAGCATACCTGGTATAGTCAGGGAAATGTTGAGGAATTTTTTTATAAGGATACTGATGGCCCCCTTAAGGTATTCATAATTTTTAATTTTATTTAATGCAGCCATAAATGATTTTTGTGTTTGTATGAGAATAATATTTAAATAATGCACTTTGCTTTACAGTTATGTCATATTGTACTGTAAGGACTTAATCTGATTTTGAAATAAGAACATATTTTTTATATATTGTATTTAATAATTCTTAAATTAGTTTTTGTTTTTAAATAATAAATAGCTGACCGGTACAAGTTACCCTATAAAATTAACTAGTTAGAGTTAGGTTATTGCTGTGAAGTTTCTAGCATAGTTAAATTTAATGTTAGTCTCCAAAAAAAGTAACTTTTATAAATTACTCAGAAAAGTAACTTTTATTAAAAAATTTAATTCATTTTTATCTTAGAAATATATAGGTATATTTTTAATATCAGCAATCATTGACTGAACTTCCATTTTAAAAATCTAGCCACTAAAGTAAAAAGTGCGGTATTAATAACATAAAGGAAAAAAATTATTTTAGTCTAAAATAAAGTAAGTTTTAAATTATATTTTATTAGGCCTAAAGTAATACATCATTCTTAACACTAAAAATACACACGTAATTTGCTCACTTTCTTTTAAATTTTAACAAAAGCTGTTTTTCAAAATATTTGAGTTAATCTGCCTCTCAGACCAAATGTTCTCACGTACACTGAAAAAGCGCTCATGGTGTCCACCCACAGGGAAATGTCAGGGAATTTTTACCTGTGTCAGGGAAAATGTAAATAATTGATACACTGCAAAAATTGTTAGTTTTGTGGATACAGGATAATTTTATTATGAGCATACACGTTTAAAGATTTCAATTTTTAATTTTGTGAACTGGCAATAATACAACTTTGCCAAGTGGCATATGGCCTTACAAGTACAAAATAAATTATTTGTGTGTTTGTAATGGGCCCTCATGTGATGTTTATGACAATAAATATTGATGGACTAATAAAATGTTGGCCCATGCTTGCTTGGTCTCTGCAGTGTAATTTAATTTGACTTCACTGATAGCATATTTTTTCTGTCATCGGTGGAAAAATATGGTATTGGAAGGTTTGAGTATTCCTAAAAATTGGTCAAGGAAAATACGATTCTCTCTGGAAAACGGGAAAGTCAGGGAGTTCCAAAATGGAGTTTCAGTGTGGTTCAATATACGCTGAAGATTGAATGGTAGTGTTGTATTTAATAAACAAAGTTCTCATAATAGGGGACAGAAATTTCAAACCCATTTCAGAACTAGACATACTGAAACATCAGTAAGAACGGTTCTATGTATTTCCATTTTCTACAAATTGAAAATAGTCTTCAGTGTTATACTTTAATTTTGGATAATGGTTGTGTTTCTTTGTTGAATCATCAATAACAATTTCAAATTCAAGCAGCTTACCTTGGTGTGCTTGTAGATTAGAATCAGAAGAAACTAATGTGGAAAAATGTTTTCCTTCAGTAAACACAAATTTCAAATTTGTCTCACTAGTAATTGTTTGCCCAAAGATATATAACAGTTGCTGCCAACAAGCATTATTCATTTTTGTTTGGAATTACACATTCCATGTGGTATACAAATGTGAACTCCAAACCTTGGATATATATTGATACTCTAGCCAGAATGGCTCACTTCATACTAAAACTTTGTCAAATGTCGGATCAATAAAAAAATTTATTTTTCTAAAATGTTTGTTTCATAATTGCTTCCAGATTTAATCTTCACTTCAAATTTTTACTTTTCAGGAAAAGTTAGTTTTTAGTATTAGTTAAAAATTTTAAGTTACATTTTTGGCATTACTTTTAGAAATGTGCTTAATGTAATTTATCAAAAGTGGATACCATGTTTGTTCAATTTCAAGCCGCACGTTTTTTCCAAAAATAAATTTTTTTTAAAAACAAGGGTTCAGCTTAGAATTAAGTATCATCAACTTTTTGGCCTAAAATTTTTTAGTGTGACTGTGCTGTTTATTTGATAATTATTTTTAGTTGCTATGGATGTACCATTCATAGCATATAATTTAATAAATGGAAATATTAATTTTCCAATGTAGAAAATAAAGTTGTAAAAAATTCTGTGAGGGTCTAGAATAAAATGATTTATGTAAGGTGTACATGCTACATGAAATTAGTCAAGGAAATTACTTGTTCTACAGGCAGAATCTTATACAAAACGTGAAATATTTGTTTAATCGTATGCAAAACTTGAAATATTTGTCTTTCGTTGTAATTTTTTAGCGCAACGTGTTGCATCCATGCTCCGTAACGTGAAGAAATTCCTCCACAAAACAATGGAAATTTCCATGCTAGTAAATGTGTGTATGCGAAAACAGGATCTAGGGCAACACATGTATCTTTACCTGTAATGAACGGCGCACCCATCTAGCGGCAGGCAGCTAAATGCTGGCGAAACAGCGTAGCCATCAGTTGCATTGTCATGCAATTTCATTAGAGATACAGTTTGTTGAAAATAGTTTACAGATTATTTTTAAATGAAAATAATCTGAGTGTAGTATAGCTTAAAATTTGAATTATAGTTGCAATATTGTTGTAAAAGCGAAGTCAGTGATACTGTAAAACAAACAATGCTTGTTTACATTCCGATTCAGTCAACACAAAAACTATGGCTGTGGTTAATATTTCAAACGATTGTACACGCATCGGCCATGCGGTAACACAATGCTTCATTTATAGTGACAGAAAAACGTGTGTATTATTTTGTTTATTTGTGCATAATATAATAGAAATAAAGCGGCTGGTAAGCTATTTGAAATTTATGAATTGAACTTGGTCAACTGGAGAGAAGCAGGAAATGCTATTGTTTGCTTCCAAAAGTTTGATATAGTGTGAAATTTATTTGCTTCAGTAGAAAACTATTTGTACGGAAGGCAAAATAGCTGTAGTTCACATTACAATTCAGTTTTCATCACAAAAATGGTGGCTGTTATTAACATTTCAAACAATTGTGCCAGCATCGGCCATGCTGTATTTGTTGAACTATGGGATTGAAATGCAATGTTTCATTTACAGCAACAGAAAAACATGTGCATTATTTTGTTTCTTCGAAAAAAAAAAATGTTATTAATTTTGCAGATTATAATAGAATTACAGTGACTGGTAAGATATTTGTAATTAATGAAACCTGAAATGTGGCCTGCTGGAGAGAAGCAGGAAATGCTATTATTTGCTTCCAAGAGCACAATTTTATAATTTTACAGAGTGAAATATAATTGTTTCAATGGAAAACATTTTCTTTTGAAGGCAAAATTTGAACTTCCTTCAGAAATTAAATTTTCTACTGATTTGTGGTTTAACCTATGGCCTCATGTATACCAATTTTTTCCAAGGATTTCCCCCGAAAAACTTGGTGCGACTTAGAATTGATGGCATCTGAAGATTCAAGTAAATACGGTATATCATAAATACTGAAACACAATTTTGCAGAAGGTGGCAAAACCAAATTGTACTTACAACCAATTCCAACAGGATTACAACCTGCTTCTATGCCCAACAATTACATCATGAAAAACTAAAGAAGTGTAGAGTTACGTCTGAAATTGTCTAAGGACTTGAAGAAAGTAACATTATCTATGTACTGACAATGCAGAACTTCTTGGCCAGATGAACTACCTCGCTGAGCAAGTTTTGAGGGGAAGGTGTAATGACACAATATTCTTAATTTTCGGGACACCTGTTTAAATTTCTTTTGTTTCTATTAAGCTTTGCCAAGCTTCATAATATTTTTATCCGGTTTGAAGTTTTAAGCAGTGGTGGCTCGTTTCCCGTGCTAGTTTGTTTATCCGGTAGACGTGTGCTATTGTAGGTTATCGGGCGGACGGTTACAGTTTCGTTTTGAAAGTTGGAGTTTTGTTAAGCGTCATCATTATTTAGCGTTTTTCAGAATGCGTCAACAAGTTTTATACAAGAGGTTAGTTTATCTGGATGTTGACGGCGTCGACAAGTTTTAGTTCCTATGGCGCAGTTTCAATAACGTGCGGAGCAGTGTCGATAACGTATGGGAAGCGTGCGTGGCCAGGCCCTTATCTCGGGAGAAGGGGGGTGAGAGTCAGCACAAAAGACGCGTCTGTCTGTCGCCCTTCGAGCAGTCTCACGTCAGTAGCAGTCACTTCAAGTCGCCCTTCAGGGCTGGAGGTCAATTGATATTGAGTAGTGCTTCAGAGTCAGTCGGAGGCGAGGGTCGTTAGGGTGCCAGGAGGGAACGAACATCCCTCCTGCCTTCGTAACTTAGTATTGCGATGCAAGTTTTGAGACATTAATAATCTGTAAACGACTGTGGCGCTGGTCTGTACTAGTATATTTATCTCTGAACGGTTCGTACTCTGCATACTGGAAATTCGTATGTGAACTGTGTCATTCAAATGATGAATAAAGTATAGAAGAAAATACGCTGGAACTGAACTTATTTCTTAATTAATCTGCGTCAATTGTACTGAGTCTTGTGTTCCACCTTTGAGCAAGCCGTGGCAACGTAACATTCGGCAGTGTAAATAGTGCCGAACGTTACAAAGGGTGTAGAGTTTAGGGGTGGGAGGGATTTCTCAGTGAGTTGCTTCTAATGTCAGAGTGGGAAAGTTGCTGTGCATAAAAAAAATATTGAAACAGAGAGAGGGTCATGGTATATTATTTACCTTGATCTGCAGTACACGCACAACTTCTGAAATCTTAGTGTATATTACAAAAAATTTGAATATTAAATTATCACAAAATTATATATCATTTTATTTTGTACATAATTATTTGTTATTTATTTGCTTGAGATGTTACATCTGCATTAAAGAATACGTCAAATAGATAAGGGATTTTTAAGGCACTTCCTAATTTTTTGTATGTAAAAACTTGAGTCCACAACTAATACAAGAATCCAGTATAATGTTTTAGGTCAAGACTTAAATGAGTTTATTGGTTACTGTAATTGTCCAACTGTCTCTCTGGCTCTGTGGTTTTTAAGTAGAGTAAAACCTTTTTTAAGAATTTCCTTTTTTAAAAGTTTATCTGCTTAATAAGTGTACATAATTTTGTACGAGGTCTATAAACACAATGTTGTTAATTTTGATCCTCTTAAAGAAATTTTCCTGGTGTATAAACCTACATTTTTCAGTTCTTTCAGAAACTTATTAGAACTTTACTGTACATTCAGCTTGAAGACCATGCATAGAGTAGTGATGATTTAACAGCACTGCTGCACAAGTCAAATGTAAAGTACCTTGTAAGTTGCTTGCTATGGGATATTGGCTTCTTTAAATATCTACTTACACATTATAACATTTGGTGTGACTTGACCTTGCTGTGTATACTTTTCAGTTCTCTTCCCTCGACACACCAACAGGGCAGCGAGAGACAACACCATCAACTTAATACATATGTTTCGTGACTACCTGCACTACCACATCAAGTGCTCCAAAGCCTATATACATTCGCGGATGAGAGCTAAGACGTCGGACTTCCTCAAGGTTCTCAACCGAGCAAGGCCTGAACCTAAGAATGTGGAGAAGAAGACCATCACGTAAGTTCTTCGGCATCAGCTTTTAAATTTCATAATACAGTCAACGCCCGACAAAATAACCCTGGTAAAAACTCCTTCCAAGTTTTTGGTAAGTAGTAAAAGAATTTGGTTAAAAAATTAAGAAATTTAAAGGCAATATATTGAAAATAAGTTTGATGCAATTATTTTGGTAGTTGACCACTGAGATTCTCTTTGCCGCTTATGACACAGAAGAGGGCAATATCTAACAATAAACACCACTCACTAGCAGGATCTTCTGCTCCTTCCGTCAAGGTTACCAATATTTACCCACACATGCCCGACTGCTTGTTGTTACTCAAGTTACGTGCTACAGTTGTAGTCCAGAGACTACCATTTGTGAGACCACATATTAATAAAAAAATACTGGACTGAAGTGCTGAAACGAGGAATAAAGGCTATATTTCTTTGACAAGACTGTTAACAAACAGATTAATTATGATACAAGTTCATATCCAGATACAGATTATTTTTCATATGTGAAGATAATGAAAACAGGCAAAGCTAAAACTTTGTGCCATATTTCAAGTAAAGCAATAGTTTAGATAGCAACAAAGATGCCACTGCATGTCTTTCATAGATAAAAAAATCAGAAGCATGATACAGCAAGAAGGGGAAGAAATATTAGGGTTATTTTTCTGCATCTGATAGGGTTGGAGTAAATCAATATTCACATTACAGAAGAACCTGAAAAAAAAGTAGACATGAACATAAATTACAACTGTCATGTTTACATTCAGACATTTTATAAAAAGGAAAGAAATATCATGGTTGGCTTACAGCATCCAATATCATTAATCTGCTTCCTAAAAATAAAATAATAATCCCTGTGATAATTTACTAACTATATCAGTGCATATTATGGAAATTGGAGGGTTCTATTTTTGCATGCATTCTATATTGTAAAGGCCCTGACAATAGGCGGGTGGTGGTTGTTGTTTTTGTTTGGTATGCGAGGAGTTGTATGGCACAATAGTCAGTGTTGGGGTTGGTGTAACTTGTTTCGTCGCTGTGTCAACAGATAACTGTAAAGTTATTTCCTTAATGCTAAAAATGAAATGGTAGATTTTATATAAAAAAAAATATTGCTATAATTAACTCATACTAGTTTGTAATCACGAAATTGCTTTGTTACAGTGTGCAAATTCAGGACACCAATGGTTTACTATAACTGTTGTGTTATTACATGTGGGAATTTTTAATATTAAATGGTTGAATGCTGCATAACAGCATGTAACTGCTTGATGTAAATATTTTTATTTTCACAGGTTTTTTTGGCTTTTTCAAAGCTTGTCCACTGTCACTCATTTTGAAACTAGAGAATGCTCTATGATTTGACGGTTGGTGGGTAAAAGTTCAATGAATTCCAACTCGCTACAACATCAACCACCAACAGGAAATTGTGCCATCTCACCTATACTGCACTGTCCTTCAACAGCTGCCAACACCAACCATCAACACTAACAATGAACACCAACTGCCTATTTTGCCAGGGGCTTAACTGTCCCTTCCTAATGCCATGCACTAAATACTGCCACTAAAAATTGTGAAAAGAATGGCACACTTTTCCAGTATGCATGTGCACCGTGTGACAAGAGCTGAGTTATGTTGTATACAGTTGCCTTTACAAGAGTATGGTTAGGGTATTGCCTGATAATTAACATGAATGTACTTTTAATTTGGTTTGCTGGCAACAAAAAATGTACTTTCTGGTGATGGACATAGAACAACTTCAATACCCAGAATTAATTGCTTCAATTCCAATTATTAGTGAAGAATTGATGGTATCGAGGAATCAAAGAATCAAATTGACCCATCCCTAGTTATAACCAAAATTTAATGTGTTAATTTTATGCAGTGTTATCGAAAACTCACTCCATGGGCATCCTGTATTTTCTGAAAGCAGTAACATGCACAGAAACTGACACAACCGTAAAATACAATGTGGCACATTTGAGAGTGGCATTTTCCGCACGTAACGACTGTTCACATAAATATTATTTTCATTAAAATAAAGTGTAGTCATGTTAATGTGTTCATATTTGCAGTTCTGGGGAATAAATTTAATTGGAACACGTGTACATTAAAAAATATTGTATATTTGTTAATGAATAATGTCTTAATTTCTAGCAAATTGTAAACAAAATGTCTTGTCGGGCACAGCTTCTTAGGCCGATTTGCGACTCCAATTTCATGCTAATTTTGATGGTAATGTGTGTGTTCATATTTGCAGTTTATAGGTTCTCCTGGGCTTTAAATATTGATTTACTTCACCCTTATCAGATACAAAAATAAAAGACTTTTAAACACTGCACCACATAACATTTTAGCAGGAATGAGTTTCCACCCTTCTGGAAATTTTCAGTTGATATTCAGGGGCATTGGTTTTAAATTGGAGCCAGTTTGACACACATTTAAGACGTGTACATGTACGAACATGGTGATGGGTGGGGAAGAGATTTTACAAGCATTGAAAACTGTATTTTTTTTTTTGTAAATTGAAAACATGCACAGGTGGACCTATGTATTTATCATGCATGAACGGGTTTTCAATAAGTCAAAAGCATGAAATAGAAATCTTAAAAATTAAATAATATTAAAATCCAATAAACATAGTGTAAGTATTGCGTAGCAAAGAATGAAATGTAGGCATGGCAGTCTGGTAGAATAGTAGTATTGGTTGGGTGGATGCTGCTGGAGGGAGGACAAGCCAGCCGCCTTCCCCTTGTCAGTCACCTTGGCAAGATCACGTGGTTTCTCACTGTGTGTACACAGCTCGTTCCGTGAAGGGAGCCACGCTAATTATAACTGTATTGGGACCTTTTACCACCTTATGTTGCGTGTGATAAAACTTGTGATAGACCAGGTAAATGACCTGTGATAATAAGTTAACATTAAATAATAAATTATCTGATTTTCCTGCAAGAACCTAGTAAAAATGGAGTACATTCTTGCTAAACAAAGGTGCTTGGCATGCTATGTTCAGGCTTTTTTTGACCTATAGTATATGTCTGTTTATGGTATAATTTGTCTCGGAAAACATAAAAATATTAAAATATATTAATATTTTATTTGAAAAAAAAATTTTTATTTTGGCTCTAAAAATAATTGAAAAGTTTTTGGGTTTTAAAAGTCAATCAGAATAAGTAAAATTTGATTCTTACAAGCACGGAGATCTTGAGTCAATTCATGGAAACCATTTGTCTGTATTCGGCAAGTATAACGTGTAATTTTGCTGCTGAAGTAGTGCAAAAATGGCATAAGTAGAATTTTAACTCGATTTTTGTGTATAGGTGTTGGTTTGACAATTAAAAATAACAATCACTTCAAAGCACTAACCTTTTTCCTGGGAACCATGAATGGTATTAATTTTGAGATTCTACTGTAATTCGGAATGATACAGTCTCAAGAGAAGTGTCTCAAAACAATGCCATCTCATGAAAGACATTACACTAAAATCTCCTCCCCTCTCTTTGTCATACCCATCCACCCACAATAAAATAAACAGCCCTGCAGTTTAACTTGCCCATAACAAAAATAAATCAAATTGGAATGGCGACCTACTTTAATCATAGCCTTTATTTACATTATTTTCTTAATTGACAACAGCTGTGGTGGAAGGATACATTCTAGCTGCGCTACTTCTCTAAATCTGTCAAAATTTAGTGTTTGTTAATTTAATGGCGTATATTCTTGATTCTCTAAAATTTAAATCTAAGAGTTGTGGGTACAATCTGTTACAACATTTTGATCCATTTGGCGTACCTAAATGTGAAAACTATGCTAAAACATTTGATATCACTGCTTTGGTGCATGAATAGTAGAAATTGTATTTTATTAATATCTGGAAAAGTTTAGAAGTTCTATTAGTAAGCTATACATTTATTTACAATAATAACTTGATCTGTTTTAAATAAAATGACGCCGAGCTGTGCAGATACAACTATTGAATAAGTAGTAAATAAAAAAATGGTATGTTATGCTTAAGACTACCATACTGCATGCGGTAGGTTACTAGTTGACTTTTCCCAAGTGGAAAGAGATTATAAAATAACATTAAAAGGAAGATGTCTGCACTTTATATTGACCAGTGCATATGCATTCATAATTAAAGCAAAAAAATAATATTTAAAAATCTACAGTGCTGTATTATTGTGCCAGAAGTGAATGCCATTTAAAATGTTTTATGAGAAATGTATATTTCTAGCTATTATAAGTCTTCTATTAGTTCTATAAAATATTTTGTAAATTTATTAATTTATAATTTTTAATATTAACATATAATACTACTATTATATTAGTGCTGTACGTATTTAGTTGTATGTTGCATTGATGGGTTTGGAATGAGGGACCTCACCTGGTTGGTTTTAGCCACCAAATCATATAGGCTTTTATTCTTGGATGACATGTGTTATGCCCTTTGTTTGTTTACAGTGGACGGTCATTCGTGCGGAAGGAATGATTGGCCAGGTGGTCTAGCTCGTACAAGGTGGTGTTCCTTGCCAACGTGCTTCGGCAAATGAAAATTCGTACCTGGTTGCCTGGAGCTTGTCGACTGAGTGCATCCCCTCATTGGTTCACCAGTGTTACACCAAATCTTACAATTAACCAATAACAGTCCAGGATACCAGCATGACGTGATGTGACATCCCCTGTCCGAGGGTTGGAGCATTTCCCGCCGGGCTGATAGGTTGACCGGATGATACTGACCATCATGCGCTGGTCGCAGCTACTGACACGAATTCTGTCTCTCGCCTCCTTGTTTCCAGATGTTCGAAATGCTCCAGGGCTTGCACAATCACTCACAAGTATATGTTTGTTGTTCGCTCGTCACTTCAAACTGACGTGGTGGCCGATCAGTAACTTGATGATGCTGCCAGTGTTACTTGTTGAATACTTTTTTAAGGAAAAGAAAATGAGTACTATGTTGTGAATATTGTAATTACTATTACTTGTGATTTAATTATACTATGTAAAGTCATTAACAAAGAAATAGCAAAAGTAATTTTACTGAAAAATTATAAATGATTGCAATAAATGATGCACGTGAGAATTTATTGCGCTGGCACGGCTAAACACCGTCTTTGCAAGTGTTTTCAATGTGCGTAGTGATAGCGGTGGTTTTAGTGCATACTTCTGTGCATCAAGAACATTGACCAATGATAATGGGTTGCTTCGTTTTCACAAACAGAGTAATGTTATATTTTGTGAGGTATGATTGCTTTACAGAACAAAGTTAGTTGGTATAGACATGCTTAAATTTGACTGTATTTGCTCATATAATTAATAGCATAAATATGTGGTTTCAGTGGCCTTTCTCTTCAATTAATCAAGTTGGCTTTTACTTATGGTAGAAATACGTTGGTCAGGAATATTATAATTGAAGGTTCAATTGTTGTATCACATGCAAAGTAGAGGTAAGTATAATATTTGATTTCATGGCCAGATATCCTACATAAAATGGTGCTATTTTCAAAAGAAGAGTGATATAAAATATGTTACTTTTCATTTATAAGCTCAGAGTTGTAAAACTATTGTTAGGTACATAACACTTCCAGACAGCATACACTTATTTCATAATATTGGTAATATACACATTGTACTCAGATGTAACTTTGACTACTATGTGTGTTTTATTTTATGCTTTTTCACATGTTGATGATTTCAGAAACCTTGTGATAAAGAGCAGATCAAAGATATTATTTCCTTTTTGCAAATGTTCTTGATTTAAGAAATTTTAATTTTTTATTGTTAACCATACTTTTTGGTTAAAATTAAATACTATTATGTGAGCAAGTACAGTAATGACTTGTAATTCTTGTCCAGTGCCAGGTTTTCACTCCATTTAGATAAATTTTGAAATTCACTATACATCTTTAAATTTAGAAAGCATTGTAATTTAACTGCCACTGAAAACTTGTTGAATTAAAGATGAATTTCTTTTATGTTGTTACCATAAGCTGTGTTAACGTTTATGCAAAAATTTGTCACCAATACTGAATTACGTTGACTTGACTCATTAATACATGTGTGTAACATTAAGTGCCTGCTACTGTAAATCAGAAAGTATGCCAGTTTAATTTTTTAAAGATCGTGTTATAGGATAGTATTGTTTCATTATATTTGTTTAAAATCTTTTCAAAGGTTTTTATTAGAGAAATTTAAAATCACGCTGTTAGTGTTATCATTTGATAGTAGGCCCTTGACAACATATAAATAATGTAATTTTTTTTTTCGATAAGTAGCTATATTCTACACCAAAAAGTGAGCATTTAGCGTTTGTTTGAGGCAGTTTCAGTTCTGAATTAGTGGTTATTACTTCATTTGGCTGGTTGCTGTAAATTTGTATAAATTTGTTAATATGAAAATGGAAATATAAACAAATAAAGTAAAATTTTTGTGTAAAAGTTAGTCTGGCGAACTAATGTAAACACATAAATCTCGAATCAGCATAACAGTACTTTCGACTTGGGACAGTAATATATCTGTATCAGTTTATGGTTTAATTTTTCACTTGGTTTGGTAATACATATGGTGGTTATATTATATTTTTTCAGTTCACCTTTATGCCAGTAGGCCCATAAACTAGCATTCACGACTAATAAAAATAAAAAAACCACAGGGTTTGTTTCCTCCAGTGTAGTCAATTGGTTTTAAACCTTTTTATAACCTTCCTTTCTTTGTAATACTACCTTCAACAGTGAAAGTTTTTGGCCACAGTCATGAATCTTATAATGGGATTTTACTGTACCTCTTAAGTGGGAGTGAGGTGTTTCAACCAATAGCTCTAGGTAGGATTTATATTTTCTGTATATTTAATTATTTTTTTTGTATTTCTGGATGTTTTGTCGACAGTTAGGTAATTACGGAAAATACCATTAGCTTAGACATTGAGGAGCAGGGAATGAATAAACCACATTCTGTATCAACCTTCCTGGTATTCGTCTACAGTAAATTAATAAAACCATGAGAAGCAGAAATTAGAATGGCTNCGTCTACAGTAAATTAATAAAACCATGAGAAGCAGAAATTAGAATGGCTGGATGAGGAACTGAAGCCATGTTGATCCTAATGTGAGTACTGTACAATGTGACATTGTGCTACCTTGTGTGGTGGTTGTATTTGTGGACACGAGCTGCTGTAGTTTACTATTTGCCACATTAGCAGAAAAGATACTGAAAGACAATATTGTGAGTATAAAATTTGTGGGGATGGTAACAAGACACACTGGAAATATTGATTTAANCTGGATGAGGAACTGAAGCCATGTTGATCCTAATGTGAGTACTGTACAATGTGACATTGTGCTACCTTGTGTGGTGTATTTGTGGACACGAGCTGCTGTAGTAGTCTGTAGTTTACTATTTGCCACATTAGCAGAAAAGATACTGAAAGACAATATTGTGAGTATAAAATTTGTGGGGATGGTAACAAGACACACTGGAAATATTGATTTTAAAAAAATTCTGTGTGACAAGTGTGTGCTCAATTGACAGTTTGTGCAAACACACATCCATAATATTAAGTAAAACCNAAAAAAATTCTGTGTGACAAGTGTGTGCTCAATTGACAGTTTGTGCAAACACACATCCATAATATTAAGTAAAACCATCAATAATATGTTCTTTACAACTATCATAATGGTCAAGTGCTTAATCATGGAAATTTATCATGGTTGTGCAAGAATATTTTTCATGCCAGGAAATTTTTGAGTGTAATTAATTTTCCTTGTGTATTCATGAAGAAGTGCAGTAACAATTTTTCAACACCAGTCATAGTAGTTCATAAGGGAAGGTCTGTTACTTCCAACTTTTCTGAAACCCTGCTAAAGTTCTTCTTCCTGGGTATTTCTCTGCCTCATACATAAAAACAAAGTTTAGAAAATTATGCCATAGGACCAACACACCACATTCGTGTGCTCTCAGTTTATGTTTTGAATATGAACTATTTCTTACCAGGCTTTACCAGTATGCCTACTTTCTCCGTCTTTATTCATACTAGTTATAAATGAAATGTCATTTGCAGGTAAAATATAATTCAAAGTTCAATTTAATGGAAAATAAAGTACTTTTATGTTGACACGAGTACAAAATGCTTGTGATACATGACTTATGTAGGAAATAACCAAATGCATCATATTTAGGGTGTTTTTTCAGAGGTTTGATTTAAATAGTGTGAAGAAACCGCAAATAGACTATAATAGAAAATACCTCTGATGAACATTTTCAATTGGTCTGCCCACTTGAGTCGTATCAGCATTGTTAGTGCTCTTAATTTAAACAAAGTNCTCTGATGAACATTTTCAATTGGTCTGCCCACTTGAGTCGTATCAGCATTGTTAGTGCTCTTAATTTAAACAAAGTACTCTTTAGTTGAGTTATTCTGAAACAAACACTAATCACTAGTATTTTCTGATATTAGGTCTTGGTGGTTCTGAATAAAGTCAAATATTGAGTTACTACATTATTGGGTTCAAAAATAAAGTTAATAAGAACAAGCTAAAACCAATGTTTAAATTATGTACTTTTCTGGTATTTGTTGTTCAGGAATGGTATTAGGCCAGTAAATACACTGTTGATTCTAGAAAATGAAATTGCCATTTTAGAATATGCTTACAAAAAATTTTAGAAGTAGATCACCTAGCAAATGTAATTTTTCCATTATAATTTATCTTTATTAGTATTTTGTGTTACATTGACTGCACACATTCTGCAAATTAGATTTACTAATAAAGTTATTGTAACATTAAGAAGTAGGTGATTATTATCCAAATTGCAGCCACTGGTGTATTTACAGAACTAATTGGCTGCCATGGAGGAAGAGAGTGTTAATTTGTTGGCTTTAGGGATGATAGTTTTTGAATTATAGAAATTTTTCCTTTTTATGGAGTAATTTTTGCACATATATTTTAATTGACCGGTATTCTTTCATGGAGTAATATTTGAAAGACTGAGTAGTCTGAATCACTAATAATTTTTTTAGACTCACAATTTACCACAAAATTAAACATTTATTCTGATAAAACACACTTAAAATTGGTTATTCACATAGGTGTGCGCAAGGTCGTGCAGGGGGTGCAGCTGCATCCCCATTGCATAATTTCATAAGAAAGATAAANCCTCTGATGAACATTTTCAATTGGTCTGCCCACTTGAGTCGTATCAGCATTGTTAGTGCTCTTAATTTAAACAAAGCACTCTTTAGTTGAGTTATTCTGAAACAAACACTAATCACTAGTATTTTCTGATATTAGGTCTTGGTGGTTCTGAATAAAGTCAAATATTGAGTTACTATATTATTGGGTTCAAAAATAAAGTTAATAAGAACAAGCTAAAACTAATGTTTAAATTATGTACTTTTCTGGTATTTGTTGTTCAGGAATGGTATTAGGCCAGTAAATACACTGTTGATTCTAGAAAATGAAATTGCCATTTTAGAATATGCTTACAAAAAATTTTAGAAGTAGATCACCTAGCAAATGTAATTTTTCCATTATAATTTATCTTTATTAGTATTTTGTGTGACATTGACTGCATACATTCTGAAAATTAGATTTACTAATGAAGTTATTGTAACATTAAGAAGTAGGTGATTATTATCCAAATTGCAGCCACTGGTGTATTTACAGAACTAATTGGCTGCCATGGAGGAAGAGAGTGTTAATTTGTTGGCTTTAGGGATGATAGTTTTTGAATTATAGAAATTTTTCCTTTTTATGGAGTAATTTTTGCACATATATTTTAATTAGACTCACAATTTACGACAAAATTAAACATTTGTTCTGATAAAACACTTAAAATTGGTTATTCACATAGGTGTGCGCAAGGTGATGCAGGGGGTGCAGCTGCACCCCCATTGCATCATTTCATAAGAAAGATAAAAGAAAAAAAAAAGAAACTTGCCTATTTTGCATTTTTATTAGACAGTCTGAATGTTTAAAATGACCACAATTAATGATAACTTTAATGTAGTGTAGACTCTTTGTAATGAATATGTTTACATACGTTCTTACTTTGAACTTTTAATATAGTAAAAGAGAGATCTTCATTTTGCAGTTTGCACCACCTATTACCTAATGCTGTGCACGCCTATGGTTGTACAGATATTTATTATAATATCGAGCTCTGCTTATTAATTGATGATTGTACAGTATTGGAGTATCACTAATTGCACTAGTTTGTTTCCTGTGAACATGTAGGATGCACCAGTAATTTTTATCAGCACATTTGGCACCTTGCATTATCTTCTCAGTGTATATATTTTAGTGTCTACACCAGGTATGGCAGTTGTATTATTTAGGTATGGGATTATCAATTGAGGTCGTTGAGAATTGTGCATAGATTTTAAATATTATCCATCTTGTAAGTACAATATTTATTTTATTTTTTATTTTTATGTGGCATTATTTATATTAGTGGATTAATTCAGTGTTCACATTGCAAAGTTGCAATTTACAAGTTTAAAAAAAATAGTTTAGGGAAGAAATTTAATTTAAGAGTACTTAATTTTTTTGAATTGTTCTTTCTTCTCCCTGCAGTTTCTCATTGTCTGCTTCAATTGCATTTGTGTACAAAAGACCATNTCATTTGGCACCTTGCATTATCTTCTCAGTGTATATATTTTAGTGTCTGTCTACACCAGGTATGGCAGTTGTATTATTTAGGTATGGGATTATCAATTGAGGTCGTTGAGAATTGTGCATAGATATTAAATATTATCCATCTTGTAAGTACAATATTTATTTTATTTTTTATTTTTATGTGGCATTATTTATATTAGTGGATTAATTCAGTGTTCACATTGCAAAGTTGCAATTTACAAGTTTAAAAAAAAATAGTTTAGGGAAGAAATTTAATTTAAGAGTACTTTATTTTTTTGAATTGTTCTTTCTTCTCCCTGCAGTTTCTCATTGTCTGCTTCAATTGCATTTGTGTACAAAAGACCATCCAAGAAAGATGTGAACTTGGTGTTTTGGCTCATAGTTTTTTAACTTTTTGTTTAGCTTGAGATATGGGACAGTTTTTGCAACTCTGTTTTTGTGTCTGTAGTGGCACTGTACTCTGGTGTGTTGTTTTACTAAGAGTACTCATATTTCTAATGTCATCCTCATTGTGCCACTGTTTCACACATATCACTTTGTGGTTCATTTAGGGTCCCCCCCCCACGCATTAGGCAACCAAGTGGCCACAGCCACCAAGAAAGTTTACAGTGTATGGGACGATGCACACTTGGTTTCCATGGTCAGCTGGTTGCAGCGACCGTTGGGATTCCAAGAATCACAACTCTGACCAAGATTGTTGCTGCGACAGATTGTTGTTTTTTCTAGTCATGGCGACCACCGGTCACGTGGCTTGGTTGCCTAGTGCGCGGGTTTCCTCAAGTTGAAATACCTAAAATATTAGTTTGTGAAATAGGCAAAGTAGCTGGCTGACTTGGTTGAGATTACTGAGATTTCTTATAATTTCATACAGCTTGAGGGGTGTTATAAAGCTGGTGGAACTAATTTTGGAATTAATGATGTGCAATTTATAAAAATGTTAGTTAATTATTCAGTATCAAGAGAAATAATTGTGAAAATGTGTTACTGAACATTGTATGATTTTTTTATATTAACTCTATTTGCTGAAGAGGGAAAAATTGCATTTGTACATTAAATTAAGTTAATGTGTATCTTTTACCACAATAGTATACAGCTAGAAATTTTTTAAATCCAATAAATGGAGTGGCAACCAGGGACTGGGCACTGTTGAGTAAGAAAATGGCCAGTTTGTGTCAATTACCTCAATTTATTACTATCAACAATACAGTAGTTATATTGTGTTTCAATTAAAACATTCCCATTTTGGATGAAGAGTGCACTTTGGAGCAACTGTGGTGTTGCAGCCTGATAATAGCTGTAGCTAACTTGGTTTCTGAAAATATATGATAATATTTATATGCTTGGTTACCATAGTTCATGTTTTTGTTACATACTGTAATGCAGTTCCATGTTTTATATTCTGTGTAGATCAGTTATGTCATAATGGTTTTGTCCCCGTTCATTTAATACTGTAACTTTATTTCTGTCTTGTTTGAAGTTCTATGAATTACATTTTATAACAGTGATGCTATTATAATTATTAATTAAAATATTAATAGATTATATTGTGTTGATGTGTGTGTAATTTTTTAAAAAGAAAAATGAACATAAACAGTCTTCCTTGAAATAGGTTTTTTAGGGATTTACTCTCACCTTTTATGCAGTTGCTGAGTAGATTGTGGTTTTTTTCTACATAGCAGAATTTGACATAACTTTATATATAGCTGTGTGTAACATGTTCTGTACATACCTCCACTTTTAATGGTTTGGTTACAAAAGTTATTTTGGCTAAATTAATGTGCAGTTATTTCAACAAAAGAATTGGTTTCTTTGTAGAATCATGACAGCCATTTTTATTAAAACTGTTGCAAATCATAAAGTTATTAGAAAAGCTGATTAACAATAAATGAAAAACTAAAAGCTGCAGTTTTTTTCTGTCACTAAAATTTTATATTATCGGTAGTACATATTTTACTAATATATTAGATAACTAAACACAGATGCAAACTATAAATAAGTTTTCTCTATTTCAAAAAATGCTTTTCATGCAAATTGCAATATTGTTATTATTGCAGAAAACATTCGTTGCGGATTTTCCTGGCATTGAATAGTGATATTTACAATTTTAACTTATTCTGAGCTTAGGATTTTCTTGGACATCAGTTATAAATTCATACACTCTATAGACACTCTTCCACACAACAGATTTAAAGTTGTGTGCGATTACGAACATCTTTCTCAATAGCAATAGCACATTTTAGGTAACATTAACAATGCTTCTTATACAATTGCACTTGTTAAATTCCAAAAAAATATACATAAGTTCCTTATTTACCCAATTACAGTGCTACTCACATATAAGTGGTGAGTTGGGGGCATCTTATTTTCGAGATTTGTCTTTTTTTGTAGCCCAAGAATTCTATTGAGTACAAAGTCTATATGGCTAAAATTGTGCTGCTATGGTGTCACAATCCTTTAATTGCTTCTATTTATGGTCACAGCCCAGCTAGAGAATGCCCACGTAGATAGTGAGTATACATTTTACACAGTGTTTATCACTCCACTGTTCAATAAGTGTGTAGTTTTATCAGGAAAATAATGATTGACTCCTTAGTGGTACAGTATCTTCGATTACATGCTGTGTTAAGTGGAACCCTGTTATAATATTTTCCTGCTTAATAAGCTGCCTTCTCTTGGCCCACAGAACGTTTTTCTAAAATTACCCTCTTATAAAATTTTCCTTTATATAAGACTGACATTTTTTGGGACCCTTGAGAAATGTGATGCAGTCAACTCTCAATACTAAGACCCCTCGAAATAACAACCCTTTTTTGGGGAACTGTAAAACAATTTTCCATGAACAACCTTCTCAAAATGACCCTTTTCCTGGTATACAGGAAGGGTCGTAGAATTGATAGTTGCCTTAACAGAGTTCTGCTTATGTTAAATTCCTTTTAATTAGGGATGGGTCTGTTCCAGTTCTCGGTTCCATCAGTTCTTTAGAACCGGAGTTATATTCTTGGTTCCCTGACTATTAATAACAGCATCCAACATTGTTCCCCCCCAGATTCATACTATGGACAGTTGACTCCCAAAGTATCGGAAATGCACGTCCCAATAAATCTCGTCCTACAATAATTTTTTGTGGTCCTGGCAAAATTCCTATTTAAATAATGTTTACATAACCCGTTTTTATCGTTTATTGCATGTTGCATCAATCGAAGGAATTTTTCAGTCCCGTCAGTTAAGATTTCACAAAACTATCGTTTTTTACATGAAAAAAATTAAATACACTGTACAAGTAAGTCTCCATACAAAAAAGAGAGAAACGCAAGACATGGTAATGTATAAAAGACGTCAATTATTTAATAAAGAAAGAATTTCGTGATAAAACATTATATAGATAGGGTATATTATTGTCTGTTTGCCAATCCTATCAAGTTTCGTTATGCAGAAATGATGAACTAACTAATGGATGCAAAATCTTAAACTGTACACCTACTCACCTTGGTACACAAGGTCACCACCTACCGTATTACATGCGCACACACACACACACTCTCTCTCTCTCTCTGTCTCTCTCTCTCTCTCTCTCTCTCTCTCTCTCTCTCACACACTCTCACTCACACACACACTGACACTCACACTCTCTCACTCTCACACACATTCTCTCTCTTTTTTTTTTTTTACGTCTGATTGTACCGCTTTTATATGTACACATTTTTTGCTGCTACGAAGTAAGTTGGCATAATTTCTTTTCGTTACTCTCTCACATAAAATGTAATTATATTTACAATTACATCACATAATTAATACCGTATCTAGAAGTCAAAAAACTGCATCTCCAAAATATTTATCAACAAAATATAATATTTTTAGGGTATGGTAAAAGCTTGGTGAGGGAAAGTTATTTTCACTGGCAGCCATATTTCAGCTCATAACAGTGACATCACACAGTGGTGCCATATTGCCGTGATACAAACATTCATAGTGGGAGGTTGCCACAGCACCTAAACCATTTTTCCTTGTGAAAAAATTTATATTTTCACCTAATTTAATTCTTGCTATTAATTACCAATAATATTCACAAAAAGTGATTGTTGGTTTTTTCATCAATTTTCACTACTTTACTCCAACTTCAGATTTTTTCACCATACAATGGTCACACCCAAGTTTTTAAGACAAAATTTTAGTGCAATGTGTGACGTTTATTTAGTAATAGACAGTATTTTCATTCCAATTTAACAAAAACACTTGTTGAAAAGTGGTTAATCAATGTAATTCCTTTTTTGTGGTATCTATAAAAAAAATTTTGTTTCTTGACTTTAGAAATGTTTATTACATATCTGATTTCAGTTGCTATGGAGGGTATTCCCAATATCCGTCACGTCAGTGGCTATGTCCCTTTTTTTTAATCAAAATGGTATAGTAGCGGAACTTTAAATAGTTGTTAAAATTTTAAAGTAAACTGTTTGTAGTTTTTTTTTTTTATGTGAAAATGTCACAGCCAAGTAAACATGTGAGAACTCTTGATGAAAGGTTGCAAATTATTGAAGAAGTTAAGAACAACCAGAGTGAAAAACTTGTGAATGCTACAGCGTGCCTCGGATTTCCATTCTCCACGCTCACTAAGATTTTAACAAAAAAGACTGAAATTTGTGAGCAAGCAAGTAAATTTGGCACATCCAGCACGAAAGGTAGGTCTGGTCGGGAGTCAAGCTTTAAGGAAATTTTGTGCGGTATCAGCAGGCCAGAGCTTCGAATATTCGTGTCGACGGGCCAATTTTGAGAGAAAAATGGCAGCAGATTGCACGGAGGCTCGGGGTTGAAAACTTCTCTGCTTGTAATGGGTGGGTTACCGAATTCAAAGTGTGCCACAGCCTAGACTATAAGAAGTTGTGTGGGGAGAGTTCAGCAGTCAGTAATAAAACAACACATTATTGGTTTTGTAATCATCCAAAAATTCTGGAAGGTTACGAACCAAAAGAAGACATTTATAACGTGGATGAAACTGATATATTTTACAATTGTTAACCAGATAAAACATTTACAGTAAAGGGTGAAGCATGCCACAGGTGTAAAATTGCGTAGCAGATGAAATGGATAATCTGAAAAGATGTTGAGCATCTAGTTTTTAGTTTCTCGTAATCTTCGGGTCTACCACAATGCAAATTTTAAATTGATAGTTATCAGACGCAGAATGAAGCAACAACAGTGCGTCTGCTCAGCATTACGGGATTTCTGACGCCAACATCTAAAGATGGTGAAAGATGAAAGAAAATTTAATGAAATGCAAATTCTACCCGCAAGGCGTTTAGCAGACCGTAAAAGGGTTGTTCCACTGAACTGGAAAGAACAGTTTTTCAATACAAGCAGGAAAAGCAAAACAAAGAATTTCCCATCACTGTAGAGGTTATAAAGATAGTGACATCAGTGATGATGCACAATATTGTTTAAGAAATCTTTTATTCCTTGATGACAGTAAGTCAAATGTGATTTTTATTTTGTACAAGAAAACTGGTTCAAGGGACATATTTCTCTGATTTTATTCTATATTAGTAACAGTGGTAAAAAAGTTTTTTTTTAATTTTGTTAAAAATTAGATGAAATAATTAACATTTTTGTGCTTCATATTTTTATTGGTAGATATTGCCTACCAAAAAGTTTTTTTCTTGTCTGAACGGAGTATCAAAATCTGAGATCATCTTGCATTTGGGTAAATACTCAATTTCTGCTATTCTTACATGAGTAAATGTGAGTAAGAAAACTTGTAAATGAAGGCTACAGTGCTTCATTTAAGGAGATCTGCTGATTAATTGAACATTTCTTCTAAAGAAATTGAAAGCCTGGTTTTGTGGGTTTTCAGTTAAGATTTCTTTTTGTGAGACAGATGACACTGCAATTATTGTCTACTTTGTGTTGTTATATTCTTTATTTAGGAAAGTTGAGGTGAAATCTTTTAAATGTATTATTTACAGTAATAAGACTTTTTTGAAAATTCCTATTTTTATTGTGTTATTTAGTTAAAACTTTATTCACAGATAATGCATGGTGCTTACTGTAGTGATCATAAAGTTGTATAAGTTTAGAAGTTGTATTTTATTTATGTACATGTCAGAACTCTGATCGGAAAGTCATTTTTTATTGTAGATGAGAGATTACTTTTATTTACAGAGATAAAAAGCAAATGACTTCTAAAAGTGGGGCAGTATTTTTACTATTCAGAAGGAAAATTAATTCTTTGCAAAGTTTTAATTGTGTGAAAAACTGATTTCTCAGGGCAAATCAAAATCATCAAACTTAAAAACACACTTAATAAATATTCATATCTGAAAATGGGACCTACAATTTCTTGTCTTCCAAAATACACATATCTACAGATAAGCCAGTTTTTTTAAAGCTTTTTTTTTTTTTACATTTTTGATAGAAAAAACTAATTGTGAACCCATTTTTAAGAACTAAAACTGGACCGAGAACTAGTAAAAAGTGGAATTGACACATATCTGCCATTAACTAAACCTGGATCTGTTAGTATTTTCTAGTTTTTGCAGAAAAGCATTATAATGAATAAAAACAAAAAATTAGAATTTTGCCACTTACTCACCGTTTATGATAACAGCATCTGTTATAAATTTGTACCAGCTTATGACTGGTAATAACCAAAGGATTTTGTGTCCAAAGTTCTTAGGTAGGAGTATAAACTAATCTGGCAAATTATTCTGTGTTGTGGAGCATTCCTAAGGGAATTCTTTCCATGAAAAATTTTAAAAGAAAACTTTGAAGAAAATAATTTTGGTCATCCAGTTATGGATTATGTAATTATGGCATTGTGTGTGGTCTTAAGAAGTTCATTGTTTAGAAAAATAATAAATTTCATGCCCAAATAGAATTATAAACCAAAATATAGGAAATATGTTGTATGGCATGTCGTGTTTTGGTTCACCGGTGACTACAAAGTATGACCATAATGTAATTTTTATGAATAGAGAGTACCATATGATGGTGCGTGTAATTACATGTGAATTATTGGAATTGTTACATCAAACTCATGGTACTGAATTGGGTTCTTCACATTTTTGTAGCTTATACTATTTTGTACGTTTCAATAGTAAGTAGCACACACATTCAAGTAAGAAATTACATTTTAACGTAACTGACATTGCCATTACAAATGATAGACAATTAAAGTAAAACAGACTTCGTAGTGTACTTTTTAAACTTTCTTACAATTTTTAAGTAGGTTAAATTGTTTTTTATTGAAATTACAGCACATTTATAATCACAATTATGATGAGAGACTGTATTTAAGTATCACTGTTGCTGGCATGTAGAGGTAAACTTTATGGTCTACTTTTGAAGTACTCAAGTAAAGGTTATTTTGTGATGGTTCACCATCCCCTTCTGTGGTATGACGGTGAAAGTAAACATTGTCTGGACACATGAAGAAAATTTCTGCTTTGAAAAGTCTGTGATCCAGTTGGTAATTGTCTCCTCATCTGTTCAGAATGTAGGACCTGATTGTCGAACCCTTTTTGTTGTACTGTAGACTGAAGAATGAAGTACTTGCTTTCCACATCCATGTGGAAAATATCTTGAAGAAGGGCTATGAAAGGGCATATTTCATAAAACAGTTCACATTAATGTAACTTTTAAATTTTTAGAGGTTAAAATGGTTTTATGCCATGTAAATAGTTAACACAGAAAAGACTAGTGCATGTTGCGAGTGTAACTAATGTCTTTGTTGATAAGTCACTGAGGAGCTGTCTGCTCATTCATAGCCTCCCATACTGTTAAATCTGATTTAAGCAAACAAATTTAATGTGAATTAGGGCGAGGACTGGGTTTCAGTTCTACGCTGTCCATGTACAATTCGGCATTGGTTCCTGCCCTCCTGATTTGCTGATATAATTGTAGTGTTTACACAGGTGTACCTTGTGTAAATAGTTTTCTTGGGTTTAATGTCTGCTGGATGTGGGGTCTGTTCTGCCCGGTTGTCATTTTCCAGATGGTGTGAAGGGTTTCCACCACAAAGCATTTATTGGTGTAGGATGTTGTGCTGCACATGTGACATGGATGGTAATATGGCATTATGATTGCAAGCATAATGGTGTCGGGAGTGCTATGGGGTTGTCGGATGCCAAGGGTAGCCATTTGGTGAGGTTGCAAGATGCTATGATGCTCTGAAGGGTAGAGGTAGAGGTTTGAACTTCTGACATTGCACAGATGAAAGCCATCAGTGGTAGTGTATTTTGCAAACGCTCAGGTCAGGTTGCTATACTTTTAATTTTTGTACGTTACATTAAGTAGTCCTGTATCTGGTGGGGGTAGTTGTAGTGGCTGGTTGGGTTGTGGCTGGTCGTGGTCGTCATTCAGTCCTAAATAATAAACAACTACAACATTCAGAAGAAATACTTACTGAAGTACTTGTTAAATTTAAGATCATCTCATGTACTTTTATTTTGGCCCACACAATAAATTGGCATGTTTCTGTCACTTCTGACTTCTTCAATAAAGTATGCAATCCCTGGCAACATTACTGAGACACAATAAAAATTATAAAATAAAATTTTACTATAATTAATATACCTTTAAACTATTGAAAATAGGTAACTTTCCAGGAGACCAATGAGCACAATTTAACTATCAAATGGTAATACTGCTGCGGACAGATACGTGACTTAATGATATTATAGCTATGCATATTGAGTGATTGTTAATCGAGACATTAGTGGCACTACCCACTTAATTACATCCGACTGACTGAAAACCCTCTTGACTGAGTGTTGCTTACTGATTGTGCAACTGTCAACTTGTATGTAATGAAGTATTATGCAGGTCAGTGCAAATATGGTATGAACATTTTTTTTTTTTACTTTTAAAGAGATTATGCCTACCTAGGTAGGTACCTTCTATGCCATTCTCAGCTTAAGCAAGCATAAACTTTACAAAAATTAGTTTTAATTGGCTAGGCATGTGCGAAGGTTGTTTTTTAAATGTGAAGCGAAGTCGAAGCGAAACTTGCATCATGCAAAGGAATTTCAAAGAAAAATCTAAGTCAAAGGATACAAAAAATATATATATTAATTTATAGTAGGCTATGTTTTTCAAGTATATTCAACTCATTTGTACTGTTACTGCTAAAACAATGTATGCCTACTAGACACTGAGCAATGGAATAACACTTATCCTAATCTTGTACTGCTGAAAAACTGAAATATCAAAGTCTGCAAGAAAGTAATCATTATACATTTAGATACCTATAAACTTTATAAAAACTACCATATTCCATATATTCAGTCCCATTTGGCACCACCACCGCACAGTGATTTCAATGGGTGGCTATCACCATTTGACCCCTTTCCTTTCCTCCTCCAAGGACCCTTGTCAATGTCATGTTAAATAGTAAACTTGCTGGATGGTGGTGGCATTAGGGCCTCTGAGCAAGACAGTTGAGCCACTTTCACTGCTTACAAGGAAGGTGTGCAGTTCTTCCAAAAAGACGTATCAGCTGTGGCACGTACGTCAGCCCAACTCCCGCACGTGATAAATGTGTTAACTGTTATGACATCGTTGCACATGTCAAAATTAGAAAGGCAAAGAAACATGAATTTTTCGAGACAGAATATCTACACTGTATTTGTGTTATGTTATGGTCGGCCACCCTCCTATTAAACAGCCTTCCACTGGTGTGTCAGGCATGACGTCTTGTTCGTCTAACAAAAGAGAGGGAGAAAGAGAAGGAAAGCGCTTGGCTGTAAAAATATCCACTCCCTCCCCTTGCACCATCGCCAATGTCAAGTTGGTAGATTATCTCAGTAGGGTGGAACTTGGGATAAAAAAACTACAAACTTTGTTTGAAAAACAGTGTAAGTTGAGCCTCTTTTCCATTTTTTTCCTTTGTCAGCGTGCTTCCTTCCACGGGAAAACTTTCAAAAGGCCGGCGCAGCTCTACAACCACTCGAACAGGAATGTAAATTATTCACAATTTTCGTATAAGGTATTCAAAGTGCAAATGCGAATAATTTGTAAATTACTGTTTGCAACTATTCAAATTTTCGAACATCCGCACACCCTTATTAATGATACTGGCTGCTGGTTTTGATACTAGTTTCGGTGGAAAAAACACTTGGTGAAACTCTTAGACTTTTCACTCAAAGATTGTTTTATTCGAAGATGAAGTCGAAGTTACAATAGTCTTCGATTCGACTTTGAAAATGTGAAGCTTTGCACACCCCTATTAATTGCTGCTCAGATAGCATAACAATTAAAAGTTAAGAAGTTATTGTTATTTTTGATGATTAATTCAATTTAATATTTTATTGTTAATCGTAGGACTGCTTGTAGGTGACCATTTTAAAAGCATGTTGAGAAAGATCTTATGGAAATGCAATGGAAAACAGTTGTGTATGGAATTGGAGTACCTTGAGAAAACAGTCTGATCATTGGCAACTGTCCTGTGTATTTTACACATGTGAAAGTTCATGTCTGCTATTGTTAGGGATTGACCTGAATCACTTTTGGGAAGCTGATGTATGATCATATGATTGCTGACTACAGCAGGTTTTTTTTGTACATGTGCGTGCACGTGTGTGAGAGAGGTGGAGATAAAGAGGATACTGTATTGTAAGTACACAGAATTTTTTGCAGTGCTGTGAATATTTTCATGCTTGGAAAAAGGGGTGTAGGAAATACTGCCCATGCTTGAGCAGAGGGGAGCTATCCTTGCAAATCTGATCTGCCCAGTCTCAAAAGAAAAAAGATGTGTGCCTGCACTCAGTAAGTGTGGAAAGTGTTTAGACATTATCCAGGCCCTTTTATTAATCTGGTAACACTGCAAGAGGGTCAAGAGTTTGTTGGAATACACTGTAAAGTAATAAAGGAATGTTCTGAAAGGTCACATTTATTTATTTTATAGGGATTTAATTAATATTTATTAAATTTAATGAATGTAACTTGCCTTGTAAAAAGTAACTGAGACATGCCTCGGTTTATGCAGTTATTCCCAGACTGCAAGGTGACGACCCACTATGTGGGAAAGAGGGAGGTATTTCTGTTTCTGTAACAACGGAACCTGCTTTTCCTTTTTTTTTTATCCTTTATTAAACTTGATGATTTTCCAAGTTAAAACCATGGTTAATTTTGTCACAACTGGAAAAGTGAAACGTTCCATCTTTTCATCAACAAATGCTCATAACAGTTCATATTATTATTTCCCTCTCTTCACTGTGCCACAATTTTATTGCCTATGTATCTGACCAATTACTGGTTCATCTAATGCTTTAATGCATAGAGGTGGTGATGGTTTGAAGGCATGTGGCAGTGACCTCTACATTGCTCAGTCCCTTTTGTCTCTTATGGCACATGCTGTCTCCAAGTTAAGGTGAACGCCTTCTACGTTCATGAAATTGTGCAGAGTATATAAAATTACTTCTGAAATGGACCGCTGAGTGGTTAGCCTACTCCCCTCCCATCAACGCGAACCGTGTTCAATCCCCGGCCGGGCCTTTCCCAGATTTTCACAGTGGGAATTGTGCCGGATGATGCCGCTTTTCAGCAGGTTTTTCTCTGGAATCTCCAGTTTTCTCCGCCCTTTCATTCTGGCACTGCTCCATACTCACCTCAATCACCCTCATTGGCCTTCAAGACCTTGCTGTTACGAGCCGCCCTAATCTCTTAGCTCACTCATTACTTCTAAAAGTTTGTTTATGCTTAGAATTCATAATGTTTATGTTGTCCTAAAGTGACTGGTTTTATGAAGGGGTGGCGGTCTCAAAAAATAAATTTAATTTCCTACTTACAATGTACAGATACCAAAGTTTTCTGGAGAGCTGTATCAACATTTCTTGGGTAAAAGATAACATGTAACTAATTTTCACAATAAGCTGTTATTATTTTATAACATTAATGAATTAAATAAGTTCTAGTATTAAAAACCTTGCAGTCAAATACTTTAGTTGAAGTCCACCAGCTGTATAGGTGTCTTGTGATCTACTCCCACCTCTGCTCCATCACCATGAAATTAATTGCAGTCATTGCAGCACTCTTCCAGGAGCACAGCGATCATTCCCTACATTTACTTCAGCCACGCAGTCTGCTGTTTGTGTGCTGTCAGTAACAGTTGTACTAACTTGCTGAACCACCAGGAACTCTCGCCAAACACCACCGTTCACAACACTNGTATCAACATTTCTTGGGTAAAAGATAACATGTAACTAATTTTCACAATAAACTGTTATTATTTTATAACATTAATGAATTAAATAAGTTCTAGTATTAAAAACCTTGCAGTCAAATACTCTAGTTGAAGTGCACCAGCTGTATAGGTGTCTTGTGATCTACTCCCACCTCTGCTCCATCACCATGAAATTAATTACAGTCATTGCAGCACTCTTCCAGGAGCACAGCGATCACTCCCTACATTTATTTCAGCCACGCAGTCTGCTGTCTGTGTGCTGTCAGTAACAGTTGTACTAACTTGCTGAACCACCAGGAACTCTCGCCAAACACCACCGTTCACAACACNTGTGTGCTGTCAGTAACAGTTGTACTAACTTGCTGAACCACCAGGAACTCTCGCCAAACACCACCGTTCACAACACTCAAACTGGTCTTCTACTGCAGACAAAATGAAACTAGTCAAAATGTCCTGTTAGCCTTCTGCCCTTAATGTGCCGTGTAGTATTACTAGAGGATCAAGTCCATTTCATTAAAACACTCAAACGCTCTCACCTACCTCCACTGAATTTCACTATGTNGTATTACTAGAGGATCAAGTCCATTTCATTAAAACACTCAAACGCTCTCACCTACCTCCACTGAATTTCACTATGTGCACTAGATAGGCCAACCTTTATACAACCGAATGTGGCGCTTGCCTTGCATTCACAGGCAAACTGTTTGGTTTATGGGCAGGTGCCCAAGCTTTGAACCCCAGTATTCATAACTCCCGGTCTACAGTCGTGGTGTTAGCCGCACAATTAGTGGCAGTGTGGAATTCGTGGTTGGTGGTACCACACCGTGACATGCGGTGCTCCTATGCCACCTTCAGTGTTTGATGGTCCCTGTCGGTCAACACACGTGGCCTATCCGGCCTTGGGTTTTATTGTGGCCGTGCCTTCCCATTTCCAGTTCACAATCACATTTCTGACTTGATTTGGGCAACTTGAGACGGGCTGAAATATGTGCGATTGTTTACTAATATTGCAACCAATAACTGTACCACGTGTGGAGTCACCGAGCTTGCTTGCTCCACATATTCTGCTGGTATTACTTAGCACTGACCACACAATTTTTTTATTCTGGCGAGCCCTCAAATCCCGTTACTCTAGCGTGAACTCCTTCACAGTTCTGTGAGCCTTCCGGCATGCATGCTAGTAGCTAAGATGGTTGGAGAATGGGAGGTCAGGTTTATTATGTTTAAAAGGGCGTACGCATCATGTCTGAGCAGGGTTGTGTGGTGCCATGGCTGTAATTGTAGTTGTGGACACACCCAGAAAGAAGAAGTGTCTAGATGGAAGAGCACAACAAACCAGTGCGGAGTGGAGAGGGCACTGGGAAAATCTGTGTGACAGTCTCGGAGGATGATAATAATTATTCATTTAATTGGACTAGAGCGGGAGAAAGTAGGGTAGTTGTTAGTTTGCAAAGATAGACTTCTGTGAGTTTGATGCAGGGTGATATGAAATGGGTAATGTTGGGGCTGAATTCATATTATGTATTGCTTTTTTATTTTTGTAACAGACACACTAAAAATAAGCATTTGGTAACTTGTATCTACTGAAGCCGGAGAGCACGGGCCACAAAGAATGGGCTAGCGGGCCGCACGCAGTTTGAGCACCCCTGCTCTAGAGAGAAGACGTCATTCCGCTATCTGAATGCCTAAATCCTATTTTTGAACACTCAATAGCGGAATTGTATACCGGAATCGATCCATGAAATGTTGAATGAATCAGACAGCTAGGAAGCTGCCGGAATCGCCATTTATCTATAGATTTGTATTAAAATACTTTGTGTGATGTAGGAAACTTCAAAATACACTCTCCCGTTGTTTAATATAAATATTAATAAAGGAGAGTAAAACTGTCACCAAATACAAATTATCACAGCGTTTACATATTTATGAAATAATTGTGCCAACAAAATTAAGTTAATACGTGAAAACTGGAGAATTGCTAAGAATATCGTGTACAATAATATACGAAGCTGCTGGAAAACAAAATAAATGACAAAATCAATTTTGCAAGGAAGCTGCAGTTGTGAAATGTAATAAATTTGTTTTAGACATGCAAACATTAATGAATAATATTTTATAGTTTACAGCCATAGCTANGTTGTGAAATGTAATAAATTTGTTTTAGACATGCAAACATTAATGAATAATATTTTATAGTTTACAGCCATAGCTGGAATGTTAGCAAAAATTTTGTAATGGTATATTTACACCAGAAAAAAATTAATTGTTATAGTGTAGCATTTTAATTTGCATTTTATAATTTGTTACAGTATGCTGAAGCGTTTTACTGCTCTTTCTTGAATAAAGTTTTGATAAAGTAATTCAAATATAAAAGTTTCTAAAATATATTCTTAATTAATACTAAACTTATAGCAGCAAAATGAGTTAACTCTCTAACATGTTTTTTCATGCGCGTAATTATTTTATTGGTGAATTTTAACATAATTATGTCAACACAAGTTCTTTTAAACAAAAAACAAATCCGCATGATAAATAAGACTTCCTGTGGATTACCTATGTCTGACTTCATTATTTACAATATATATAAGTTAATAGTTTCGTCGCAACTGTAGATAGTTTAATTTTTGAAGGTAATTGCAATTGCTTATCCCGGATTATCTACAAATAAAAAAATTTATAGTTGTGTATTTTAACACAAATATTCCTACTACGGCAGATTTAATGCGATTGGTTCAGCTTCGATGAAGACTCGCGAAATGCAACAATGCCAAGTTGTAAAATCTATTCTTAAAAAATCCTATATATTTCATTCCGACAGTGGCTAGAATCTCAAAAGTTCATATTTTGGCATCCTGACACTCGCTACCGGAATGGAAGTATGGAATCAATCCGCTAGAAAATGTATTCTGTTAATTAAAAAAAAAAATGGGGCACCTGTTTCGTAGTCAACGCTTAGTTATACTTGGACTTTTTACATTATTTAGTTTTCTGTTTGTATTTCCAATGCCATATCTGTGTCGTAAGCCAGTAGTATGATATAGTATGTTTTGGACCAAGGGGCAGTGGGCTCGTAGTTGTTTATGATTTGTCATTCCAGGCCCCTGGTGCTGCTGCAAAAACGATCCCCTGAAAGGCAATTTTCGATTTATCGGACAGATTTGAGGGGGATCGTTTTCAAGGGCATAGCAGTGGTGGCCGTATTGGTTTTATTGGCATAGGGTATGCAAAATCGATACAAGGGGTCCAGTGTCAGACAACCATCAGCCATCTAGGTTCCATCAGTCATCTTGTCGGCCATATTAGATCCAGGTGTCCTTAACCTTTGACAGTGGTGACCTCTAACCCAAAAATATCCAAATATCCCAAAAAAATTGTAAAATATTTATTTAAAAAATTTACATTTTCGGAGTTCCCACCTCACCTATACTCATTCTATCGTGTGCAGCCGTATTGGTTTTTTTAGTTTCTCATTTGTTTATACATTGATGGAGGAGGCTATCTTGGATTTCATATGTTTTCATCACCTGAGTGGTGCTAGTGTAGTAATTCACCCACCAGGGGGCAGCCATATTTGTTTATTTTCAAAGTATAGGGTGTGCTGTTGGTGCCCTCCATGTTGGATTCTATTTTCAACACATAGGTGGTGTTAATTTCTCGATTATNGCAGCCATATTTGTTTATTTTCAAAGTATAGGGTGTGCTGTTGGTGCCCTCCATGTTGGATTCTATTTTCAACACATAGGTGGTGTTAATTTCTCGATTATGCTGCCTGTACCGAATGGTGACATTGACCATTCCNATTCTATTTTCAACACATAGGTGGTGTTAATTTCTCGATTATGCTGCCTGTACCGAATGGTGACATTGACCATTCCTGTAAAGTATGTAAACTGTAATTTAATTTTTTTGTTTTATTCTTAAATGCAAGTATTTTTATTTAAAATCATTTTTATATAAAGCAGAGGGTTTTTAAAAATATATAAAACAACATTTTTAAAACTACTTTTTCATTTGGTAATGTACAAAATGAGAAAAAGTATATTAATTGCAATCTTTGGTGTTCACTGCTCAATGTCCGCTTCAGTGACCCAGGAATTGAAGTGTGCAGGAAAACACCACACCCTTCCGTTACATCGCCTCAGCACCTTCTCGACTAAATACACATCTGGAAACTTTGTAGGCTGGATCTCCTCTGCATAGAAACCACCATGGATGGTAACATTCAGATCCTCGAGAAAGTAAGCCCTTCGATCATAGTTGCGTATAATTCGCACACGAAAGAATTCGGGGCTCTAATTCGCAGTGAACCCTTTTTCGAATATTCCTTTCTGTTTGGAGAGGCTCACCAGGTCGCCAACCTTGGTTTTAGGCCTCTCCTTTTCATGTCAGTTTTTCACGTCTTTGGGCTTCATGCTAGTGGTAGAATGAACGGTAGAATTGTGTTCGCGAACGAGGTTCGGCAGTAGTGTCAGCCACTTGTAGCTGCCATTCGCAGCGAAATGCCTCCACATGTTTCCCTTCAGAGTCTTGTTGAACCTCTTGATGACTTTGAGATTTCTGCACGTGGAATAATGATGTGTGTTATGTTTCTGCATCAGGGACTTGAACTTTGCATTGTAGAGTTCCTTGCCCTGGTTGGTTTGTAAATAAGTCGGGATGCGTCCTTCGCGCAATACATTAGCCATGGCCTCGGAGACATCATGCACATTGTTCGACATGACAGGTCTGGCCCAGTCGAATAGGATATGGTATCATCTCGACGAGATCTGCTTGAAATAGATCGTTCATCCCACATATCACGACCTTGTGTTGGTGGTAGTTGCGTCTCACAGATGTGTGCAGTTCATTGGCGATTCTCAATCGAACCATTCTATGTAGCTGCTCTCCTAAAGTTCTTCGACGATTGAAATTATCTCGTAATTGTGGGAGTAATTTCCAACCAGCTCGTTCCGGTCGTCCCGGAATACGTAGTCTGTATTTTTGTCGTCCATCTTCTTTAAACCTTCGCCACTTTTCAGTGCTAGGCCACTGAAGATGTTTGCAAGAAGGAAAATTTTTTTCTCGATCTTCGTCCTTATAAGCATCGGTCTCGGGTCATTGCCTTGGTAAAGCGCATACGTGAGTTCGAGCAAACTCTTGTATTCCAACAGGCCGGATTCTGTAAACTCCCTGGGTTCCTTGTGAAATAGAAGTTCATATAGCCGTGGGGTTCCACGTGTTTTGTAATCGCCAACTCGGATGATCCCACCTGGTAGAAACTCTATTTCATCAGCACCAACGAATCATTTATCATGCCTGTATACACCGTGTCGTATTATTGAGAGATGTGTACGATCGTAGGTACCGACGAACCAGAGCATTGGGTTTGAAGACTCTTCCATACTTTTTTCTTGTTTGGCAAATCCGCATCTGATTCATATTCCCGATCTGTCTGTACATCATGTTTTTACTTCTTCAAAGAATCAGCAGTATCGTCGATTTCGGTCTTCACGGCTACAAGTACTCAATTGTTCTCCCCGAGTACATCGAGACGACGAGTAATGGGCTTAAAAATGTCTTCATTTATAAGGTCGCATGAACTTTTGGCTCTCTTGGTGAGCAAATACTTCGAGCGAACAGACTGTATTGTTCGATGCAGGTTGCTGGCAATGTCCGACATCGCACTGAATATAAATTGTTTATGTTGCTCTTTTTTATAGGTTTAGTTTTGGGTTTCCTCCAAAATACTTCCGATCTTGCCCAAGTGTTCGTTGCAGACATCCAATATGCTGTAATTTTGAATATCTGCATTCGTGGTGATGCGGGAAATCGACGTAGCGAATGTATGCTCTATGGAATCTTTAATCACTTTAAGATTTTCTTCATTTTGTACAGATGCCACATTCAATCTGTCGATAATTTGCCTTAGAAAACTCGTTACATGCTAATCCATGGCCACCATGTCGTGGACGATCTACGGTTTTTATACACTCCGGTTTTTATACACTCCGGTTTTTACACACTCCATCTTCGCCCCGAGCTCGGACAGGTAGTTTTGAAAGAATGTGTTTTGTTCGGTCAACATATTGCGCAATTCAGAGATGATGCCATTACCAGTTTCGTGGACTAAATGTTTAGTAGCTTCATCCTCGAATCGTTCGGGTTCACTAACATTTTGAATTATTATTCCACCAGCATCACAATTTCCATCGTTTCTTGGTATGAGACAACCTCCATCTTTGTATTTTGTGAAGATGCAGCTTGAAGCTACTTTGCCCGAATTAAGATATGCTGTAACTCATGCAAGGCTAAGAAAACAACTAGTAGCGAATTTTTTCATTGCTTTTACTTGTACTCGGGGCTCTCGGGGGGCCTAATTGGAGCCACGAGTGGTATCGTCCGAGCCTATAACAGCACATCGAACGAACGGAAGCAGCTGTCCGAGGCACAAAGGCACAAAAAAAATATGGAAGCTATCGCCATGGGAAAAAAAAACGGCCAATGCCATACCCAGTAGGAAGCGGAAGTGTGCAAAACCGACACAGCAGGAAAGGGCGTTAATGAAATATCTACAGAAACGGCCACTCACAAATGTGGATAGGGAACTCTTTGCACGCAAATTAGAAATACTAGATCTCAGGGGAGTGTTTATGAGAGGTGCTTCGCTCCCTAAACCCAAGAGAGACGAATGTACCATAATTAATCTGGACACGGCAGCCGGGCCCAGTATACAATGATATATTCTGTACCATATAAGAAGGCCACTTTTTGACAGCTAGGCGAAAGTAGCGCCACTGTTTACATCTGACTACGTATCCTTCCGCCATCTGCTGGTCCGTCAAGTCGGGGTTGTATTTGTTTATCAACATGCTGTCAGCTAATCCACTTCTCATTGTACTGTAATGCTAAACAAATTTTAAGATATTTTAAGACTGACATCTGTCTAAAAAAATAAGTAGGTTATAAAAGTAAAAATATAAAATGTTGCAAATAATTAAATATTCGCAAACTCTTTTTTAATTTGTCCGAGATAGTGAATTTGGGTTAACATTTGCGAGACGGTCTGTTGTATCTATTATCACACTTTGGACATTATAGTTAATATATTAGAGTTGGAAATATGTGACGTGGAATAACGTTAGGATTGCTTAAAAACTATTCATGTGTGTCTCACTTTCTACGGAAACAAGGAGATGGGTTTCGAGAGAACAATATGGCGTATAATTTACGTAAACGAACGATTACCGGCCGAATATAAATTACTTGTACTCCAAATCGTTGTACATGAAATAATTGTTACTTTAAAAATTATGCAGAGCTCATGGAAAAATATAACTTTTGGCATCTGTTTGTAAATTCGTTATATATCGCGCAGGAAAGCGGTTCATTTCTGGCTGGTAATACCTCGCAAAATATCTGACAGATGGCGGCCACAGCACGCCATGGCGAAATTTGAGCAACCCTTTTTTTGGTCAACAGATAGCGGCTATTTAAAGTTGATAGTTCTTATATTATGGGCTGGAAATATATTTCAAATTCGTGTATTTTCGTCAAATTATTAGAAAAATTAATTCAACAATATTATGCAATATTTCTGTATGATTTTGGAATTAATATCAAGGACGTGTTGAAAGCGAGGTTGGAGAGGGATGATACGACGTGAAAAAGCTTTCTGAAGTTAGCACAACTTCAGAAAACTTTTTCACGTATCGTTCTATTGAAAATTTCATTTTGAACACCTATACATAACTATATTATCACGAAGTTAAGTTTTTAACACTATCAACCATTGTTTTGTGACCTTGTAAAATAAAATGTATAAATAAATCTAAGAACTCTTTCTTATCCGCATATTTTCTGCTTTTCTGATGTGCATCAGCTGATACAGGAATTTGTAAATGGCACTTTGTTTGTTTCGTATACATCAAGTTGCCACTTACTGACTGTCAGAAAGTGGCCTTCTTATACTGTATGGACCATAGCTTACGTAAAAAAGGATAAACACACAGACTACAGGATGAGTATAAAAGAATACCCCAACTTTGAAGGTGTATAATATCAAAACCAAACAGCCTACAACCTTGGTTGGCCACTCAGATGAACCGTGGAACTGTGAAGTTTGTTTACCATATCTTCATAAATGTTCAATTTGACCACCACGAGCGGCCCGAACGACATCTACGCAATGATCAAACTCGTCCCACTTTCTTGTCAGCATGTCCGGTGTTACGGTTTGGATGGCGTCCATAATTCTTGTTTTGAGGTCGTCAAAGTTAGCCGGCAATGGTGGACGAAACACTTGACCCTTTATGTACCCACATGGAAAAAAATCGCCTGTGGTAAGATCCGGGCTTCTTGGGGGCCAGTGATGAAGAGCCTAATCACCAGCTGCTCCTCGACCAACCCAGTGTTGTGGCAATGTTTTGTTCAGGTATCCGCGAACATCTGGGTGCCAATGGGGTGGCGCACCATCCTACTGGAAATTGAAGTTCTCTGCGGCCTCTGCTAACTGAGGAAACAACCCCCCTGTAAGCATGTTCAAATAAGGGATTCCAGTAACAGTGGGCTCATGAAAAATAAAGTGCCGAAAACAGTGTCTGGATACAGTGCAAAACACGTTCACTTTAGGAGAAGCACGCTCGTGTTCGGTGGTTTCATGTGGAGGCTCCTGACCCCATATCCGCACATTGTGCCGGTCCACCTTACCATTTTTATGGAACGTCGCTTCATCTATAAAAATCAGCTTAGACATGAAGGCATCGTCTACCTCGTTCTGGGCACATAAAGGAAACATCAGTCCGTCTCCTTCACATTGACGTGTCGAATGCGAACTCGCTTCCTCCTCACCGCCTCAAACCGAAAGTTACGAATGCCATCCAAACCCTAACACCGGACATGCTGACAAGAGCGTGGAACGAGTTTGATTATCGCGTAGATATGCTTCGGGTCGCTCATGGTCACATTGAACATTTATGAATGCATGGTAAACAAACTTCACTGTTTATTTTATTGGTCAATCAAGACTAGCAGGTTGTTTGGTTTTGATATTATAGACCTTCAAAGTTGGGGTATTATTTTGTACTTGACCTGTATTATTTGGCCAGTGGCACATACCTGAATGGCAGGCCAAGCAATACACTCCACGAATTTTCACCTATGGTCCTTCGGGTTTTAAACTGGCTGTAGTGCTGCAAGGCATCATTTACATATCAGTCGTCGTGAAGACAGCACACGAGGTGGCCGTGACAGTCGTCGACCAGTAGGGAGAGTTGGTAAACTTTCGAAACGAAGAAATCACCCCACGCCTGCATTTGAGAAGATGAGAATAAGATTTACATCGACCAGAAGCAATAAAATAAAGTGCTGTGCAAAACCTGCAATCAGTACACCACGGGTCTCAAAGGAGTTAACACATGCTAGCGATATTTTCCTCTGCCGTTTCGGCTTCAAAGTCAATCGTTATGTAAGATTACCTAAACATCGAAGAGACGGTGATTTTTGAAGTCTGCGTAACTAAGGTGGAACTTCATGTATATCAGCCTTTCCTGATCGGACCAAACACACTACCATCGGAATTTCGGATAGCAGTCAAACACCAAGATATCTGCTCTCTTCTTTGCCAGTCTTTCCTGCGAATTAGGGGGACTCTGACGAAAGAAGATGGGTTTAACCCAGCATCGACGAAAATAACGAGCAATGGAATTGTTCACCTGATCGATCGCAATCACATAGTTTCTCATCGTTGCCGAGGTGGAGTAGTTGCGAGATGTGGCATATCCTCAACGATCAAAAATTACCTTTCGCTCATGCCGAATGAGCGCTCTGCAGCCAAGATGGCAATTTACGTACTTTGCAGGAATGCTCAATGTCACCATTCGGTACAGGCTGAGAGCAGGCGGTATAATCGAGAAATTATGCCATCTATGTGTTGAAAATAGAATCCAACATGGATGGCACTGACAGCGCAACCTAAACAAATATGGCGGCCTTCTTATGGCTAAATCGACGACTCTCCTGGTGGGTGAATTAATACACTATCACCACCCAGGTGATGGAAACATATGAAATCCAAAATGCTGTCCTCCATCAATGTATAAACAAATGACAAACGAAAAAAAAAAACAATATGGCATCCTCCATCACTGTATAAACAAATGAAAAACGAAAAAACCAAGATGGCTGCACACGATAGAATGAGTAGTGGCGGGGGGGAAATCCGAAAATGTATTTTTTTAAATATTTTTTTTATAATTTTAAATAATATTTTATAAAAAATGTTATAAATTTTTAAAATTTTTAATTTTTGGAATTTTTTAGATATTTTTGGTCGGAGGTCACTGGGGTCAAAGGTCAAGGGTCACCTGGATCTTAGATGGCTGACAGAACCAAGATGACTGATGGTTAGGTCTGACTCTGGACCCTGGACCCCTTGTATGTATTTGGAATACCCTATGCCTATAAAACCAATATGGCCGTCACTGCTCTGCCCTCGTAAACGATCCCTTAAATCTGTCCGATGGATCGAAAATTGCCTTTCGTATGATCGTTTTTGCAACTGGGGAAAAAGGGAGGGAGGGGTAGGTTGTTTTTTTTTTTTTTTAGGGAAACTAGGTTTTTTAGGTATAATTTAAGTATAAAAAGAAATTTGAGAGAAATTTAGGCCATTTTAAGGGAAAAAGAAAATTCTTTAGGGAANGGGGACCGGTATGACAAAGCATGAACAGCTCCTACACTCCGAGCCTCCAAAACCCCTTGGCCCAAAACATACTTTATAATTCTACTAAAACGGATTTTTCTTAGTGTCTTTACGTTGTCGTGGATGCGGCTGTATAAAAAAAATGCACGCTTGTGCGGTTGCAAACTGTAGAAACATTTCTGGACATGAGACAGCGAGTTAAGTTTTCATAGATCTCAAGACGACATTGATATTTTTATACAATAGGTGTTAAGTTGTAAGCGACAAGACCAGTTCAATCCGAAAAATGTAAGCATTTGTTCGGATCACTTCGTTTCCGAAGACTTCGAAAGAGATTTACAAGCGGTACTTACAGGTCAGAAGAGAAGAAAAGTATTAAAGCAATGTTCTGTACCGCATTTAAATCTACCGAATAAAATTGAAAACACGTCCCGTGGCAGAGAACCACGCCTTCATTCGCGAACCGCGAAGAGAGAGCTGTGGAAGAATTGCACGATTCTGGGGAAAAAAAAAGAAGCTGTACAGTAATGCCAAACATGACGAACAACCAGCTCAGATATGACAGTCAGTCACATGATGTTATTGGAAATTAAAGTATCTGACCTAGAAAAGAAAAGAAAAGGGAGACGAGAATCAGAAAATCGTTTGGAAAATGAAAACAAAATGTTGAAACAACAGCTGCTGCAAATTAAAATTCTGCATAAGCTATGTCCGAAATTAATTAAAAACGAAATGCGGAACATTTTGAAAAACGTTTTCGCGCCTAAACAAATTAACAGTGTACTAACTAAAAATAAGTGTTGTTGGGAAAAAGAAGACATTACGGCTGCTATTACGCTCAGATCAATTTCTCGGAAAGCCTATGTTAACATGGGAAATAAAGTGCGCTTGTCACTTCCGGGGTTGTGGACTCTCCGAAAATGAACTCGAAATTTCAGGTGTAGTCTAGGCATTAAAACACAAGTGTTGGCAGTCCTTAAAGTTACATCTAAAATCATGAATGAAACAGAGCGGTTAACAATTCTGTTATTTGAAGAGATGAATGTTGATTCAATATTATGTCATGCACAAAGTGAGGATAAAATACTTGGGCCAAATAGAAATGTACAAGTCATTATGGCTTAAGGACTGGCTTCAAAGTGGANCGAAAATGAACTCGAAATTTCAGGTGTAGTCTAGGCATTAAAACACAAGTGTTGGCAGTCCTTAAAGTTACATCTGAAATCATGAATGAAACAGAGCGGTTAACAATTCTGTTATTTGAAGAGATGAATGTTGGTTCAATATTATGTCATGCTCAAAGTGAGGATAAAATACTTGGGCCAAATAGAAATGTACAAGTCATTATGGCTTAAGGACTGGCTTCAAAGTGGANCAAAGTGAGGATAAAATACTTGGGCCAAATAGAAATGTACAAGTCATTATGGCTTAAGGACTGGCTTCAAAGTGGAAACTGCATATATTTTATGACCATTAGATTGAAAACTGACAAAAGAACTGCTTTTCGAAGTAATAACAGCGCTTGAAGAAAGGTCATTTTCTTTCGTTGCAATTGTGACATGGGATGAAAATAATTGAATATATCACCATCCAGCACAACGTTTGAAAACCACCACTGTACCAACCCTGTGTGAGTTTTTGCAGATAGGCTGCATGCCATAAAACTGTTATGAAATATTTTTTTGTATTATGAAGTACAACTCTCGTGTGGAAAAGTTGTTACGTGCAAGTCATAATTGAAAACACGGAACTAAAGTTTATCTCCAAAACTTACACTTCTTCACATTCGGTTAAAGGGAAATGCTAGCCAGGAAATAAAATTAGCTGTACAACTGTTTTTTGCATCACACAGCAACACGACATCCATCAACATATCCTGAACAACCGGAAATCTGGGGGAAAAAAAAAAAAAAAAAAAAAAAAAAGTTTGGTTGACAGGTTTTTCGATGTGACGAATACAAGATTCATTAATTCGGGTTTCGTTTGAAGGAGCAGTTATAAATAATTACAGAAATGGAAGAAATGGTTCTTAACACGAGAATCGTAGGCCACAAAACACTGACGTTATTTCATAAAGGTTTATGAATGTCTATACAATCTTTACGTAGCTAACATAATTATATCCAGAAAACCAACTCTTAGAAATAACTTACATAATAATATATCGCTTACACCAGGACTTACTTGAAAGTTTCTTTTCTCGTCGAAAGTATCAGCGGTACTTACTGGTATGAAAATCTAACACCAACACATTTTAAGTACAGGTTAACTCATGACGCTACTCCCCATCTGTGGTGTACAGAATGGTTCGTAGGGTTTACAGTTAAGGTTAACTGGCACAGACTATAGGTGCCTTGTAGGTTGGGGGATATATCACACAATGACTTCATCACGACTTCTTAGTTTGGAACAGGTTTATTTAACGGGAATTTACTTATACATTCCCNATATCACACAATGACTTCATCACGACTTCTTAGTTTGGAACAGGTTTATTTAACGGGAATTTACTTATACATTCCTGGCACTGTTGCGGGACTTTATACATACTTTAACGCCCTGCGAGTTCAGGCCTGAAGGGCTGGTTACAATGTTCTGGCTACGATTCCGATGCTGTAGGGGCATTAGGTGACAGGACAGGTCCCTCAGTGACGACGGGGTTACTTATCTGCAAATGTTGCGTGGTAGTTGTTCCGGCAGTTGAGGTCTGGTGAGTTGGATGGNAGTGACGACGGGGTTACTTATCTGCAAATGTTGCGTGGTAGTTGTTCCGGCAGTTGAGGTCTGGTGAGTTGGATGGCCTGGATTCGTTCCAGCAGTTGATGAGGTCTGGTGAGCTGGATGGCCTTGTTAAAGGCCCTCTGTGGTTGACTTGTTACACGCAGCTGGCTTCCTATCGATGTGGCGCCCTTGTTGGAGCTCACCACTTGCTCCCGTTCTCGGCGNGACTTGTTACACGCAGCTGGCTTCCTATCGATGTGGCGCCCTTGTTGGAGCTCACCACTTGCTCCCGTTCTCGGCGTAGGGTAGTAACTGACTGCTTACTACCCTACCATGTCCCGGCGAGGGACCCCATGTGGGCCCCCACCCATCCTTCGTGGCTACAGGCTGCACTGGACTATCCCACTATCTCGACATGGCACTTCTCGGTGAAGTTCACCACTCGACTCCGCCTTCTCGATGCGTTGTAACTGACTGATGCGGTAACTGACTGTCTGACTTGCATCCTGGTGTGGTGATACTGCTCGTCCGACGTGACTCTGGTAACTGTCTCTGAATCTACCCTGCATTCTGCGTTCTCGTGTCCCGATTTGGCTGACCCCTTAATGTTGCCANTCTGGTAACTGTCTCTGAATCTACCCTGCATTCTGCGTTCTCGTGTCCCGATTTGGCTGACCCCTTAATGTTGCCACTGACTACCTTCCTGCACATCCCGGGGTGGTGGTACCGAACTCCGCGCCACCTGCTGCTCGTTACTTCGACTGTCTCTGCGAACTGACGCGGCCTGGTACCGATATCCTGGTCCTTACTCTCTCTGCGCAACTGACCTCTCTGTACGGTACTGACGAACTGACCGATGGTATACTGCTGTACTGATGATAACGAATTGATGTACTGACGAACTGGTTCCCACCCTCCCCGCAAAGAGGCTTATATCCTTTCTCGACTCCCTCCCTAAGTGTTCCTACACATGTCCCCTTGTTGGCGGAAGGGGGAGGTGGCCTGCACTCTGAACTTACACTGTCAGCTTATTGCGTGTCCACATTGTCCCGTGGTTAGCTAAGGGGGGAGGGGGGGAGGATGCTTGGCACCACTTTCAGCTTGTCAGCTGTTTCTCGGTGCGTGTTTTCTAACTTCAGGCGGGATACGCCTGACTATCTCGTCATTTCTTGGCGTTTACAAATTCCATGGGGCTTGCTAGGGGGAGGTAGGAGAGGAGGGTGGGAGGAGGCCTGCACTGCAGGAATGACACATGGAAGGGCCTGGACGCGTTACATCATCCTGGCTTGACCTCGACACGCGTGAACGAGCGACAGTGTCGGAAGTTCCTTCACTGGTTTAGGGTACCGAAAAGGGGGGAGGGGGGTTGGTTGGTGACTGCACCGCTTCTAATTTCCGAATTACGTCACACGTCAAGGTTCTGGCAAATGTTACTGGAATTTGAGAATGTGTTGAGGACGATGGTTCAAGACAAAAGCCTTATCTGACCAGCCACAGAAACCAAAGACGAGAAAGTTCAAGAAGAAGCTGTGGTCACGCCCTTGACAAGATCGTGGGAAGAAAATGAAGCGTTAAGATATGTAGCTGGATATTTGGTTCATGAATGTGAGGACGAGGGCTTGAAAAAAGTCGAAGACACCGAAAATAAAGGTAACTATTAGTTTATAATTGCCACCATGTTATAATTAATTAAAATTCGTATGCTCTTTGCGGTATAAACGTGTCTTTTTATATTTGTAGGTGGGCGGATTGAAATGATAAGTAGTTGGAAATTAACTGCCCCATCAACAAAATTTAGGGAAACTGTATAGTGCGCCGAATAAATGTTAAATAGACACCACGAGTTCGGCTTACAAAACTGAAATGGTGTTGTGGAAAACTTTTACGTGAAACTGGTAGAACATTTTCCACGGGTCGACAAAAAAGTGCTAATGAAGTTTACGAGAACTAGAGAATTGATAAGACTGCGANGGTAGAACATTTTCCACGGGTCGACAAAAAAGTGCTAATGAAGTTTACGAGAACTAGAGAATTGATAAGACTGCGGCATTTAAATCGTTAAGCGAAAGTCATGTGTTTTTCTGNTGGTAGAACATTTTCCACGGGTCGACAAAAAAGTGCTAATGAAGTTTACGAGAACTAGAGAATTGATAAGACTGCGACATTTAAATCGTTAAGCGAAAGTCATGTGTGCGGNTGTTTTTCTGAAAAGAATAAGCAGAGGAAGCTTGCACAGCTTCTCCAGAAGCACTGGCCTTAAGGTAATATATTGATATTCTTCAGTATGCTTGTTTTTGTGTTAGAACTTCATTATTACATGTAATGTATAAGTAACGCTTTTCTAACATACTAAATGTAGTATAACTTTCCTGACTCTCAGCAGTATTTAAAAAAAATTTAAATTTTTTTTTTAAAAGAATGATTTTGAACACCACTGGACAGATTTGTGTAGATATAATTTGAGTATATATATATTTGTATTACTAGATCTGATAAATATTTATCAGTTACTTTCCGCTTATTCCAGGAGGATATAGGGCGGAATGATTCCTAGAGCATTAAACGCGATGTTCATCTAACTTTTTCTTGTATAAGCTAATTACAATTTGATTTTTATTTAAATATCTTTTGTGACAGCAATATCAATATATTAAAGAAAAGAATGTGTTTGATATATATTGCAAAACAGTAGCTGTACTGACGTGCAAACGAGTATTATATTCAGGTTTTACCCCTAGCTGCGGTCTCGGCTGGCCAGCCACTGCGCCGCAGTGACGTCAACGCGCACCCCACAATGTACCGTTACTCTAACCGTCTCGCTCGGGCCAACCTCCCTTCTCTAGTAGTCTTGCATTTTTTTTGTCCCCCTGTCCTGAATACTGGCACTAATCGCGAGGAGAGTTAATCCATAAACTAATCCCCGTGTTTTACCCGAACCCCGAATGCAGAGCCTGCGCACAAGCATTGACATTTAAGATACTCGAGATGGACGGCACGTCATTGTGGACGAAGCTACGACTGTGGGAGGTGAGAATTCTCGGCCGTCACGTGTTATTCAGTTCAACGATAGTCCGTAATCGTAATCTTGCAGGAGAGGGTTCAAGGTGGTCGTGATCACGAAGGCGTCATACACACGGCGTGAGGAGACCTAACTTCCAATTAAAAGGGGACACGTCTTTAAGACATTTTTCAGGATTATTGTCCAGAACCACATTGATAGCGAATTCGGGCACTAACTGAAGCTCCGCAATGAAGTGGTTCGGAGGGAGAAGGCAATTATAATCCCCCCCCCTCCTCTGCCGCCATGGTCTTCATCCTTCCTGAGAATGAACACCTGACGTAGAGCGTACTACTGGATCGCNCGTCACGTGTTATTCAGTTCAACGATAGTCCGTAATCGTAATCTTGCAGGAGAGGGTTCAAGGTGGTCGTGATCATGAAGGCGTCATACACACGGCGTGAGGAGACCTAACTTCCAATTAAAAGGGGACACGTCTTTAAGACATTTTTCAGGATTATTGTCCAGAACCACATTGATAGCGAATTCGGGCACTAACTGAAGCTCTGCAATGAAGTGGTTCGGAGGGAGAAGGCAATTATAATCCCCCCCTCCTCTGCCGCCATGGTCTTCATCCTTCCTGAGAATGAACACCTGACGTAGAGCGTACTACTGGATCGCNCCCCCCCTCCTCTGCCGCCATGGTCTTCATCCTTCCTGAGAATGAACACCTGACGTAGAGCGTACTACTGGATCGCGGGGGTTGGAAGGCGGCGTAGACGAAGCGGACACTGCCCCAGGCTAGATGGGGCTGGTCGCGTGACGTGCCGTGGGGGTTGTCATGACGCCGGTGGGTGTGGTCCCTGATGGACGCTGGGCGTTATCCCAAGCGCTGCGCAGTAACGGCATGGCGGGGTCCGAGTGCGCGTCCCAAGACCAGGTAAGTGGAGCCTTGTTTATCTTGAATACCGCGGATGTACCTGATGCAAATAAAACCAAAAGGTAGATTGTTATATACAATGTGGAAAAGGATAGGTTTAGTGCGGGTGTCAGTAGCGCATTATAATATCAAAAGATCTTCCCTACGTATTTATTGAAATTGCCACGTACGATCGTAGCAACGGCATTGAAACCGATAGAGATGAAAGCGGACCCAACGTTTCGTGTTTAAATTAATGCTTGGCACAAAAGAGATTTCTTGTAGATGCGAGAATGGTAATCATCCGCTTGTTCGCCTGTGGTTGTGCTTAAAATATTCACATGCACTGTGCACGTTGGAGAAAGTGTTTTTGCGATAAATAAGAGGCTGTTATTCGCATTGTGATTCTGGCCGCAGTATTAATTTTATTTCATGCATAACTTTAATTACAGTTCAAAAGATTTGAATTATAGGTAGCGGGGTACTCGATCGCATTTAAATATGCTGGAAGATCAAGGTAAGATGAATCGTAGCATTCGTATCGACCATCCAGAGAAAATATTCACCGGCCGAGATTGATTTGTTTACTACTTGCGTGAGCAACAAGTAATAAAAACAAGGAGCAAGAGAGAAAACGTACGCTGTTTAGGATAATGTGAATATCTATCTGGATGGCGATGTAANTAATAAAAACAAGGAGCAAGAGAGAAAACGTACGCTGTTTAGGATAATGTGAATATCTATCTGGATGGCGATGTACTTGTTGGGCGGTGACAAGCGAAATATTCGCGACATACCTGCTAACTACCGTGTTACTACAGGCCCTGTTTAGTTCATCCCGGAAAAATACCTCAGGGGCGCTGGGAAGAATTTAAAATCCGTGAAAAATCATGTTAAACTTTTATACATTACATGTCATTTCAACGAACAAGAAACTTTTTTAAGCTTCCATAGTTTTTTACACGTACATGTCAAATCACGATAGCGTTGTTTTTGGAACTTACAATAAAAACAATATTGCAGAGTTAGAAAACTGCATCAAAATATAGACGCAGTCGCATAGAGGAAAGTTGTACCACTTTATTATAAAATAAATGTAAATTTTTTCGTAGAATTTTAATTTGTTGTCTTTAAATGTTTCATATGTATTTTTTTAAAGAAACATTTTTTAATGAATCNATTGTTGGGCGGTGACAAGCGAAATATTCGCGACATTCCTGCTAACTACCGTGTTACTACAGGCCCTGTTTAGTTCATCCCGGAAAAATACCTCAGGGGCGCTGGGAAGAATTTAAAATCCGTGAAAAATCATGTTAAACTTTTATACATTACATGTAATTTCAACGAACAAGAAACTTTTTTAAGCTTCCATAGTTTTTTACACGTACATGTCAAATCACGATAGCGTTGTTTTTGGAACTTACAATAAAAACAATATTGCAGAGTTAGAAAACTGCATCAAAATATAGACGCAGTCGCATAGAGGAAAGTTGTACCACTTTATTATAAAATAAATGTAAGTTTTTTCGTAGAATTTTAATTTGTTGTCTTTAAATGTTTCATATGTATTTTTTTAAAGAAACATTTTTTAATGAATCAGTAAAACACGTTTTTACGGCCCTTGTTTTATTTGTCTCTTTCAAAATTGTGATTTCGATATTGTCTTGGAAAAAATATGGCATGTAATATTTGTGCGGTATCAGATTGATTCAAGTAGGCCCTATATTGATATGAATCACTCAAACATTGTACAAATATTAGAAGCTAATGAATATATATATATATATATATTTATGTGTATGTATGTAGAACACACACACACACACACACACACGACATCTGGATTTGATTCATGTACAATTCATGCAAAATCCGTCAGGATATTCCTTACGAAAACGTAAGTACTACTTTTTTCCCATAACTAATTATTAAGAGAGCTATGCACCCCCCCAAANCATATATATATATATATATTATATATATATATATTTATGTGTATGTATGTAGAACACACACACACACACACACACACACACACACGGCATCTGGATTTGATTCATGTACAATTCATGCAAAATCCGGCAGGATATTCCTTACGAAAACGTAAGTACTACTTTTTTCCCATAACTAATTATTAAGAGAGCTATGCACCCCCCAAAAAAAATCGAGTTTTGGAATTCTTTTAATTAAAAATACTATAAACTGAATATTAAATCGGTGAATTGTTAGTGTCATAACTGAGAGCTTAAACCTCCAAAAACGCGGTTGGTAGTATGGGGTAGCCACCCTATGTTTACACGAAACTTTTTAACACTAGGCTATAAACTGTTTATTATGATGGTATGAATCAGCACGCCTAAATTTACAGAACACTCTCAGGTGAACCGTTTTTGAGGAATCCATGTGGATATTTCAAAACAGAGAGTGGCCTAACAGAAACAATCGGTACATACGTTTCGTCTTAAATGTTCGTAAGGAATAATCTGCTGGATCTTGTCGGTTTTATTCGAATATATAGTATGAGTCTGAATTCGACCGACAAACGTTGGGAAGTGATTTCTTACGCAAATGTACGTAGAAAATATAAGAAGAGTTTTTGGCTTACAGTCAAAAGGAAGGCAGATAAGCCCTCGAAAATTGAGATTTTAATCGGTAACAAAATTTTAGGAAACCACATGAGATTAAGCAACAAACTTGTGAAATATCTCCAAGTGTCGCTAGTAAACGCACCCCCCTGAACAAATGAAAAANCTGAACAAATGAAATAGGATTTGCTAGAGTAAAATCTTATACAAATCTGTAACCATACATTTGTATGTTATTTTATCGATAGATTATAAATAAGCATGTCTCAAATAATAAAAAAAGCCCGCCTTAATGAAACTCTTCCATTCGAACCGTTTACGAGAAAACATAACGAAGTAACAGAGGGTGCGATATAACGCCTTTAGCAGTAGGCAAGATTTCTGGCACCCGCGCTACATGCGAAATTGCGCCTCATGCCATTGCCGTGGTTTCGGCGACACATACTTTATTTTGAAAATCGAGACTTGTGTACATAACTATGAAAATGTTATACCTACAGAAAAGGTTCAGTTGTACAACCCCGATCAAGAACACGGTTTCACAACGACGCACCAGTGATTGGCGGACACATCCAAACACGCCCTGCATGTCCGTAATTACGCCAGCCGCTGCAACAACCCACGCGACAGATCCTCTTCCGTGTTAACCGAGTTTCGTAAACGAGGTTCTGCATGAACCAAATACGATAAAAGAGAATACTGGACAGCTCTATACCAATAATATAGGCAAGTGCACGACAAGCNTCTGCATGAACCAAATACGATAAAAGAGAATACTGGACAGCTCTATACCAATAATATAGGCAAGTGCACGACAAGCGACAGTGGTGGCATCTAGCGGCATGGCATGATGAAGACCTGCGACTGCTATAGCAAAAGCGTGCATACACGTCAAAAAATGTGTCTTAAAAGTCGCGTATTTTATTTAACTGAAATTATGCGCCCACATACTAACTGTTGATAGTGTACAGTGTCTGCAGGACTTAATACATATTGTACATTATTTACAAACATGAGTTAGAACCTAGAAAGTAGCTTAATCTTTTCTTAAAAAAAATATTGCGATTATTAAAATGGTGTATACTGAACATTAAAAAGCCACCTAACTTAATTGGTTATCAAATCATAACCGCATATAAAGTCTAATAATTTTAGGGTTGATACTAAAAAGAGATCTAATCACGAAAACGAAATCCTGAAAGTAAAACTGAATTCTATAAAACGCAGCAGTCTAGTTTAAAATCAAAAGTAATCAAATGCAGTGGATTTGTAGCAAACTACAAAACTATACGCCTAAGAAATAAAATTGCAACTTATACAAAACATACTCAACAATGTATATAATATATTATACTAAAGGCCATTTCACACGGTCAAATATTTATTGAATATTCAATGAATTGCATTCAATAAGCTTTAAAGTCTCCACATGGAAATTTATTACAGGCTTCGTAACGAAACCAGTGAAAAAAGTAAAGTAAATTTTAGAAGTATCAGTGACTCCAGCACAACACGAAAATAATTGGTTAAACCACAAAAAATGTCTTTTTATTATTTACATTTTCTTTAAAAAAAATAATACGTCCTTATTTTGTAACAACTTTAAAATGTGTGCACAAAACTCTCTTATTATTATGAGATTTCTTCCATTAATCTTGTCAGACAAGCTGTTACCGGCGATTGAAAGAATTAGGATTCAAGAAAATATACAACATAATCAAAACTAAATTCTTGAAAGAAAAATATACATTAATTAAATTGAAAGAGAACATGGCCGCCATTATGACGTTCGTATGACGTCATATAGCTTTCAGTGAATTAAATTCAATAAAGACTGAAGAAAAATTTGATCGTGTGAAAGGACCTTAAGTCATTGGCTTGTATTAACAATTTACAGAAGTTCTTATAAAACGCAACATGCAGTTAGGCCTACGCCGCATATTTTATTATTTTAATGGATAATTAAGTTAGATTCAAAACAGATTACTTTTGACATAAACACTCCGGATTATAAAAAATCGTTTCGGACAGTATGTAGTCTACATTAAATATGTCTTGTTGAGACGGAAAATACACAACAATCAAATTATATATAATATANCGGAAAATACACAACAATCAAATTATATATAATATAAATGCTAAGTAATAGTATTCTATTAACAATTAATATAAGTTTTCATAAAATGCAACATACAACCAGATTTAAAAGAAAATTTTTTTATTATTTTCAAAATAGACGAACCCTGACACACAAATTCACGAGATCATAAATAATCGTTGCAGACAATTTGTACACAAGCTACGTTCGCAAACAATCTAATATGTACATAACTGTATTTCGTCAATAAGTTTGTATTTTAAGTTTACATATGCCTAGTTTTTTGTTTTTTTTTGGTATATTTTTTATATACTTTTTATGTTCATCATTTGTACATTTAAAAAAATTTANAAACAATCTAATATGTACATAACTGTATTTCGTCAATAAGTTTGTATTTTAAGTTTACATATGCCTAGTTTTTTGTATATTTTTTTATATACTTTTTATGTTCATCATTTGTACATTTAAAAAAATTGATCATTAGAATTTTAGCAATTGTTAATATTTTTTATATTTATCGCACATTTTCACATTGTTAGGTTTATAAATTAANATCATTAGAATTTTAGCAATTGTTAATATTTTTTATATTTATCGCACATTTTCACATTGTTAGGTTTATAAATTAAGTGTGCGATTTTAGACCTTATGTAAGATTCGTTTAAAAATTGCACAAAATATTAATTAAATATCCCGTATATTCTTGATGTCAAAAACTGTACATAGTAATAAGGATGAAGGAACTTTACATTGTCACAGGTTTTTTATCCTGCAAATAATAAAATTCTTTATACCATGCGAATTTACTTTCATTGGTAAACTAGTAAGAATGTTTCCGTGGAATATAATTTAGCTATATATATNTTTATACCATGCGAATTTACTTTCATTGGTAAACTAGTAAGAATGTTTCCGTGGAATATAATTTAGCTATATATATTTAACATAAAAGGTATTTCATGCAGGTAAATTAATAATTATAGTTTACCATATCTTGGTTTAAACAANTATATATATTTAACATAAAAGGTATTTCATGCAGGTAAATTAATAATTATAGTTTACCATATCTTGGTTTAAACAAATATGAGATTTCGGCGACATGTTACTTGAGCGGTTTTAAATAATTGAAGTACTTGTAGGAATTGTGTTATAGGCCCCTAGTGTAATTTTTATTCCAATTAGTGTGTGCTTGTTAAACATTAATGTATTATTATGTTAATTAATACCCTTGACTCAGTGAATTGGGATTCCTGACGGAATCAGCAGGAAATGGCCTGAGTACACAATGTAAATAATATTTATATACACATCACAAAAATATTTTTTAACAGCTTATCCAAGTCGTGTAGCTGACATTTCTGGAACCATTGTTAGAAGATATATACTAAATAAGTTTGAAAAGTTTCTAGCTATACGTACATTAATTGAATACAGCGTTTGATTGATCGTCTCTGCCCTTTTGAGATATAAAATGTGATATCAAAAAGTTTTTGAACCATGTTGTTAAAATTTATAAATCGCGCATATTCCGCCTGTCATTCTTATCTCTAAAACATCCTCGAATATATTTTAATTCCTACGTTTTCTATCTCGTAAAACAACGCGTCTTGACATTTGTTTATATGGTTGCGCGGTATCTACGCATGTCTCGCCAGAATATCTTTTATCGTATTTGCAGGAACCCCCAGAATAAAAAGTCCAGCGGATTGAGATCAGGTGATCGTGGAGGTCAGGCAATGGGACCTCCGTGACCAATCCATCGCCCAGGAATTGTGTTGTTGAGAAGGTCACGTTTGCCCCGCGCACTACGTACGGGCTGGGTCGCCGTCATCATGGAGCCCGTAAATGTTTCTGTTGAGATGGGGCGCGAGCAAGTAAGGGCCCACCAACACGCTACCGACGAAACCCGCACACACATTCACACCGAACTGCTGTTGGCGACAGCGGACAAATGAGACACGTGAATTATCATCCGCCCACACATAGTTGTTGCGTGAATTTTATGAACTATCACGTACAAGGTGTGCCTTGTCGTTAAAGAGAATGTTTTTTCTCAAAATACGGTTCTTCTACTCGTAGGACCACGCTGGGCACTTTCTTTCGTAATGGCGGCCATTTTAATATTTAGGGTGATATCTCGGAAACCATTCATTCGATTTAAAACAAATTTTGTATGCTGGCAGAGCATCATGTAAGCATTATATTGTGAATGTTAGTCTGCCATTTTGGAATATAGCAAAAAATAAAGAAATAAAGAAAATTATCGCGAAAATCATCANTTTGGAATATAGCAAAAAATAAAGAAATAAAGAAAATTATCGCGAAAATCATCAAAGCAATTCTCACGCAATTTGGCATGTAAGTAATACTATGACAGGCCAGGTAAACGTAAGTGTTTGAACTTGATTAGGTACGTATTTTCAAACTGGTGGCCATACAAATATTTGAGGTTTATTTGGTATATCTACTATACCATTTAACCAATTTCGACAAAATGTTGTATGCTGGAAGTATCTATTAAAAGTATCATATATGCCAACACATAGCCACGTTTGTCAGCCATTTTGTGAAATAGCACTACATGAATCAAAGTTTTGTCATGTCTCGGTAAACAGTGAACCGATTCCTACCAAATTTGGCAAACAAGTAGTTCTGCGGCTGATGATGTAAATAATATGTTTTAAGAGTCATCTTTACCTTGTTGACTAGCGTGTTTAGAAATCAGTGACTGGTTAAGAAGACAGACTCCCTTA